>WFMF01000465.1:0-134788 GCA_011033025.1 Beroe forskalii
CAGGGGAAAACCCCCTGTTTTCCCCAACAGCGTTACGCTTCCCGTAACAGCTTTGGGGTTGCTTTTTGGGCAAAAAGCGTTACCCCGCTGTAACAGGGGGTTACGTTGCTGTAAAAGCGTTACGCTGCTGTAACAGCGTTACGCCGCTGTAACAGCGTTTATTGCTGCTGTAACAGCGTTACGTTGTTGCAATAGCGTTACGCTGCTGTAACAGCGTTGCGCGTTTCTAAATGTTGTTACGCTGCCGTAACAGCGTTACGCTTCTGTAACAGTTGTTGCCGCTTCTGTAATGAAGCGTTGCTGCCGTAACAGCGTTACGCTTCTGTAACAGCGTTATTGCTTGTAACAGCGTTACGCTTCGTAACAGCGTTACGTTGCTGCAACAGCGTTACTGCTGTAACAGCGTTACGCTTGTTGTTACAGCGTTATTGCTTGTTACAGCGTTACGCTGCTGTTACACAGCGTTACGCTGCTGTAACAGCGTTGGCGCCATGCTGTTACAGCGTTGCAGCACGCTGCTGCTGTAACAGCGTTACGCTGCTGTAACAGCGTTACGCTGCTGTAACAGCGTTACGCTGCTGTAACAGCGTTACGCTTCAGTAACACTAACAGTGTTACGCTGCAGTAACAGTGTTACGCTGCTGTAACATCGTCACGCTGCTGAAAATTTATGCAACTTTGAAGTCAGGTGACCCCTGATCACGTGATTTCCATAAGAAACCCAGCAGTGTACTTAAATTTGCTTTTCATCGAAAATAAAATGTGCTAAATGAAAAAGGATACAGCACTGGGATTCCCAAGTGGTCACCCATCCAAGTACTAACCCAGCCTGCGGTTGTTTAACTTCCGAGATCGATCATCGAACGAGATCGGGTGCATTCAACCGAGTATGGCCGTATCTTTTAGCAATTTATCATGGCCATATAAACAGTAAATGGCATAGTTGATCTGTAGTTCTGTTACTTGAAGTTGAGAAACAGCACTTATATATCAGCGGTGCAGTGCTCTACTTTAAAATGGGCGAGGAAGTTTGCAGATATTCTTGGAGAGGGGCGGTGACGTAATTACTGTGAATTTTTAGTGACGACGCCTATCTCCAAGTGTTTTGCCCGTGCCGTGATAAAAATGATCTTCTTATACTTCAGCTTCCTCCCCCGTGCGGGTTTTTATTCGGAATGCCACCCTAATGGGATTCATTTCCCGTCAAGTTCATTGCTCTATAATCTCAATCCGCTCAAAAATTTTAAATTAAAAAGTGATCCTCGATTATCAATACGTGATACGTCCATTTTCGATAATGGCGATCCGCGATACCAATACCGCAATTGTAAACGATGGATATTATCGACACATGTTTAGAAGTGAGGACAAGCCAAGTGATTAGGCCCAAGATCAAGGGGAGCCCGTGATTGGAGGGTCTGGATAAGGAACTCTGGTATGCTTAAGCTCGAGAAATGGGATCAGAGTGGATGTGAAGCTCACAAATGGCTGGCACTTTTACCCGTACTTAAGGGGCCAACTAGGATTATTAAGTCTGCAAGGAAACTATGTCTGAATGGTTAATGCCAACTTCATTATTCATGCTATATCTGAATATAGATTACTGGTACTAGTGCAGTAGTACCAGCTTGAAGTGCTGAAAGTGGTTGCATCAATAAATATAATATCAATAGATATAATGAAGTAAATTGAGTTCGGCCAGTAAAGGGCTCTGTCGGTATGAGATTGAGTACGGGGGCCCATGAAATGGGGCAGAACTCACTGTGGTACTGGAAGTACTCAATAGCTTTCTACGTCAAGCTAGCAGTCTCGAACCCGGGCCGAGACTGCTGTCCGATTCAACTTTCTTCGGGCCGATAACTCGATAAGGTACACGAATTATAGCATCATTAATTCTACATCACACTAATTAATTCCCAATTAAACCATAGTTTTTGGCCGTATGCCACGTGTGTAGTTGTTATTAAGCTACTATTTCTATATCTGGTGACGTTTTCCTCCAAAATAGTGTGATAATTATGATGCTGTCACGAGACGCAGATTCTCCAATCTGAGTGGAAGGCGTATCCCCGTGACTGAGATTACCCAATCACGGAGCAGTTTACCAATCCCTAATAACCATTTCTCAAATACTACCGGCGTTATTTCCTCTCGCTCTGAGCTGGTTTTGTTTTACACCGCGTCATGTGAGGCGGTAACATCCGGCACTCAGCTCCGGTGACTATGTCTATAGCACGTGACTGTGGTGTTCTGTGGAAATAACGCACGTGCACGTCAGGTGACATGTCACGTGGCGTGCACGTGACGCGTGGCTTGGGTGCCTGTCTGCGGAAATGCAGGAGTCGACGCACTCTCGGCTCATTATCTGCTGCGTGTTTTGATACTTGTACAACTACAATGTGCGTTTGTCCGGCGTCACAATGGCACAGCCTCATAATTGTTTCTGTTTTCATTTGCATTATTAATTCGTGGACGTACCGAAGTGACTGAGGTCTGATTTTCAGACCTCAGCCCTCATGCCTCGTCGTTTTTGCTCATTGCAGATAATCAAAAATTCCCATATAATTGTCATAAACCAAAATTAGCAAATTTGGATGACGTCATCTTTCAGTTGCGCAAGCTCTAAATCATAATTATCGGATAATATCTTTATTTCTTCAAATACCTGACCCAAAAATTGGAAGCTTTAAACGTTAGCCGACTTATTCCTTATCTTATAGATATTTGATGCTTAATTTCAAAACAAAATTACTAATATTGGAATTTTGAAATAGAAATCGATGTCGAAATGGGCGTACGACAAGGATTAAAATTCTAAACAGCCTCAACAAAGCTTTTGATTTTTTTAACGTCGTATTGCAAATACTATGAATTATGACTTGTCATATGAAATATGTTTGAATGTGGTTCGTGAGTCTTAGTGGTATGAATTTGTGTGTGTGTGTGTGTGTGTGTGTGGCAGTGTGAACTTACTCCCAAATCCACCCAGTGACGCTGCTTTTCATCGACATAAGTTCACTAATTTACTAATTTAAACCGAGTGACATATACTGCATACACATGTTTAAAGATATGCGTACGTATAGATGTGTTAATTGAGTAGAAGGACACGAATACTTTAGCATTATCTAACTGGTTTTCCGGTCACAAAACTTTAGATTGAATATAATGCGAGATACGTTTAAATAACGCTTCTAAATTATCAGCTGTAAGCAACAGATTCACTCATTATGCTGCTTAACTAAGAAGCTAAATCTTTGTCTTTTGATACCTATTGTTGTTATCTTGTCTAACGTCTCCCAGTGATATTCCCTGCAGTGATGTACATGTACAAGGCAACAGCGAGTGTGTGGTGCACTCTCAGCTTCTTCATAGTGGCTGGCAGCTGCATAGCCTTCTTTATGCCGTACTGGCTGGTGGCACCCAACCCAGAGCTCTTATTGGTCCAGGTAGGATACTCGCTTTGTTTGGTTGCTTGTTTGTGATGATGCAATTGAAACAGATATACATGTATCCTTCATGGGACAACACACCCACTCCTAAGGGGGGATTGGGCGGCCTCCCTAGTTTTTCTAAAATCTGTGTATTATGACCCGGTGCCCTTTTCACACCCCCTCCCCCGTTGCAGGATAAGAACTTCCCAGAATCAGGGGAGTTAAGGGTCGATGCCCCAGCAGCCTGCGGGATAATGAGCTACTGTGTCCCTTACACCAACTACCCTCTCAACACATCCGTCAGGTAAGTGGCCATTTCCAAATAATCAATCTGGTTGGAAAACCTCTCATTGTTTAATGAGTCACATTCTACGACTCTGCACAGCATTAAATTTAATCTAGATCTAATGATTCACAAGGAAGTAACTATCATGCTACCATACTGTTTTCAGCTTTGATGAAGACGCACATTTGCAGAGGTGTCCCCTGTACGACACGTTCTACAATATCCCAACTATATTCGGCAAGGCAAGTTTTTATACACAATCTCTACATCTTGATTTCTCATCATCTGCAATGTTTGCGTCAGGGTTATTCATCTTTGGCTGAATTAACACCTTAATCAGCATGTGTCATCTGTATTCTGTAATGTTCGCAGCTGGGTGTTTCATCCCTTGTTAAACTAACATCCTAATCCTGCAGGTGTCATCTGTAATGTTTGCAGCAGGGTGTTTCATCCCTTGTTAAACTAACACCCTAATCCTGCAGGTGTCATCTGTAATGTTTGCAGCAGGGTGTTTCATCCCTTGTTAAACTAACATCCTAATCCTGCAGGTGTCATCTGTAATGTTTGCAGCAGGGTGTTTCATCCCTTGTTAAACTTACATCCTTATCCTGCAGGTGTCATCTGTAATGTTTGCAGCAGGGTGTTTCATCCCTTGTTAAACTAACATCCTAATCCTGCAGGTGTCATCTGTAATGTTTGCAGCAGGGTGTTTCATCCCTTGTTAAACTAACACCCTTATCCTGCAGGTGTCATCTGTAATGTTTGCAGCAGGGTGTTTCATCCCTGTTAAACTAACACCCTAATCCTGCAGGTGTCATCTGTAATGTTTGCAGCAGGGTGTTTCATCCCTTGTTAAACTAACATCCTAATCCTGCAGGTGTCATCTGTAATGTTTGCAGCAGGGTGTTTCATCCCTTGTTAAACTAACATCCTAATCCTGCAGGTGTCATCTGTAATGTTTGCAGCAGGGTGTTACATCCTAAACTAACCTTGTTAAATGTTTAACATCCCCCTAATCCTGCAGGTGTCATCTGTAATGTTTGCAGCAGGGTGTTTCATCCCTTGTTAAACTAACATCCTAATCCTGCAGGTGTCATCTGTAATGTTTGCAGCAGGGTGTTTCATCCCTTGTTAAACTAACATCCTAATCCTGCAGGTGTCATCTGTAATGTTTGCAGCAGGGTGTTTCATCCCTTGTTAAACTAACATCCTAATCCTGCAGGTGTCATCTGTAATGTTTGCAGCAGGGTGTTTCATCCCTTGTTAAACTAACATCCTAATCCTGCAGGTGTCATCTGTAATGTTTGCAGCAGGGTGTTTCATCCCTTGTTAAACTAACATCCTAATCCTGCAGGTGTCATCTGTAATGTTTGCAGCAGGGTGTTTCATCCCTTGTTGTTAACATCCTAATCCTGCAGGTGTCATCTAATGTTTGCAGGGTGTTTCATCCCTTGTTAAACTAACACTAATCCTGCAGGGTGTCATCTGTTTCATCCCTTGTTAAACTAACACCCTAATCCTGCAGGTGTCATCTGTAATGTTTGCAGCAGGGTGTTTCATCCCTTGTTAAACTAACATCCTAATCCTGCAGGTGTCATCTGTAATGTTTGCAGCAGGGTGTTTCATCCCTTGTTAAACTAACACCCTAATCCTGCAGGTGTCATCTGTAATGTTTGCAGCAGGGTGTTTCATCCCTTGTTAAACTAACATCCCTAATCCTGCAGGTGTCATCTGTAATGTTTGCAGCAGGGTGTTTCATCCCTTGTTAAACTAACATCCTAATCCTGCAGGTGTCATCTGTAATGTTTGCAGCAGGGTGTTTCATCCCTTGTTAAACTAACACCCTAATCCTGCAGGTGTCATCTGTAATGTTTGCAGCAGGGTGTTTCATCCCTTGTTAAACTAACATCCTAATCCTGCAGGTGTCATCTGTAATGTTTGCAGCAGGGTGTTTCATCCCTTGTTAAACTAACATCCTAATCCTGCAGGTGTCATCTGTAATGTTTGCAGCAGGGTGTTTCATCCCTTGTTAAACTAACATCCTAATCCTGCAGGTGTCATCTGTAATGTTTGCAGCAGGGTGTTTCATCCCTTGTTAAACTAACACCCTAATCCTGCAGGTGTCATCTGTAATGTTTGCAGCAGGGTGTTTCATCCCTTGTTAAACTAACATCCTAATCCTGCAGGTGTCATCTGTAATGTTTGCAGCAGGGTGTTTCATCATCTGTTATCCTTGTTAAACTAACATCCTAATCCTGCAGGTGTCATCTGTAATGTTTGCAGCAGGGTGTTTCATCCCTTGTTAAACTAACATCCTAATCCTGCAGGTGTCATCTGTAATGTTTGCAGCAGGGTGTTTCATCCCTTGTTAAACTAACATCCTAATCCTGCAGGTGTCATCTGTAATGTTTGCAGCAGGGTGTTTCATCCCTTGTTAAACTAACATCCTAATCCTGCAGGTGTCATCTGTAATGTTTGCAGCAGGGTGTTTCATCCCTTGTTAAACTAACATCCCTAATCCTGCAGGTGTCATCTGTAATGTTTGCAGCAGGGTGTTTCATCCCTTGTTAAACTAACATCCCTAATCCTGCAGGTGTCATCTGTAATGTTTGCAGCAGGGTGTTTCATCCCTTGTTAAACTAACATCCTAATCCTGCAGGTGTCATCTGTAATGTTTGTAATGTTTCATTTGCAGCAGGTGTCATCTGTAAGGGTGTTTCATCCCTTGTTAAACTAACATCCTAATCCTGCAGGTGTCATCTGTAATGTTTGCAGCAGGGTGTTTCATCCCTTGTTAAACTAACATCCTAATCCTGCAGGTGTCATCTGTAATGTTTGCAGCAGGGTGTTTCATCCCTTGTTAAACTAACATCCTAATCCTGCAGGTGTCATCTGTAATGTTTGCAGCAGGGTGTTTCATCCCTTAAACTAACATCCTAATCCTGCAATAATGTTTGCAGCAGGTGTTTCATCCCTTGTTAAATTAACACCCTAATCCTGCAGGTGTCATCTGTAATGTTTGCAGCAGGGTGTTTCATCCCTTGTTAAACTAACATCCTAATCCTGCAGGTGTCATCTGTAATGTTTGCAGCAGGGTGATTCATCCCTTGTTAAACTAACATCCTAATCCTGCAGGTGTCATCTGTAATGTTTGCAGCAGGGTGTTTCATCCCTTGTTAAATTAACACCCTAATCCTGCAGGTGTCATCTGTAATTTTTGCAGCAGGGTGTTTCATCCCTTGTTAAACTAATATCCTAATCCTGCAGGTGTCATCTGTAATGTTTGCAGCAGGGTGTTTCATCCCTTGCTAAACTAACTCCCTAATCCTGCAGGTGTCATCTGTAATGTTTGCAGCAGGGTGATTCATCCCTTGTTAAACTAACATCCTAATCCTGCAGGTGTCATCTGTAATGTTTGCAGCAGGGTGTTTCATCCCTTTTTAAACTAACATCCTAATCCTGCAGGTGTCATCTGTAATGTTTGCAGCAGGGTGTTTCATCCCTTGTTAAACTAACACCCTAATCCTGCAGGTCATCTGTAATGTTTGGCAGGGTGTTTCATCCCTTGTTAAACTAACATCCTAATCCTGCAGGTGTCATCTGTAATGTTTGCAGCAGGGTGTTTCATCCCTTGTTAAACTAACATCCTAATCCTGCAGGTGTCATCTGTAATGTTTGCAGCAGGGTGTTTCATCCCTTGTTAAACTAACACCCTAATCATGCAGGTGTCATCTGTAATGTTTGCAGCAGGGTGTTTCATCCCTTGTTAAACTAACATCCTAATCCTGCAGGTGTCATCTGTAATGTTTGCAGCAGGGTGTTTCATCCCTTATTAAACTAACATGCTAATCCTGCAGGTGTCATCTGTAATGTTTGCAGCAGGGTGTTTCATCCCTTGTTAAACTAACATCCTAATCCTGCAGGTGTCATCTGTAATGTTTGCAGTAGGGTGTTTCATCTCTTGTTAAACTAACACCCTAATCCTGCAGGTGTCATCTGTACTGTTTGCAGCAGGGTGTTTCATCCCTTGTTAAACTAACACCCTAATCCTGCAGGTGTCATCTGTAATGTTTGCAGCAGGGTGTTTCATCCCTTGTTAAACTAACACCCTAATCCTGCAGGTGTCATCTGTAATGTTTGCAGCAGGGTGTTTCATCCCTTGTTAAACTAACACCTAATCCTGCAGGTGTCATCTGTAATGTTTGCAGCAGGGTGTTTCATCCTGCTCCTGTCCTGGGCGTGCAGTGCTATTTCACTGTGCTACGGTTACCTCTGTGACGTCAGTACCTACCTTCTCATATCAGTCATACAGCTCTTCTGCAGTGAGTTAACTCATTAACGTTAACTATAGCTATTCAAGAATTGAGTATAATCGCTTCATTCAAAGTATAATATAACTTCTATGCATTGTGCATCTGAAGCTGTGTATGAATTAGTGTTACCATGAATCTGTGTACCCACAACACATCACAGGGTTATTACGTCAGACAACACATCCAAGGGTTATGAAGTTTAACCATCCCTCCCATTTCAGTGGTGATTAACGGAATAGCCATTCTCCTGTGGACCCTAAGCTGGGAGAAGGACACCTTCACCTGCTCTGGAGAGGGTTACTGCGGTGACCTGGAGAGGTTTGACATGGGCACCTGCCAACTCGGCTGGGCCTTCCTCCTCGCCATGGCCTCTACTGGCACTATCATCCTTGCCGTGTTCTTTGGTTGCTTGTCCTTCATGTTACAGAAGAAAAAGGAAGAAAGTTAGATCAATACAAAGTATTGTATACTATGCATCGGATCATGATTGTGGTGAATGTTGAAAAGATCAAAAATCATGGAGATACATTGCGTTCTTTGGTAAGAGAGAGGGTTCTTGTGTTCTTTAAGACATGAAGGTTACGAAGCCATCAACAACTTTTTCTACAAACGATAATCTCTGGGAGACGGGAGTAAGAAGACTTGTTTCAGTACCTTTATCTCGGATTTAGTGTTGCAAGCATGGAGTATGCAAAAATTGTAAAAAAAAACATTTGTAAAACCTTTTTTACACATTGTTTCGTGCAGCCTTACTCTTTTAATTTTATGTATACTATGATACTTGTAGCTGTGTACGGACGGAATTTTGATTTATTTTGAAGCCTAGCGTTTTGATTCCAAATAACGTGAGAATTGAGAAGATAACCAAACCATTTTGCGTATTAACTTCAATGGAATACCATTACCATATAAACATATTACACGAAATGACAACAATGATAACAATTATTGTGGGACTGGTTCCTGATTTTTAAGCAGCGAAATACACTATTGAATAATTGACACTGTTTACCTGCGGCTGCAGCTAGAGCAAGTTAGAACTCTAGAAACTTAAAGTGTCACTTTCTTTAAACCCTAGTACTCTTGTAGGGTTAAAAGTCTGGTCAACCTAAAATTGACAACTTAAAAATGTTTAGTTCAAATAGTTTAACAGGAAGAGCTTGAGTTCAAGTCCGGCAGCCCCCCTACCTCGGATTTCAGGTGTAATTGAGAAGTTTCTTGACGCTGGTGCTCACTGACTGAGGGTCGGGGTTGCTGGTCAGGCAGTGCTTGGTCCTGAACAGGAAGGGGTGGATGTCTGGATACTTCGTCATGTAAACGTTCCCTATGTCTGCAGGGACGTCTGGTGTCTTCGGTACGTAGTCCTGAAGGGAAACGTGTAAAGTTACGGGTCGGACATGATAAGGAATACCAGCCCTTTTAGACGATATAACGCCTCAATAGGCAGACGAGGGTTTCTCACTGACGATAATTAGGAATTTCCTGTCATTTCAATTCATAGGTTAATGTGAACTAAATAATTATATGGACTCCATAATACGAGTCACAACGTACCGTTTTATTTATCATTTGGGTGATGTAAAACACCTTCTCTCCCAGCTCGGAGCCTATTATTTCTTGGCGTCTATGTTGCTCTGCAGTACTTGTAGCTGATACTAGCTCCACCTTCACATCCCATTTCTGAGGGAATTAAAACCACCCATCAATCAAAAGCACCGATAGCTACCTTACTAATTGTGCGAAAACCAGGGCTCTGGTTAGGGCAACTGATCAGATAATTATTTTTTTTAATAAAAGGTGGGAATTCCCGCCCTGGCCAGGGCGGTAACCCCCCGCGGTAATAAAAAAGACTGGCCAGGGGTATAAGTTAGAGATTTGAGTGTCACAGGGTGATATAATAATATATAATAATATATAAGAAGATAGATCATGATAATTGGGAGCAAATTTGGAAAGCCGAGATGTCAAGAACGGGAAATGGTAGAGCCATGATCGAGGTCAGGTTTTGTTTATCTAAGATGGGAAAATGTTATAGGCTATAAGAGAAGTTCTGGTGACGTCATTTTCACGTCACTATGACGTCATCAACTTAGCGAAATTTTATTGCTTTTTTAGCGAGAATAGGCCATCTTTATGCGCATTTTTCACCAAGAAGGAATGGAGATAGCTCAAAAAGGTTGGAAAATCGTTAGTTGGAAATTTAAAGAGCTTTCAGAAAATCATACGGATCATTGGGCTATCTCGATTTTTCATCGAGATATACGCGATTTTCTAAGGTACGGTGAAAAATCAATTTCAAAATTTTAGGAGAAAAACTTAAACGAGTGATATGTCAAGAACTGCAGCTTATCTTGAGATGAGACCGGTCAAAGTATGTTGTACTAAGGCGGAATTGTCTTATAGGCTATATGGGAAGTTGGTTTGAGCTTATTTGGGTGCTGTGATGACGTCATCAAAATCGCGTAAAACCACTAAAATAGCGTATTTTGTGATAGAACGCTATTTTTCGCTACTTTTACATCTCTAACTCAGAGAGTTTTCATCGGATTATGTGGGTCAGAATAACGTGGGTCAGAATAACGGGGGTCCGAATAACGGGGTCGAATATCGGGGTCGAATAACGGGGTCCGAGTAACGGGGGTCCGAATAATGGGGTCCGAATAATGGGGTCCGAATAACTTGGGGGTCAGAATATGGGGGTCCGAGTAACGGGGGTCCGAATAACGGGGGTCCGAATAACGGGGAAATATACGATGGACTAGTGAAGCACGTGAGTTCACGCGGACGTTTTGTAGAAATTAGGGGATTTGAAGAAATTGATATTTACGCAGGATTTTCGACTTGATTATGTTGAAATGAGTTTAAATACGACTAATGCACATGAAATTAGATCTAATTTTTTATATATTTTAGCACGTGAAAGTACACACGGACGTTTTGTAGAAATTAGGGGATTTGAAGAAATTGATATTTACACGGGATTTTCGACTTGGTTACGTTGAAATGAGTTCAAATACGACTAATGCACGTGAAATTAGATCTGGTTGCTATATTTAAGCACGTGAGTACACACGGACGTTTTGTAGAAATTAAGACATATATCAATTCTAGTAATTTCAAGTTAGAATAACTTAGTGTTGGACTTCGTCAGGGTGATTAATGTGGGTTAGACTTGCGTGTGGGCTAGTAACGAGGGTTCGAACTACGTGAGGGCAAGTTACGTGGGTCGAAACTGCCTTTGGGCAAGTAACATGGGTTCAAACTACATACATCTGTCAAGATATCACCACCAAAACCGTTGGACGGTTGGTCTAGTAACCCCCCCGCGGGTTTGGATGTGACAACAGAACCTGAAAAGAGACAAAATGGGTTGATCACATCCAAACCAGCGGGGGGTTACTAGACCAACCGTCCAACGGTTTTGGTGGTTTTATATGATTGTACACTATTATATATTATCATCCTTAATTTCCAATTTTCCAAAAACCATTAAGGATTTTGTTCTGATGATCCGCGGTGGTTTGATAAGGCGTTCTTTACTGATATGAGAAGAACGCGACGGTTTAAACTGCTGCAACGTCACATCAAAGTATATAACATTCACGCAACAAAAGATCCCATTCTTCAGACAAATTATCGCAGTTTTATCGCATCAAACAAGAATTGTGTCTGCTGGTTATGAGTTACGCAACCAGAACAGTATGATTATTAATGATTGCACCCGCCATCATTTATGCACGTGCAACTACATAGCATTCATAGTTTAGTTACGCGCGAATAAAGTCCATATTTCCACCAAAACGACATCGTAAGAAATGACGCGTCTGTGCTTCAAAATTCTTGCACGTGCATTTTTCCCTTTTCGTTGCGCATTCTAATAGGACGTGACGTACAGAAAACACGGAAGGCGATGCTACGCAGCACCTCGTTTGCGAATTTTAAACAATACAATTCAAATTGGGCATACCTACAAGTGCGCACATAACAATCCATTTTCCACGTATTATTACCCTGCAGTGTAATTACTTTTCGAATTTTTGAGCAATATTAATCATGTAATATCACCGTACCCAGCAGTTGAATTACTGTCAAGTAGTAATTACTATACCTCAACTGTTGAATTACTATTCAAGTGTTGAATTACTATTCCCAGCTGTTGAATTACTACTGTTGAATTACTACCAATTTTCTGAAACGGCCATTCGCACGATTCTAACCTATTTGCTATCTCTGTGCGGATGTAAATGGGAGAATAATAAGCTCCCATGATATCTGTTATCGCGCTTTTCATATTAAAAACGACTCGATATAATCTTTTCGGTAAATTGAGCGATCCGTCGAGGCCAGTATCACGCCAGTATCGCGCCAGTATCAGGCCAGTACCACGCCAGTATCACGCCAGTATCGCGCCAGTATCAGGCCTACCTCACGCCGTTATCGCGCCAGTATCACGCCAGTATCGCGCCAGTATCACGCCAGTAGCGCGCCAATAGCACGCCAGTAGCTCGCCAGTAGCACGCCAGTATCGCGCCAGTATCACGCCAGTACCGCGCCAGTAGCACGCCAGTATCACGCCAGTATCACGCCAGTCGACACTAACTTAAAGCCAGGACGCCAGTAGCACGCCAGTATCAGATCATATACTGGCGTGTTACTGGCGTCCTGGCTTTCGTGCTAAGATACTGGCGTGATACTGGCGTGCTACTGGCGTGCTACGCGCGGTACTGGCGTGATACTGGCGCGATACTGGCGTGCTACTGCGTGCTACTGGCGCGCTACTGGCGCTATTGGCGCACTACTGGCGATACTGGCGTGATACTGGCGCGCGATAACGGCGTGGTAGGCCTGATACTGGCGTGATACTGGCGTGATACTGGCGTGGTACTGGCCTGATACTGGCGCGATACTGGCGTGATACTGGCCTCGACGGATCGCTCAATTTACCATCTTTTCTTAACCGTATATATACTGTAAAACAAGATAAAATAGCGATAAGGAGCACAAAATGTTCTGTACGATATATGTTATATTCTTAGTGGCACATTCGGTAGCACAAGATAAAGTAAATCTAAATGGCGCCACCCAGACGGGCTTGATAACTCCATCCGTGTTTCAATGTTTATTTATCTAGTCTTAGAGATATAACGCAGACTTATGGCGCCATATATATGGTGTATTGCTCCGTTTTATCAAATTCAACTTCATCATTTCTGTGCGCCGTCGTTTCTATCTGTCAGTGTTGGTTACTTATTTTAGATCGGGATCAAGATAATGATTATGGCACAAAACTTATTGTTCAACTGAAGAGTACATACATACATTTTGATGCACTCTAAAGATTGAGCTGACTACATTCACATGTGATCGTGTTTTTCTTTAAGGGCAGATTCTATATGAGATCCGCAAAAGATTGTTAGTCTCGAGTCAGTTGTTGTGTGGATTGTTTTGTTTTCGATTGAGTACTTTTTATGGCAATGAAAGATCAAAACAAAATTTTTGTGAAGTACATATACATACACTACGTCATACACTAACAGTATGTATCAATGCTGGGCGCTGGTTAAGTTGTATCATTTGGACTTTTGAACTTATTCGCTGAATTGACCCCGATACGATGATGATGTGATTCTGACTTTTACAAATCACTGGCAAATTTGTCCAAAATTCTCGCCTGTTTCAATTATGAAATAGTGTACCCATTATTCACATTGAGTTCGAATACTTAAGTTTCAAACCGTCTACTTTGATTGATGCGTATGGCGGGGTAATAATACAGTAAATACACAGTTGGGTGTGTAAATTACCATCGTGGAATTAATGTGGTAATTACACACCCAAGTGTGTATTTACCGTATATAACAGGGTGGCATGTAAATGATTGGAGTTGATTGAGCACTTCAGATGCTGAAAACATCACGACAATCACAAGATTTTCGAAAGCTTATGATTACAATTCTCAGATGTATCAGATATATTGTTTAAACTCGCATCTCTTGAGATACGACAACTGCACACATAGTGCAGCACAGCCCAGTCAGAATCTAAACAAAATTACAACAAACGGCAATTGCGCCCAAAAACAGGGCGTGGCCCAATATTCCAATATTATTAAAATATGATGACCTCTTAGCTTAGAACCGGCCCGAAGGGACAATTATAATTATTTTCTATTGTCTGGGCTCAACTTCTTTGGCACCTATTCCTTGTTAAAAAAGGATGAATGTAAAACAAAGGATGAATAATTCCAGGAATTTTTTTTAATAGTAATTGCAAAATATAATAAGCTCTAAGCTTAATAATTTTTGCAAAATATTACTCAGAGACTTAATGGGTCCAGTTCATGGGGAGTTGTAAATAATTTGATTTATGTTTGTATTGTTGAATTTCGGACACCCTTCTAAAGAAAATAAAAGTGATATATTGACAATTCACAGTATATACACAATGATGCTATCATGTCAATTATTGAGCTCGGATGTGCGCAGTTGTTCGGCAGCCTCAAATTGATTCAATATTTTGACGTCTTTCTTTACTTTAATTTGACGTTTTCTTTACTTCAAATTCAAGATCTCAAGACGGAGAAAGGACATAACTTGAATAACGGAGGATATTCCAGATGGATTGATGTCATAAAACTTTGGCAGAGGTTGGTCGACAATCAAAGCTTAGTCGGTGATACCTGTAGTTATGAAATTGACCCTTAAAGCATTTCAAGGTTTACAAAAGTGTATAATTTTATCGAGTCGAATATAGGTGTAGCGGATTACAGAGACAGTTCCTCGCCTGGATCAATGAAAAAAAACTAAAGTTGTCCAATGTCAATATGATGATAATTTGTCAGAATTGAAATCATCTTGCAATCAAAACGGACCAAACCTAAGATGGTTTAGCACGACTGAAATTAACCGAAGGACTACTTTTCACTCTGCTCCTTCAAAAAATTTAATATTTGATTTCGTTGCTCATAACTTTTGATCTGATTGGAATTTTTGATACGGTTAAAAGTATCCTATCACTTTGAATGGTAGTGTTTAAAATATTCGAAAGACTAAGAGGTGCTGTGTAGCAGCGCCAAGTGAGATGTGTGGTTCCAGACCCAATGCCCCAACGGGCCTTCTACCTTAGGAGGTGTATTTATTTGGGATAAAATTTCGGTGTTTCAAATTTTGGTAAGTTGAAAATATGGGGATTTTTCAAGTCATTACTCTTGTTAACATATGATAATGACGTCATTTCGAACTTTCATGGTGGGTGAAAAAATGGGGATTTTTCTGAAAAATCCCCAAATTATAACCTTTATAAATAAACCTCCTAAGGCAGTTTGAATTATAATAGTGTTTAAAATATGCGAAAGAGGTGCTGTGTAGTAGCACCGAGTGAGCTGTGTATGTAAATGTTGCTGGCCCAACGGGCCTGCTTGTCTTATAGAAGACACGTGTCCCCATTGTCAAACGCAAGGAAACATTATCTCCAGAAGAAAACTATACATCATTTGTCCTATATTGATGAGTAATTTATAATTGATTTAGGTATTGTCTTTTGACTCAATGGTACAGGTACAAATCTAAACGATGTGGTTCTTTAATGATAATCAATTTCGTCGTTCTACGACATCTTCAAGTCTAAAATTTGATTGAATAAAGTAGTGTTGTAAGGTTTAAAACATTTGTCCTATAGAAATAGTTAGATAGTTGTCAGATGGCTATAAGACCCCAGCTGTGTTACGTTCCTAGCTCAGCGAACACAGCTGTATATAGGGCCGATTTTTGTCCATTTGGTTAAAAAAGGTCCGGTTATAACGACCAAAAAGGCAAATTACCATGCCTTTCCAACTGACGGTAGGTCCAATTGACGGCTTTTCTCGTATACTTATGTGGAGAATGACCCAGATCAGGACTGCGTGGAGCAATCTGAGGGTCATAGGAGTTTGTCGAGCACCACGTATCTTCGTTTTCCCCGGATTATGTTTCATAGTTCCTCACGTTCCCCTAGGGGTTTAGTTGCCTGTTATGTTGTTATTGTTATTTTAGCATCCGTCTGACCGCCACAAGGTGCGCGCTCATACGGCTAATTGGTTTCCTACTTTATCCTCTTAGCACTGACGTGTACCCTTTCAAGGCTTATTCATGTTATCATAACGCGATTATATGGGGATTATGACGTCATTGTTTTATACCTTTATATATCCCGATCTCAATAGGATCGGGGCCCTTTTACTTGGTCTGGATGTTGCTATACCATTTGTTTTACTTAGTGTTACCGCTCGGTACTTAACCCTCAGAACCCTTAGAGGGATTTTAACATTATATCGTTTTAAACAAGAATCAGCAGCTGTTGATCAGACTATCAGATTCTTGAAGTTCCATCACCGTCTTAATAAGAGTAATTTTTGTGAGTCTGTGGAAGCATTTACAGTTTTTGAGGAAACGTCCTACTTTTGACAGGGCGCTTAGCTTTTTACAAAGCTTACAAAGCCCACCTTTGCCCTGGTTTTTGGCATTACACTGGCATTATATTTAAGCAACAACTGCCTCTCATTGCGTATACCTGCATTCTACCGGCCTCCAATCCTGCATTAAACGTATTGATTATTTTTCCCAAAACCAAAAAGGATTTGGTTGTGTTGGTCCGCAGCAGTTTTATCGTTCTTTACTCTAAAACCTTTGATATTCGGGATTATGGCCTAAAATATTTTTAATTGTAGGCCTACAATATCTTTTATAGTAACCTTTCATTGAATTTGGTTTCAGTTCGGGATGGATACAGTGCAGTGTGCTCACTGACTGTGTCCATGGCTCCCGGGGTTGTAGGTTTCTTGGGCTAGGGAGCTGAAAACCCGTGTGCGGTACATTTTGTGCCTCATAATCACCCTTGCCCAACTGATGACCCCTTGTTAGCCCAGAGCACTTGTTGGTTTATGAGCATGATTTTGAATCACTCCTTTCTTTATTATTATTATTATTTGCCTACTAACTATGAAGACATGGACTGATCAGGGTTCAGCAATTCTGTACTCTGGTTAGTAGATAAACATATACCAAAAGATGAGGGCCAGGGATGCCCCCGTCTTATCAATACTCGGTACATCGTTTTGCATTTTTCTTTCGCAATTTTCGGTTTTTAAAGTGATTCAATTAATGTCAATTGTCTCAATGATTACAGGAATTGGAAAATCATTGATGAAGATTTAAAAAAATGCGGGTTGGTACATTTTTAGAAGGCATTGAAAAAGTAGTGCAGACAAAACTTCAGCTCCTTATGTCAAAAAGGTATCGCCGTGGGATTTTTGAAGGTGCCAAAGGCACAAGTGCATCAAATACCAAAATGATGTGGTCCTCTTGGTAGCGTATATCGGGCTTTTATTTCTACAAGTTGGTTTGCCCCAAACAGGAACCTGGTATTCGCACACCTTTGGAAGTTTAGGGTGACGACTGAAATTATACAAAACTTGTAGGCCCGTCGGACCTGCAAATACACAGCTCACTCATTCATCTGACGAAAAATAGTAATTTTTATCGCATCAAAAAATGCCGATCTGAACGTGTATTTAACACAGTATAATTATTAATGATCGCGCGCGATCAGTCATGCACGTTCAACAGCATAGCAACCATAGTTACGCGCGCATATACCGGAAATTGAGGAGAAATGAGCACCGTAATCAAAACAACTTCGTAAGAAATGACGCACGTGCTTCAAAAACGTGCACTTGTCCATATGCGCGGGCGTTGTCAATCTTCAAGAATTTGAAGAGGCGAGTCTGATCTATCTGCTCATATACTATCTATTAAGTTATCAACTCGCGTATTCTGCAGTTTGCCATATAACCAGGGGGCATGCCCCCTCAGCAATCAGCATACGCCCACATCCTCAGCGGTCTCTTTCTGGCGACAAATGTCTGTTATTCGAGAGGTTTAAAGGGGTTGGCAACTACAGAAAAAGTACCATATTTTATTATCTAATTTACCTATAAATACTGTGAAAACAAAATGTGTGAAATCCCCATGTTTTAAGCCTCCAATCGTGAGATATCGCACCTTTATGTTACCGCGCGATTGCGTCACAGTGGCAGTTCACCACAACCCAGCGCTATGATCACTAGGTTAATGCTGTATTTTATTAGTATTTGACAGCATTGAGATGCATATTAGTGCATATTAGACGAGGCGTAGCCGAGTTTCATATGAACAATATGCATTGTAATGATGGCGAATACTAATATTAGTAGCTTAGTAGGTCAGCAGAAAGATAGTAATGCATAAGCATGTATAATATGCATGTGAAAAGTGAGGGAACCTACTATAATTTAGTATAATATATTGCTCCACCATAACATAGCGTCGAGTTAGTTTGAGGGCCGAGTTGTATGGAGGCCCGAGTTTGTGGGTGAGCCCGAGTTTAAACTCAGGCTCACCCCAAACTGAGTTAACTGGTGGGCTATGTTGAACTATGGCTCCCTTATAACTCCCCTGCCAACCAGGGGCTGCAATACTAACTCGGGCTCCCCATACTAACCTGAGCTCCCCATACTAACAGGTTCCCCATTTCTAACCTTGGCTCCCCATACTAACTCGGTCTCCCCCATACTAACTCGGGCTCTCCCATACTAACCTGGGCTCCCCATACTAACTTGGGCTCCCCCATACTAACTCGGTCTCCCCCATACTAACTCGGTCTCCCCCATACTAACTCGGGCTCCCCCATACTAACCTTGGCTCCCCCAAACTAACTCGGTCTCCCCCGTACTGCACCTCAACAATTGTTGAGGTGCACAAATAATCAAATAGTATAGGGGAGCCCAGCTTTGCATGGGTGATGGGGGAGCCCTGGAAGTTAGTATGGGGAGCCTAAATAGTATGGGGAGCCTGATATACAATGGGGAGACCGAGTTAGTTTGGGGAGCCAAGTGGGGGAGCCAAGGTTAGTATGGGGGAGCCTGTTAGTATGGGGAGACTGAGTTAGTATGGGGGAGACCGAGTTAGTATGGGGGAGCCCAAGTTAGTATGGGAGAGCCCGAGTTAGTATGGGAGAGCCCGAGTTAGTATGGGGGAGACCGAGTTAGTATGGGGAGCCAAGGTTAGAATGGGGGAACCCAAGTTAGTATGGGGGAGCTCAGGTTAGTATGGGGGAGCCCGAGTTAGTATTGGGTAGCCCCGGTTGGCAGGGGAGTGCGAGTAAGTGTGGGGGAGCCCAAGCTATGGTGAAGCCCAGGATAAGGTGGAGCCTAGGATAAGGTGGAGCCAGGTATGGTGAAGCCCAAGGTAAGGGCGAGCCTCGTTTGGGTGATCCAATATTTCAGAGTTAGTCCAAAATATCAGTAAGGCCCAGGATAAGGTGCCAAGGTGGAGCCTGTTATGGTGAAGCCCGGCAATGAGGTGAGTCTGGTTAGGGTGACACCGAGTATAGAGGTGAGCCCCGGAAAATCAGGTGAGCCCTAGATTCAGGGGAGTGGTGTATAGGTGAGCCCGTGATTAGAGGTGATCCCGTGTGAAGGGGAAGCCTGGGTACGGGTGTCGCTGCTATGTGCGATTTCAGGCATAGGGGGAACATTAATGCCTCCCCTTATTCCCGGGCTCCCATACTTGCCAACCCCATTGTCACTGCATATGACCCGATACATTATTCTTTCCTGTATTGTACGGCTTGCTAGATAATTTTCTGACGAGTACACAGTCTTGAAAGCTGGGCATGGATCTGTTATATCGCACATGCATTTTTGACCCATCATAAATTTCAATTTTTCAAAGCAGGCCTTGGCTTCTTAAATTTAAAACTTCAAAAACCTATTCGTCTTGATTAGCGTATTTTCATGGCTAAGAAGTCATGAGCAAATATAAAAGGGGTTTCACGCACAGTAAGTAATGTGTCTACTCAGATCCCCTGACCACCAGTTATGAATAATATAGATAACGTATGTGTTATGACTGAAGACTGAGAAAACTACGACAAACGGAGATGATCAAAACTTCAAGGGATCAAATAAATAAATAAAAAATCTGGTTAAATCGTAAAGGAATTAGCACCTAAAACACGATACAGCCGTTTTACCAGTAATGTAACGCAGCGCAATAACATGTAACTGCCACAGTGACGTCATCGCGCTAAAATCTTTAAACCGCAATAACTCGCGGAATAATTAAGATAGAGAGGTGAGATTTTCTCCATTGTGTAAAATGCTAGGTGAGAATTGATAAAAACAAAATTATTTTCACGTTCCTGCTAGTCAATTCTATAGTTGCCAACCCCTTTAAGATGTAAGGTTTAATAAGCCAAGCAAGCGTCATCTCATCTTGATAGACGTTGCCTTTGGCGGACGCGCGCGCCCGCCGAAGGCGAGGGCGTCAGACAACGTCTGAGCTGAAAACAAATGTCTGTTATTCGAGAGGTTTAAAATGAAAGCTTTGATGAGCCAAATAAGCGTCGTCTCCCTCTCTGCCTCTCATATGGATTGCACACAAACGACGCAGACACAAACCCCCCCACGTACCCTACACATGGAAATTACTTGTTCGAAATAAACTTTGATGTTTAACTTTAATGTTTCTCTAGATTTCCATGCGGTGGAAAATAAGAGGCTCCAATGGCAATTGGAGTTTCTTTTGAAAGTTTCTTTGGAAAGGAAAGCACATGCTAATTTATTATCACCATAATATAAGAATATATGCAGATTATAGAGAGACATCATTTCATGAGGATTTAGCCGGCTTCGAGAACAAGTTACCTTCGAGAACAAGCACCTAGGGCTAAAGGTCGACCTTAAACGGTTGTGTAATCCGGCACTTAGTATTTAGTAACTGTGCTTATTAATTGATACGGTGGCAGTTTTGTGTGCGTGTGTAAGTTTGCACGGTGTAAGATAGCGTCCACCGTCCCACACCGTCCGGTAACCATATTCTCGTTTCTCATATTAGAAAAAAAAGAAGAGAAAATACCATTGTGTCTGTGTTCGAAAACAGTAATCACATGGGTAATTGTAACGTTCTGTTTTTTGTTATTGTGTACCTCTCATTCGAAAATGCCGAGAAAATCACACATCTTGTTACTTTTAGCGAGCTGACCATGGGAATATACGCCCCCCTCAAGAAAAATCTCAGGGGGGACTTTGGCCCTACCTAGAATTTTCTTAAAATTAGGAACATTCAAATGCTAGTTAAAATGAAGTTCAGTTAGACAGAAATTTTCTTGAAATTTACCTTTTCTAGAGTTAAATCAATCAGTAAAACATGATATTGTATATTTATTATGTTGCATATTTAGTTGTATATTTATTCAAAATAGTGAGCCACCTTATTGGCCTTTATTCAGCCGGCCTTTTTTAAACCGGCCCTTTTTTAACCGGCCTTATGGGCAAAAATCGAATCATTTTTAACCGTTTAGCTGGCTCTATGGACATATTTCTTATAGTGGTCGCCAGATTAAGAATTCTATGCTCTATAATGGCCATTAAAACCCGTTCATACTTAATAAATTGCACCAAGATACCCAAATCCCGGTCTGATTTGATGCTTTACTGCTTTAGATGTTTTATAATGCCATTCAAGAGAAATTAACACTGCATAAGGCTTGTCATAAAAGTTGCATTTGACCTAAATTAACCGGCCTATAATTTGACCGGCCGCACTCTAACCGGCCTTTTTTTAACAGGCCCTTTGGACAAAAATCTCAAAGTCATTTTTGTCTTTAAGGGCCGGTTAAATAAAGGCCAGTTAGGTATTAGAGCTATGGAAAATTAAGTTGCTTCAGTAAATTTTGCCCCCCTCCCAGTTTTCAAAACGCCACCCCCCCTAGAAAACATCTAGGGGGGCATTGGCCCCCACTAGTTCGGAAAAGTGTGTAATGGCATGGAGCTGATGCAATAATATATTTGTTGATATTCTATAAAAATATGTAATATTTTTTTTATAATCGTCTTATATCGTTTCATGTAAGAATCAGCAACCGTTGATCAGACTATCAAATTTTTGAAGTTCCATCACCGTCTTAATAAGAGTAATTTTTGTGAGTTTGTGGAAGCATTTACAGTTTTTGACAAAACGTCCTACTTTTGACAGGGCGCCCAGTTTTTACAAAGCCTACAAAGCCCACTTTTACCCTGGTGGTTGGCGTTACACTGGCACTACGTCATGTAACCAACAACTGTCTTTTATTGCGTATACCTGCATTCGACCGGCCTCCAATCCTGCATTAAACGTATTGATTATATACGGTAAATACACATTTGGGCGTGGAGTTATCGCATTAATCCCACAAGCTTGCGAGTGGGATTCATGCAATAAATGCACGAGCTTGCTAGTCGCCGAGTCCATTTATTGGGAAGCAATAGCGCGCGGTTGTTACGTTTGACTTTGTCCGCTCCAACTGCTGACTGTATTCTTGACACTTTCTACTACCGATGACACACTTTATCCTACCTGGAAAGATGACTAGGAGGAGAGGAAGACCGCCGAACGCTCCTACTCATCCCCTCTCTTGTCAAGCTAAGTACACATCTTCTTATATGCCCGACCGAAGTGGGTCATTCCCAATGTCTGCATGGATTGAACTCGACTTGGATAGGCCTGACGCCTCTGTTCCCACCTTCAGGACGGATGACAGTCCAGACACCTTCTCACTGGAAGCCAGCACCTCCACTCAGCCAGAACATCACGCTGTTGCTGCTCCTTTTCCAGCTAAGTTAACTGTCTGCATGTATATGTCCGCCCGAAGTCGACCTTTCTTTCACTCCACCGACTTGGACCCCGTAGAAGCTATGCCACCTCCATTCTCCAGGCACCAGTTCCAGTCTGACATGCCACGGGAACAAGTCGAAGAGAGATCAGTGGGCTACGGACGGACCCCGATCCCCCCATCAGATGCCCTCGGAACTACAGCTAAGCAATCACAAATTTCTACTCCCAACGTAGCAAACTACAAACAATTTACAGCAACTAACCACGATACTGCTGAATGTACTTTCCCCAACCACAGGGCCGCCAATTACCTAAATAAACACTATGTGTCAAGTTACACCCAGTTAACTCGCTACACACAAGGTAACGAGCCCTGTGGCAATGAGATCCTGGTAACACTGGACTCCAGATCTCGTGAAAACACTACGGGTGTAGAGATTACCATCGCCCAGAGGGTGAAGAACTGTTCCTTCTCAGCTGTAACCCTCCCCATTTGTCACGCTCCTCCACTCAGGTTTCTCCTTAGACGAGAGCAGACTTCTGTCACTGGGAACGGCAGAGCCTCGAAACACCGACCTCCTCCACCACCAACCTCTTCACCCAAAGCTGTCAGCACGTGTGGGCCATTTCCAAGGGCTCAGAAAACATCGCCGCTTTGGGAGCCCTCGTCAAATTTTCCATTTTCCAAAAATGACGGCATCCAAAACCCCCTACCACGTCTGCCGAGGGGTATGCATGCCCCATTCGAGCTGTGCAGCGCGGCGTATACCACTGCGCCACGGCCCCAGGCACAAATCTTGTTTCGCATTGCATGCAGATCATCACCTGAGCACCTTATTCCCTCTAGCACAAATCATGAGACAGTGGCTTCGGATTCGAAACACTCCAAATCTGAGTCCACCACTAGTGCTAACAACAGCTCCCTCAACACCACACACGGTAGAAACAGGTCGACAGGTGGCAGAAGACCCCTGCATCAAACCAATCATACCCTCAGGAACAGTCGAGACGATGATGACGGTGAGAGACGAAATGGTGAAAGCACAGGCAGGACGAAAACTCGCTGTGAGGAAGACTGTGAGAGTGTTAACGATCCCGGCGATCCCGCCTCAACCGCATCTCCAAATGAAGCACCACGTCTTCCGTACAACTCCACCCAGCTAGACATCTTCTCTGACACTCCGACACAGTCCATGTCATCAGGGATAAATGAAATGTCCATACTGGGAGGCATTTCTAGAATTCTGGACGCTGCCAAAAATATCACTCTTTTTGGCGCCACCTTAAACCCCAAGTCCCCTAATAGTCTTAACACAATGAACATTGACTCCCCAAAATTTGATTTTTCAGTATCGCTGTCAAATCACAATGACACTTGCATAAACATTGCTACGCAACAGCTCAGTGAGGAAATCTTCGAGAATGAGCCATTCTTCACACCCCTTCGAGCACGCACACCAACACAGAATAATCGGACCCCTCTGGACATTGCTGCTACATCCAAGTACCTACACTCCTCTTCTAAATCAAGAAGACCGAGATCCCTATCTGGAAGCAGTGCAGGGAAGCCGTATAGGGTTCCTCCAGGTAATCTCCTGCGACAGCGTCTCGTGGAGAGGCTACACGAGCCCCCTCTTACAAGAAGAAGGTACTCATCAGAGTCCATTGCAGCTGAAATTGCAGCAGCTGAAGTCTCCGACCTCTCTGACATGGCACTCTCCAAGAACACCTCAGAGACCAAATCTTGCAACCAGCTGAGTTACAGCTGCATTCAAGTCAACAGGGAGGGTACTCACGACTGCAGCCAGGGCAGTGGACGTCTCATAAGAGTTGATGATGATATTCTTCATCAAGAAAATTATCCTGTGCTCCCCGCGATGACTGAACGAGCTATTGTATCTGCTATTGACCGGAGCATATCAGGAAACGTGTCAGCGAGCCCCATAACCATAAGCCCTCTGAATCACTCCCTGGAACTTGCATGGGACCCGAAGCTCATAGGTCAAGGTAAGACCGATGATCCCCTTCCTGATTCACCACGAGGCCTTCTTCAAGCCCTCCTGTGCCTCATGAACCACCATGCTTCATTAGTGACTGGGATAAAGACATGTTACAATGCTCTGAGGATAAAGAGCATTCCCGACAGGTCTCACAGGCTTGAAATATCCCCAAGTGACCCAGAAATGCCACTGATGATCCTTCATTTGGGGCAAGAGCGCTCTATAGACATGATACCCATCAAACGAGACTTGCAGTTCCGTGATGTTTTTGACATCAAACTCAGAAACTTCTCAGTGCTCACCGTCTTCCCCCTGACACACGCAAAAATGAAGATTATTCTTCCCAGCGAAAGAGTTTATGAGGGTGACGAATGTGATTACCATATCATCATTGTACCATTTCATTCGGCAGATTGGGATGTGCAGGTTGGCCAACATACGCAGTGTCATGTCAAATCTGCACATCAGGTGGCAGTGGTAAGCGAGGAGGCTCCTCTCCGGTCAGAGAACAGCCCAGGAGATCATGTGGCAGTGGTAAGCGAGGAGGCTCCTCTCCGGTCAGAGAACAGCCCACGAGATCAGGTGGCAGTGGTAAGCGAGGAGGCTCCTCTCCGGTCAGAGAACAGCCCAGGAGATCAGGTGGCAGTGGTAAGCGAGGAGGCTCCTCTCCGGTCAGAGAACAGCCCAGGAGATCATGTGGCAGTGGTAAGCGAGGAGGCTCCTCTCCGGTCAGAGAACAGCCCAGGAGATCATGTGGCAGTGGTAAGCGAGGAGGCTCCTCTCCGGTCAGAGAACAGCCCAGGAGATCATGTGGCAGTGGTAAGCGAGGAGGCTCCTCTCCGGTCAGAGAACAGCCCAGGAGATCAGGTGGCAGTGGTAAGCAGGGAGGCTCCTCTCCGGTCAGAGAACAGCCCAGGAGATCATGTGGCAGTGGTAAGCGAGGAGGCTCCTCTCCGGTCAGAGAACAGCCCAGGAGATCATGTGGCAGTGGTAAGCGAGGAGGCTCCTCTCCGGTCAGAGAACAGCCCAGGAGATCATGTGGCAGTGGTAAGCGAGGAGGCTCCTCTCCGGTCAGAGAACAGCCCAGGAGATCATGTGGCAGTGGTAAGCGAGGAGGCTCCTCTCCGGTCAGAGAACAGCTCAGGAGATCATGTGGCAGTGGTAAGCGAGGAACGACGAAGTAAGACCCAGGAGCCCATGTCACCAATTCAAGAAGTCGAAACAGAAAATGACAGCCTCACTCCAACCAATCCAAACGACACAAAGACCTCTCACGAGCTTACATTCACAGAAGGAGAAACTCAACTGGACGATTCCAACTTCCTATGTATCGATCTTTGCATAGGCATCATTAACTCTGTCGGCTCAGTCAACTATCTAGCCACTTGGCTGGATGATTGCAAGGAGACACACAGCGAAGATCCTTACATAAACAGAGGGCTGCTTCTCAATCTTGTTCAGACAATATTGGAGAAGAAGATAAAGCCCCCAGAGCCACTGGTAACAGCTTTCATTGATCAGCTCAAGGCATCAGCAATAGACAAAGAGCTAATTCGCCTCAAAGTGGCTACTGGCAAGAAGAAAATGTCTGTCTCGGAGAAGAAGGCTCTCCTTAAAAACAGGATTCTCTCTGCTACACCAGCAAAACCATCAAGAGCCCATTCAGCGGAGCTCGAGAAGCAAGCCACCGAAATACCACTATTGCTCCATAGCTGTTCTGATAATAGCCATACAGAATCAGATACTCAAATTGGAGGGTCTTCAACCTCTGAATATGAACCTTGCGAAAAAACAAACAAGCAACGGTCAAGAGAGAATGCAGCTCTACCACCCCATAACCTTGCACTGCCAAAACAGCCGCAACCAAATGCTGGAAAATTGGGCATTGCTAAGTCAAAAAAGAAGAAGAAAAAGAAAAGCAAAAAGGATAACAACACGACTTGTGAAGATAAAGTCAAAGCTCCTAGTGAAAAGCTCAAGGAGGCGAAAGAAGTGGCGAACTCAGAGATGACAGGCAGCATTAGTGGCTTTACAAACATCAAAGTAATTCAAGAAAAGCTCATTCAGATGGAAGAAGAACAGCGCCAAAGAAACCATGCCATCAATGACGAACTTAAAAGACAAAGCAGCTGCCTCGATTTAATCCTAAAAGAGGGGGAGGGGAAAAAGAAGATTCCAGCAAACAGCCACACTGACAACCCAGAACTCACAAAAAAGATGTCCTTGCTGGAGCAGAAGATCAAAATATTTGATGAACATCTGGAGATTCAACAAGAGAAAGTCAACCAATTAATTATGAAATATAATGTGGTTAAGAATCTAGAGAAGAACATGGAGCTAAGATTTCAAGAGACGAATAAGGACATAAAAGACATTTGTGACACTCTTTCAGAATTCAGCAACAAAGTCTGGACCTCCGAGTCTACACAGTATAACAAATTAGGCCCAGTCAAGTCCAGTGAAAATCAGACGCCAAGAGGGTCAACCACAGATACCACGGCTTCAAAGATGTTAGTGACCCAGGGGACCCAGACTGATGACCTGCAAAGCGTCTGGTTAGACAATGTGACACACAAATGTAACTGCAAGCCACCTACACAAGCTGTCACATTAGAAACCGACACCTGTGGTACTGAAAACGTCAGAGTGACAGGTACATTAAACAAGGCAAGCACTGATAAGGATGACGTGATCAAAGGTAATATCCCAGTGAAATTTAGTTTCATGAAAAATCCAACAAGACAGGCAGATTCTAGGGAGAATGGGGACCAGCCCCCAGCAGAAAGTAGCAGTACAGGCACTGGTCCGAAGCTCACAACCTTGAGTAGTGATCCCTCAACAGACGCAGAGCATGAGACTCATGGGAGCAATAAAGAAAACCCCTGGATTCACTCTAGTAGGGAAAAGAAGACGGAGAGTAACAATCCTGACATGGCCAGCAAGAATGTCTCCCATAATCCTAGCGATACAGACAAGCCAGCATCACAGCATGCTAGGGATACTTACAGAAGGAAGAGGTGTCTACTTATCCATGATGGCACGTTCAGAGGATTTGATCAAGGAAAATTCTCCCGCCAGCTTGAAGTGAGTAAGTACTTTAGCAGCTCGATATCAAACCTGTCATCTGATGCTAAACTCAAACTGATGCTGTCACAGAAAAGCTTTGACTGTGTCTTTATCCACATTGGCTCAAAAGATGCTAAGTCACCATGTAACCCGACTAAGACCAAAAGGGAGTTAGAGTCCACAATGTACTACCTGCTAGAGAATACCAAATCTAATATCTGCTTTTCCACTGTCATACCCACAGCAAATAATGACAGATACAACAAGAATGCATCAGAGATTAACCAAATCATCATGGAGACAGTGTCCCATGCAAGGAACATCAATGCGAATAATAGACCGTGTTTATTCTCATATAACAACAACTCTATGAAGGACTTCTGTAGACTCGAATCAAATGAAGTTGTGCTATCTGAATTTGGGAGACTCACTATGTGGAAACGCCTTGACGATGGACTCCGCAAAACGATGAGAATGACCAGAAGGAAAATGAGCAAGACTGAAAACAAAGGCAACAAAAGGACACGTTATAATGAGTAAAAATGCAGGAAGCTCCACTAAATACTATTTCAATGGAACACTGGTCATAACCTCCTGGAACATTCATGACTCCTCAGATAGTGTCTTGGGCACAAAGACTTCCCAGAGTTGCTTCACCGACACAGTCACACAGAGTGATATTTTCTGTTTGCAAGAAACCAAGGGAAGTATCAAAATCCCAGGTTACAAATGCTATAACTCTGAGAGACCAGACAGTCGGTCAGGTGGTATCTGCATAGGGGTACGACATGAGATCTCTCCCTTCATCAGCCACATAAAAACCATCAGGTCTCGAGACATCCAAGCGACTGTCATTTCCCGCAAGCTAACCAACTTACCCAAAGATGTCCTTCTAATAAACATCTATGATTCACCTGAAAATTCCTCGTACAAGCTGAAGCAGATTGCCAATGGGTGCTATGAAGAAACCCTCGAAGTCCTGAACAACATTATAACATCCAAAAGTCATGATCGCCTTCTGATCATCTGTGGTGACTTTAATGCAAGGACAGGGTGCACAAACAGCGCTTCAGGAACGGATGACCAGGTAATTGAAGGCCTTATAGCTGGCTCCTTTACCAATACAAGCCACCCTACAACAACTAGTCAACGCTCCAGTAGGGATATGAAGCTGAACCAAAGAGGCAAAAAGTTGATTGACCTGGCAACAGCACATAACCTCAGAATTCTAAATGGTGCGACTATTGGTGATGCAACTGGAGAGTTCACTTGCGTCACATACAATGGACTTAGTGTCGTGGACTACTTCCTTGCTTCAAATGAAATTGCCAACAATATTAAGTCCCTATCAGTGAAGGAGTTCACTAACATATCTGACCACAGACCAATTTCTTGCAAGCTACGAGCTGACTCACCACCATCCTTTCCCTCCCTAGAAAGAGCACTGAACTTCAATGATAAACCTTTGGGTTATAGATGGGACAAAAGCCCTACAGGAGGATCAAAAGAAAAGTTTACAGTGCTTCAAAATACCCCCCTTATGGAAACCAAAATCAAAGAAATATGTCGCAAAGAGTGCACTGATCCTGAAGATGTGAAAAGGCTGAATGAAACCCTAGTGACAACCCTCCATGAAATTGCCACAGGGTCACTTGAAAAGAAAAAGAAGCCCAAAAATAAGGGTCACAACAAAAATAAATGGTTTGACTCCGATTGTCGGAAAGAGAAGAGGAAGACTAGCAAGCTAGGTAAGCAATACTGCAAGACGCCCACTATCATCAACAGAGACAGATGCTACAAGCAGAAGAAGTCATATCGTCAGATTCTAAAAAGGAAAAAGCGATCCTTTTTTGCCAAGCTAAGCAAAAAGATTATCGGTGAAAAAACTATCAATTGGAGTGGCTTCAAATCACTGAAGTCCTTTAACACCAAGCCAAACCCAATGGATCTGTACGATTTGGCCAACTTTTATAAATTCTTCAAGGATTTGTACTCCAAAAAAACACTGCCTGAAGGTACAATCCTAGAAATGAAGGAGGCCTACACATCATCCAACTCCACTAATGAAGAAGCCCTGGATTCCTTAACAGGAGTGTTGAATGCTGACATTACAGAACCCGAGCTAGAGGCAGTAATCAAGAAACTAAAGAACGGCAAAGCCACGTCAGAGGACTGTGTTCTGAATGAGTTCTTAAGGAATGCTTCACCCCCTCTTAAACAAGGTATTCTCAAGCTGTTCAACGAGTGCCTCGAACATAGTGTATATCCATGGAACACTGCGCTCATAACACCACTCTACAAGAAAGGGGACAAGTATGACCCAAACAACTACAGAGCTATAGCTGTGAACAGCAACATTGGGAAGCTTTTCTCAGGTATCTTGCTAGAGAGGCTAGTCAACTTCAGGGACTTGTTCTGTCCAGACCCCACTAATCAACTGGGTTTCTGTAAGGGGGCCCAAACATCCGACCACATCTTCACACTAGACACCTGTATCCAGAAACACCTCAAAAAGAAGGAGTATCTCTACGCATGCTTCATCGACTTCCAGAAAGCCTTCGACACAGTGTGCAGGGAGGCACTGCTGTTTAAGCTCTACAACCTTGGAATCAATGGGAGGTTTTTTGACTGCCTCAGTAACATGTACAGTAATTCCAAGGCCAAAGTCAAATTATTGGATAAGGTATCAGATTCCATTGAAGTCCTCATTGGCACTGAACAGGGCCACCCCATGAGTCCTGAGCTTTTCAAATGCTTCCTCCTGGAACTGTCGGACATCCTGGACAGGACTGAAGGTGTGGAAGCCCCAGAGCTCGACAACAATAAAATCACACACTTACTTTGGGCTGACGACCTAGTTCTTCTAGCACTAAACAAAGAATCACTCCAAGCACTCCTAAATCAGGTTTACAAGTATTGCGAAACCTGGGGTCTGACAGTTAACCTGGAGAAAACGGCAATCCTTGTGTTCAACAAATCAGGGAGACGTCTGAAAGGGAGTTTTGGGTTCAAATACGGGCAACATAGGGTCGATTCAGCAAAGAGTTATTGTTATCTTGGAATAACATTCAACCTGAGTGGCAGTATGAAGGCAGCACAGAACGAATTAAGACTCAAAGGACTGAAGGCTTACTTTGCTATGAAACGCAGCATAGACATATCAAGTCTCAACACCAAGTCACTATTCCGGCTATTTGACTCACTGATATCCCCTGTGTTTACCTATGGCTGCCCAGTTTGGTTTCATGAAAGTAGCTATGTGAAGCTTTTAACATCAGAAGAACTGATGAAGGACCCCAGATTGTCAATCACCAAGATTGCAAGAGATCAATCAGAACAAATCCATATCAAATTTCTGAAATGGACGCTGGGCCTATCAAACAAAGCTTCTAACATGGTTTGTTGGGGGGACACCGACAGAACACCTATGGCAATCCGGACTATAAAACAGGCCCTTGACTACGCTGGCAGACTGGAGCTGTTGAACGCCACTGCAATCCAACCGAAGTCCCTTGCAGTGTGTGCCTACAGAGAACAGGTGAAAATGAAACTGCCATGGTACAATGCTGTGACTGGGGTAAGACAGGCTCTTCAGCAAGACACACCTCATACCAGTGTCGCCAAAAGTGCTATGGAAAACATGTTCCGTGATGTTTGGAAAGCTGCATTGAGAGAATACCCAAAACTTTCATTTTACAATACTGTCAAACGAGACATGTCCTACGAGCCCTACCTTGACCTTTTGAATCACTGTGAGAAAAGATGCATTGCCAAGATTAGGGCAAGCAACCATCGGCTCAACTGTGAAACAGGAAGGTACCTCCCCAGCAAGAACTCTTCCTCCTACAATAGTGAAAAGGAAAACATGACTTGGAGGAAAAGCTGCAAAGTATGCTGTGCTCCAGAGGCCAAAGACCTAGCGCAACTGCCTTTCCATATCCCAATCATTGAGGATGAACAGCACGTCCTCGTCACATGCCCAGCCTACCACCACCTGAGGCTAGACCTTAGAGATGACGTTAAGTCCCTGGTCGTTGCTTGGGACGCTGAAGAGCTGTGCCATCTCTTCGATGAAGGCAACATCAGGCACTTTGCCAAATTCGTCAAGAAAGTCCTTGATGTGCGGTTCCCCAAAGAAGAAGGTGCGGGTTCAATGGATCAGGAACACTCAGATTCAGACACAACGGATCCTCGGCATCATAGCATCAGGAACAGCTCGGCATCATAGCACCAGGACCAGCTCCTCATTATTTGGCAAGGAAATTGAAGCATACAATTTTAGAATGTACCATTTGGCAGATTTTTCTATTTTTGGGACTATTTTATTTAATTTCTCATGCATAATTATGTTAATTTATTATCTTAAATTATTGTGTTGATTTATTGTCCTTAGTTATTACCTTTTTTTTACTATCTTTGTGTCTTTGGTTCTAACATTTAACTGGTTCTAACATTTAACTATTTCTTCATTAAATTATTATATCCTATATGGTTTTTATGAGTATATGTCTGACATTGCAGAAGTGCGATTTGGCATTGTATGTTTATTTCTATTTCTATTTCTTGGAGTAATTTTACGAGCTTGCGAGTGCAATTACGATGGTAATTCTAACGCCCAAGTGTGTATTTACTGTATCATGAATTAGAACCCTTACTGTCATCAACGCATCAACAAAAAGAACTGATGACAAAAATTCAGCTTAAAAGGAGCGCGCAGTGCCAGAGCGCGCGTTGCCAGAAGAAGCTATTTCATAAGAGGTACAAGCTCAATCTGCATGAATTTGAAGAGGTACTAGGAACTCCGAAATGGGCTCAAGTGAGTTTGATTTATCTACTAATCTACTATCTATCAAGTTGTCAACTCATATTCTCTGCAGTTTGCCATATAACCAGGGGGCACCCCCCCAGTAGTCAGCATACGCCCACATCCTCAGCGGTCTCTTTCTGACAACAAATGTCTGTTTTTCGAGAGGTTTAAAATGTAAGGTTTAATAAGCCACGCAGGCGTCATCACATATTGATATGCTCCCAAATGACACTCACACACCCACGCCCAGCCAGTACACACACGGTCAGTACGCCACACACGTACACACAACCCCCCAGGGGCGTAGCCAGGATGGAGGCGATACAGGCGGCTGCCTCCCCATTTTTGGGCAGGTGATATGAAAATCAGAAAATTTTGTTCTTTTTGATGAAATTAGAGCTTTGAGCCAACAAAATAAAACATTAAACGGGTTTTGAATGTAACACGCCGCCAACTTTTCAGAAATCTGGCTACGCCCCTGCAACCCCCCACGTGGCACGTATCCTACACATGGAAATTACTTGTTCGAATTCAACTTCTCGGCGCTTATAGATTCCCATGCGGTGAGCGGGTTGGAATTAAAGGGCTCAAACGGCGATATATTAATAATAATAAAATAATATGGAGTCTCTTATGAAAGGAATCTGGGGTTGTGTTGAGAAACACACTTCTGTATGAGAAGCATATGCGAATTTATCATCACCATGATATATTTAGATTAAAGAGAGACATCGGCCCGTTTGCAATACAATAAGAATAAGAATATTAATTTACAGTCTTGTCACTTAAAAACTTACATATAGCAACGTCAGACCAAACAAAAATATCAAAAAGTGTCTATGGAAGGAAAAGAAACGTTTATAAAAAGCCCTTAAAAACCCAAATGATCAAATGTATGCAATGTTGAAAAAGAAAAAAGCGTTAAAAAGATAAGCTAAAACCGATCAAGGCCAAAGGATAAATTGATTTAGTTGCTGTAAAAATTATATAATGATCCCTTGGAAACCTAAGAAAGATCTCTAAGAAAAACTAGAATGTCCATGCTAATATGAGGAACCGGAATAATGCTGGTGCTTATTGGGTGGTGTTGAGGAGTGCTTATGTTGCCTAGGGCTGAAAAATGCTGATGCCAAGATCCAGGGAAATCTGCAGTCGAAATCAAGTTACTCAGTAATAACTCTGTAAAAACAATTTTAAGGGGGCAGGAGGGTCTTTGGGGTGTCGAGGGCCGAAATGGAGTTGTTGGCTAGAAATGATAGAGGAGAATCGTAGCTACCAGAAAAACTTAACGGAATGAAGAAAATCTTGTTCCTAGCCTGCGATTTTGAAAATCGGAATTTGCCTGTAATTACAGTACGCACGCGAACTTCAATCGCGATTTGCCGAAAATGATCTTAAAAATCTGTCTCCTCCTAAATTTTTTGGAAAATCGTCCTGAAAAATATTCGATTTTGAATTTTTGCGACCGGAAAAAATCATCAGAAATTTGAAAATTCAAAATCGAATATTTTCGGTTCTGAGGCCTAAATCAAAAATCCGTTGGACAAATCTCTTCATTTAAATCCTTAGAACATATCTGGAAAGTTTCAGGACGATATTCCAAAAAATGTAGAAGGAGATAGATTTTCAAGATAATTTTGGCAAATCGCAATGGGGGTGGCAAGTTTGGTATACCGGACAATGGGGGAGCCAAAATGCCTCCCCTTAATCTTGGTATACATCATAACAGAGTTAACCATACCCAGGCTCGCCCTACACTTAAGCTAACCTCTAAACACGGGCTCCCCTATACACCGCTCCCCTTAATCTTGGCTTACCCACTTCCCTTGGTCTCACCCCTAAACAAGGGATCGCCCATACCAGACTCGCCCTTATCCTGGGCTATACCGCATATGGCTCCACCCCTACCTTTGGGCTTGGAATGCCTTGGGCTAACCCCCAAACACGGGATCCACCATACCAGACCAACCCTGTATCCTGGGCTATACCGCATATGGCTCCACCCTACCTTGGCCCCTCGCTTTAAATATGAGCTCCCCTCCGTTATATTGGGCCACCCCATTCACTCACCCCATGCCCTTCCCCTAGTTTGGGCTCCCATGATCAAAACCCGGACTACCCCCGTATTATCTCGGCCTCATGATAACTCGGGCTACCCCCCATACTAACTCGGGCTACCCCTATACTAACTCCCCCCTCCCCAGTATTGACTCGGCCTCAATATTAACTGGGCCTCCATGATAACTTGGGCCCCCTTGATAACTCGGGGCCTCCCCACATTATTACTGGCTCCCCATGTTATCTCGGCCCCCATACCAACTTGGGCTCCCCACACCAACTTGGGCTCCACTGCACTATCCGCCCCCCATACCAACTTGGGCCCCTGGTCCCCTGTACCATCAGGGGCCCCTGTTAACTTGGGCCCCTGTACTATCTGGGCCCCCGTACTAACTTGGGCCCTGCACTGACCTTCTTTTAATAAATGTCCGACGTGCCATGAAAACAAGTTTTTACATAGTTACATCTCAAAGTCAGAACTAAAGTGCTTACGTGCGATAATATTATGATTTTAATGCTACCTGTTCCACACATAAAACAAACATTAACAGCAATTGAAGACGATAATCACATGATTTTCGAAGGTCCTGATTTTAAAACTCATCGCATCATTTTTAAACGTTTTCAACTTACTCCCTAAACCACTTGTTCTGCCCATAAAAACAAACATCAACTCTTCTCAGATGGAGTAATCTCCGAGCTAAGGTGGTGTTAGCAAAACAGAGAATAGCGCCCAAGATGCAGCTTAGAGCTGAACAGATATCTCATGTAAGAAGATGTTGTCATTTATTAAAGTAAAAGATGGAACTACGAAATAACTTGATCTAGCGAAAAGTGATACCAGTGAAAAGTGATACCAGTGAAATAGCTAGGTATTTAACAATAATTGACTGCAACAGTGATCTCAAATGCACCATGAAAATACTGTGAATTTAATTTTGATTTTATTGCAGGATTTACGGGAGTTTGCCCAGCAATGTCAGAAATCCCGCGAGGAATTCGCGGGCTGCGAAGCATTCCTGCGCACGTGCAGCTACGCCAAAGCCCAGGAAGTCATCAAGAGCTTCAAGGAGAAAGTATCGGCGCTAGAGGACCAAAGCCGGAACCTTGTGGAACTCCAGGAATTGCTGGAGGCGCACATCGTCGATTTTACGTGTATTTCAGAGTTTAGGGGTGACATCGAGACACTGGAAAAGGTTAGTAATATTTCACAATCTTCTCTTCTCTCAGTTTTTTTCTTGAATGATTATCTCTTTGATTCCGTATAATTTCACGGATAAAAACATCGGTCTACATTCCAGGTCTGGAACACCTCTAACGGAATGAAGGCACATCACTCGCTATGGAGGAACGGCCAGTGGAAAGCCCTGAATCTCATCTCTATTTCACACGAAACGGAATGTCAGATTCTGGAGCTCAAGTCACTTCCAGAAAACGCCCATTCGTGGGACGTGTACTGCGGTCTGATGGAGAACATCCAGCAGATTATTGTAAGTTTTATTGGATCGGAGCCAATAATCAAGGTGTTCAATTTTGTGTATATCCTAACAGTAGGAGGATGCCTAAAAACCTCTATTTTGGTGGTAGAATTTTATGCTGATAGGTTACAATATTTAAATCAATTCCAGGCTTGTGTTCCCCTCATCAAAAGTCTGTCTAACTCCTCGATGAGACCTCGGCATTGGAAGATGTTGGTTCGAACGCTCAACGCCCAGCATTGCATAGTTCCTGACAAATTCCAAGAGGCTTCGCTCAAGGAACTCATTGACATGGGAATGCTAAGTAAGTTTTTATTGAGGGGCCAATTGTTTTGGACCTTTTTAAGGGTGAAGTGGGTTTCAAGTTCCAATGTTTCTTCGGGACTTGGTAACCGAAAGAGGTACGTCCTATATAGGTTGAGGGTTGCCATAGAAACGTGCCTAATTTCAATCCAAAGGACCCTTTTTCAGCGCAAACGAGCGTATTAATTGCGCGCACTGTAGTTCTCAACACAAATAAATGTGCTTAACCGCGGAATTCGAATTTTGTTTGACTGACAATGATCTGATAAGAATTTGAAATGTAATTGAAAATGAAATCGGTTGAATGATCTGGAACACTTTCTTAAAACTTTTTCTTCTATTTTTGGCGAGCTGTTACTCATTCATAGGTGATTTAATAAACTGGATCGCACATTTCAGATTGCAAGGATGAAATAATCGCCATCTGTCACCGAGCTGAAACCGATGTTCAGATGGAGTTCTCTCTGCAAAACTGCGAGGAAGTCTGGATCAGCAAAGTGTTTGATTTGAAGCCGGTCATGAGGAAGCGATTGAACGTGAGAATAAAATGCAGATTTGCATTAAAAATATCAAAATGAGATCAGAATTTTCTAATTTGCGAACTCGTTTAGTGAAACAAGGAGTTTATAACTCCTTGTTTCACTAAACGAGTTAATGAAATTTCAATCATGGCTAACTAATAACTGAGAGTCCATAATAAATTTCACTTATAACTAGATCCCAGTAACTTATAAGTATGTGTCTAAGTCCGACGTCCGTATTTAAGTCTTTCTAATCGTGCTATAGATATTAACCCAGGGTGAATATGATTCCAATGCCCGTATTGAACTGGCTAAGTCAACGCGAGAATCTCAAGTGGTCGGGTCATTCTCCGAGGGGAAATCCAGAGCATTCTCTATAACCAGCAGAGACAGCAAACTCACCGATCAGAATAGTTACAAGGTTTGTTAGGGTCCCCGGGACTCTTTTGCGAAAAATAGGTTTACGGTATTTGAATATGCTTCGTTTGAATTGTGATTGAAATTTATTTAAGCATTTTAGTGCTATGATTCTCAGATGAAATTGATACCAAAATACCCAAGGATTGATAAAATCCACCTTCTCTCACCCCAGGAATCCGAGCCAGTCTCCGTCCTGACAGAGACAGACTCCGTGTTCGAGTGTCTCTGGCACCACGAGATGATCCTAGACAGCATCATGACGCCCGGGTCTGCCTTCAGTGACGATATCTGCAAGTGGCAGAAGAAGCTGCAAACCGTGGAGCAGGCCCTCAAAACATGGGTCTCAGTTCAGGTAAAGAACATTTTATTCAGGTAAACAAAATTTAATTCAAGTAAACAAAATTTAATTCAGGTAACGAAATCTAATTCACTAATTCAGGTAACAAAATTTAATTCAATTTATTTGCAATGTACAATCAATAGAATAAAAATATTTTATATCAGATGGCAAATATTATCTAAATATAGTGCTGCCCTGATAACAATTTAATTGAAAACCAATAATTGATGCTTAATTCAGACGAAGTGGCTGGAGATGGAAGAGATGTTTTCTCTGATGGCGGTCATTGTGGCACTCAATAACCACGCCAGGGTGTATGCTCATATTGATCTGGAGTTTACTCAACTGATGAAGAGTGTGGCAGAGAACCCTAACATTGTGCAGCAGTGTTGTAAACCGGGTTAGTGGTCTGGAAAAGTAGGTGGTTTTCAGTGGCAATAAAGTCTTGCAAGCCGGGTAAGTGTTTTGTGAACGAGGCACCAATAGATAACAGTTTCAGATAGAAAGTTTCGAGGAATGGGGTGTTTTATGATTTCGATGGCTTTCAGTTGCCATATTTTGATTTGTCAGTAGTTTAATATTCAATAGTGTATTGATAAATTCAGTTTATTGTAGGTTAAAATGGTCCCTCTCTTTTCCTCAGGAATCCTGGCCTCGCTGAAAGGGATGCTAGAGAAGCTGGTGAACTGTGAGCGGGCCCTGATTGAGTTCACACACAGACAGTGCAACAGGTTCCCTCGTTTCTACTTCCTGTCAGCCAAGGACGTGTTCCACCTCATCTGTCATGGTGGGTGAAAATATGACTATTTCTCATCATATTAAATGATCCATTTTGACAAAAAGAACTCGGCTTTTGTTGTGTCGTGAGTTCCCCTCGTTTTTATGTTGATTTCTCTGAAATTCTCTATCTTTCTTCAAACATCTCCCTAATTTACTTCTCCCTACAGGGCATGACATGCCAGCCATGTCCTCCTACATCAGTAGACTGCTCCCTGCGGTATCAGCAATACAAATTGACGAGGATAGTGTCTCTCAAGCTATTGTAGCCGTCAGATCTGACATGGGAGAGGCTCTGAACTTACAAGAGGTAAGTAGAAGTCCCAAGTGAGGAGTGCTATTGGAAAGATACAGCCCAAACTCCCAAAACGTTTGATAATGTGATATGTTTGCAACGACGTTTCCTCGTTTATATTTCAATTCAAAGTCACTTGAAGTTTGACAACCATGAATTAAGCATTATTTCACTACGACGCCTTCTTTTACCACTCTTCCTTCCCCCGCCAGCCTGTACCCACTGACGTTGAGATATTTGAATGGCTTGCCTCCCTCATTGACACTATGAAGGTCTCCGTTACTGCCGATTTGGCGGAAACCGTGAAAAGTGCCGTGTTTGAGTTTGAGAACATGACGGAAGACCATTGGATATTCCACTCAACTACAGGTATTATTTGGCTGATTAAAATTAAGTGATTCTGAGGTATGCTTCCTGATAGAAAAATTAATGAGGCTGGGTCGAATAATTATTTTTCATCTAAATCACAATAATCATTAAAAGCAATCTATGGTTTGATTTCAGAAAGTGTTCTGCTGTCAGTACAAGTCCTGCTCGGACAGAAGCTGAGAGATGCCTACAAGTCCGCTAATGATGGAAACAAGGAGGCTCTCAACTTCCTAAACCATGACATAAACCTCATGATAAGTAAGAGAAGGTTATACGTGATTTTTCTTCCTACTGCCCCGATTCCTTAAATTTCTGCTTCTTATGTCGAAATGACGATGGTGGGCTGGGACCCAGTGGATGGAAGCAGCCAATAAACCCACTCGTCATAACTTTGTAAAATTTACAAGCCTATCGCCCTATCTGGACCATTTCCGGCTTCTTCCCGAGGAATTTAGCGGGTTTACAGTTTAGACCTGTTATAAACGTGTAACCCATTCTCCCGCGCAGGTTACCTGCAACAGTTTATGCGGGTGGCGGGCGAGGAACTCACTAACCTGTTTCCCGCTTAGACCCGCTATAAACCTACCTTTACAGGTTACTTGCAGCAGTCTATGCGGGTGGCGGGCGAGGAGCTCCGACCTCGTCTCGTCGCGGAGGAAGACGTTCCTCCGTCGGATGACGATCTGCCCGCGTCAGTTTCACAGAACCAGATTATAGACAGGAAGTCTACTAGTAGTCCTGCTGCTGCTGCCAAGTCAGGGGAGGGCAAGGATCCCGTCACTAGTGAGGGGCGGAGAGAGTGAGTTAGCTAATTGTGTTTTCTGTGACCTTTGTCTCTCTCATACCCTCTCTCAATAAATTCACCTTTCTTCCTTATTTCTCTCTTCTTCCTTTTTCCCATCTCTCTCATCCCACCCCTCTCCCAAGGTATGGCGCTGGTTCCCCACCAACTTGAGAAGGTCCGTAACATGATCCTGTCCCTACTGGAACTCCGGAACCTTATAGAAACCCTCCAAGCGGAACCTATCTCCCCTAACTCCTTCACCCTGAAGAGTCAACTCTCCTACTCCTACTCGGAAACTGGGGCTCTCAGTGTGTCCGTTATTGAGAAGTCCTTCGAGTGAGTTGTCAAGAGATGCTCTTAATTTTAATCCTGATATTTTCACCTCTCCAGAAGATTTCTCATAGCATTTCGAATCATAGCATTTCAAATCATAGATCCGTCTTCAAGATGAAACCTAGTAGAAAAGACACCTAGTAGAAGATACCTTGGAGAAGGTATCTCCAGTATATAAATGTGCCCATATAACATCATGACATATTCTGCCCCCGTTAGGTATGGATACGAGTACCAAGGCACGTATCAGAAGATAGTATCGACCCCCAGTACTGACCGAGCCAGACTTGCTCTATTCTCAGCATGTCACGCTTATAATGGGGCTGTGTTGCTCAGTCACCGGGTGAGAGAGGGGGTTGATTAGAGTGGCTATTTTCAACGTTTTTTTATTCAACACGACTTTTATCAATTGGAGGGACGCTTTTATTTCGATTTGACAGCGCCGTCTGTGCCATTTCCCTGAACCCAAAAGGACTATCACGAGATCGGGTGAGTATATATTTTCATGTGCCTTGGTTTAGCAGGATATCATTTAAAGTCTGTACATTCAATTAAAGTCGAGTGTCGCTTTTCCCAGTCTGCTTCACTTTAGTTTGATATCCCCCAGGGGCAAGGTAAGACGGAGTCAGTGCGAGACATCAGCAGGTGTCTAGGAGAGACGCTCTACATGTTCAGTGTTACAGCAGCTACCAGTCTCGAGTCTGTCAAGGATATATGCCTCGGAATGGCGACCTCAGGTGAGTGTGAAATTGTTGATGCTGTTTGATGAATCATGAGCTTTGTAAAAGGGATATAACTGTTAGGGTTAGCGTCTCAGAAACGCTTCCAAAAATGGGCCGGGACAACAGCTGATTTTTATACCGTGAAGTGTTTCCTAGTGGGAACATCACTGATATCAAATCCCCGAAACAAGCTCCCTCCACAAATCCCTCCCTTCTTGCAGGGTGTCACGTGTGTTTGGAAGGGATGCCCTCGCTGATCCCTGGGGTCCTATCCCTTCTTGTAGTTGCAGTGAGGGATATCATGACAGCTATTTCACAGGGGACAACTTCTACTAAAGTACTGGTACGTACATTGGGAAGGATTAAGAGATGTCTTGCTTTGCACATTAATTCTTGCTAAAAATGTCCTTTTTCGGCTAAAATTCTCTCGAAAACGCACTGGTATCCTACCAAAAACATGACCAGTTACCTGCACTTCAAATAGCACTTAACCACTTCTTCCCTGCTCCGTTAACCGCCTCCCCCCCACTTCTTCCCTGCTCAGTTAACCGCCTCCCCCCCCACTTCTTCCCTGCTCAGTTAACCGCCTCCTCCTCCCCACACTTTCATGTTGTTAACCTCCTCCATCCTCAGGAGCAAGACATTGTGCTGAAGCCGAATGGTCGGTGTTTTGGAACGTGTTCCCTGTCCGGGTTCTCTAACCTGCCTGACTCAATTCAGGGAGTGTTCCGAACTATTACTATTAACCTGCCGGAGGAAAGGACGATCTACGAGGTAGGAACTGCTTTAGAAAATGCTGGGTTTTCATTAACTTTGTGTTGAGCACATTTTGCTATTTTGTTATATGGGTTTTAAAAGATTTTGCTACCTTCCACAAAATATTTTCTCTGTTGTTGTAAAAGGCTGCGCTACCCACCCATGCTATCCACTCATGCTATCCACCCATTGCTATCCACCCATTGCTACCCACCCATCCTATCGTGTGTGCTATCTTTGCTGCTATTTACGAGGCTCTGCTACTAGCCCACGGCTTCAAGTTTGCCGGGCAGCTTTCCTCCAAGCTGGTTTCTTTGCTATCTTCCTTCAAAGCACTGGTTCACTCCTCGGTCTACTCTATGAACAACGTTAAAGCTTGGTTCATTGACGCCGCCGAGCGAAGGTGAGACTAATCCTTCCAGCAAATAATCAAGTCGCTTACGACAGTTTCAGTTGTCCGAAGTCCTTTAAGAGCTTTAGAGCTATCATGATGTTAAGTTTTAGTCAAATCATGATTGATTTCATCTCTGTGGGGATTATCTTTGTTCTTGGAATGCATCCAACTTTCCTTTGGGATTGCTAAACCACCATTCGTTTAGGGAGTACGTGGTTCGTGACGAGGTAACCATAGAAACTGAGGAGGAAGTCCTACTGCTCGCTATACGAGACATTCTCATGCCTCGACTCACGGAGAAACACGTTACTTTGCTGCAGCAACTCTTCAAATCTCACTACCCTAACGTCAACTTCAACCGGTTAACTTGCTATCTATACGCTGTAGATCATGTTGATAAGATGGATTTTGATGGAAATCCACCATTGGGGGATCTCAAAGATAAAATAGAGTGCCATTTGAGATCTCTCTCAAAAGTCAGTACCTATTCTTTCTTTACAATTTGAGTCGTAAACCCACTTTTTCTTCTAATTTCACCCTGTATAAACGCGGAAACCCCAGTTATTCCAGGACCATTGAAGAAGACATGACGATGACCGAATCCAGACTCCAAGTAGCCCTCCAATCCACCAGTGACTTGGTGGGACTGGGCAAGTCAGAACCAGCCATTATTGTAGACCCCAACCAAGCTCTAGTGTCTGTCCTGAAAGACAGTGGGATCGCACCTTCTGTACCGCTTATTGCAAGACTGTCTCAACTTGCTCTGCTACTGTCCACGCAGAAAATTGTGAGTAATTACGAATTACGATTAAACAGTGTTGTTTGGTTTTCTTTTCGAGATTCAGGCTCGTTCTAGATTCATCAGTCTGTCATTCTAAATGTATTGTGGCAAACCCTCACTACGAAGGTTTTGAAACTTTGACACACCTCAATCAATTTCCGCACATGTAATGATTTCATTTTAAATTATAAACCCTACGGCCTACCTATGACATCTCCGATTCCAGGTGATAGTGGCAGGTGAAGCAGGTGTGGGTAAAACCAGTTACCTCAACGCCGTAAGTCAAGCCCACCGTTCCATGGGGACGCAGGTCAATGTTGAGAACATTGTGACTCAAGCCCTCAAAACAGCAGATCTATTCGGCTCCTACTCAAACGAGTCTAGGTTTGGGGAATCTTGATGTGATCCTGGTTAATATTCCATTGGAATGAGGGCTAGAGAGCGCATCTTTTTCTCATCTTTTTCTCATCTTCCTCAATCTTCACTTAAGAATAAAAGACGTCTGTTTTCTTCTTAAGTTCGCTCCTTGGTTCCCTCATCTCACTACCCTCTCATTGCAGCCTTTGGGAGGACGGAATCTTCACTCTGACGCTCAAGCAGTTCAGTTCTCTGTCCGAGAGCGAAGGTTTCAGTTGGATAGTGCTAGACGGACCTGTGTCAAAAGGTTAGAACACTGTTTTTGTCGGAGACATGCTTCATCAATGCAAAAAGCATTTGGTGTTGACGAAGCAACATGGAAGACGCGCCGCGCACACGTGAAAATCAGTAAATTGGATATTTGCGCCGAGTCTTTCTAAAAAAGTCACCGCGCGTTCCGCTATCTAACATGAAATTTGTGACCAACTGGCAAGTGCGACCCAATCTTTCTTTTCAACAAAACCTTTCCGGCTTTCCTAACAGCTTGAGTCTTGACACCACTTCGCCTCAGGTCAACTCGACACCCTGGCTACCATCCTCCACTCTGACAACACTCTCCTGTTACCAAACGCAGCTAGGGTTAAAGCAGCTCAGAATGTCAGAATCATTTGGGAGGTAAGGGTGCACCCTTTTTCAAAGTTGTTTTCTGGTAGCTGTCGATGAGCTGATCACGAATATATCAAGTTTTTTGAAATTGGATAATGCTTCCCTTGTCCGCAGGGCCTTTTTGTGTTTCGTTACGTCATGTCACGTGTCAGGTCATGTGACCCGTGTGCTAGTACTTTGCGCGCGGATCGCTCTCTGCGCGCGCATTTTATTTACTGTGCGCGTACGCGGAATCTGTAAGTAATAAGATTGGTAGAGTCAAATTCTCTAATGCAAAGTCCTATCTGTAAAAGTGTATGAATATACTACAAACATATCAAAGCACTGCATCCCAATTTTATACTTCAAGGAATAAACTGTGAATCATCAGCGGTTACCTTACAGATGTAAGGTTCTCCCTCGTCAACTGCAATGTGAATGTCTACATCAGCAGGTGGCAAGAAAGAACGGAGAGGTTTCGGCCCACCGTACCTCACACAGCAAACAACTGCGAAACTGAGCCACCCAGAAATCTGGAATTCCAAGCATCACAGTTTAGAGAGGATGGGAAGGAAGGACAGTTACGTCACTGTAGCGTTTATCGATAACAACGGTTGCTCTAAACCTAAAATTTTACTGATATGGAGGGGGTTACCACCCTGGCCAGAGCAGTTTATATTTGACAGTTCTTGGAAATATTTTCAATAGAGAAGGGGGGGTAAATATATAAACTTTTATCGTTTAGATTTTTAGAATTCACAATTGAAGATCATTAAATCTGTGTACTTTGTGTATGGACACTCAGATGTTTTTCTCCGAATGTACCTTTAAGAGTAATTTCACTAAAAAGAGTGCTATGTATTCAATCACCACCAGGACAACTGGAATGGACCTATACTACAAATATCCTAAATTATCATATGTTGGGTGTGGTAAAATTAAAAGATACTCGAAAGTAAAATTAAAATGAATTTTCCCCATCGATTAAGATGACACAAAGAGAATTGTAACTGAGGTGTCGTCACTTTTGAGGTTGGTATCTGAAATTTCCACATGACACCCATTTGTATGTATGTGTTCCTGATTTAAAAGTATATCCACGTATGAACATGGCGGCGCGCAATCAAAATTTCAAAAACAGTCTGTTGTAAAATTAGCTGATTCGGGCACACCAACTCCACATGTGACATTTCTGAACGTGAAAATGTAATCTTGTGAAACAAATCTTTACACTGAAGGGTAGCCTATCATTAATATTCATAAATATATTTGATATGATTTGATTGTAAAGTGCCGAAAAATTTATTAAACGTTGTTTCTCTATTAAACGTTGTTTCTCAGAATGATTCCTATCTCTCGAGGCCAAGACACCTGTGTAAGTCATCCGATCTTTTTATTATCAGCAGTTTTTTGATAAAATACTTATAATTTGAAGCCATACAAAGGACATGATGATTTTCTAAGAAATCTTTTATTCCTTTGGAAGACGGAAGACGGAAAGTGAAGAACAAAAGCCCATTTCAATCAGTGAGAATTAGAGTTGCTAAAATGATCACTATCGCAAAGGGACTTTTGTTCTTAACGTTCCAACTTCCAAAAGAAGAAAGGCTTTCTAAAGTTGTTAGTCCACGCTTTTTGTATCCAAAAATAGCCCTTTTGTGAGCTATTGCGGTGTATGTGATTATAAAGATAAGATATAGATTCTTCGGCTTAACATAAAAGTAACAAGGATTTCGATAATGCAAGTTATTTTTATTTTCCCAGTACAAGTCATATTTATCTACGCTCTCAGATAGGCAAATAGTACGAATTTAGGCTATTTGATCCTTCTGTATAACATTAAAAGATTAAAGTCTTTGCATTGACAAGTTTCAGCCATCATGCGTTGCGTTGTCCTTCTGGTCTTCCTTGCTACATTTGCCTCCCTGGCTGTGAAAAGTCAAGATAGCAGCTGCTCAGTGGAAGGAGAACCTTTAATGACCTTCCAAAAAGGCGAAGCCTGCAAGCCGTGCAGAAAAGCTTGGAAGTCTATCAGAAATAAATGCATTGGAAAAGGCTACTGTATTGAAGACGAGGTAGCCGCAACCAGCAAAACGTGGAAGAGAGCTTCAGCAAAGTGTTCTGCGAAGACAGCAGATCTATACCATGAATGTGACATCAATCTCTTGGCTCCAGGGGGCGTTACAGTTACAGACCGTGACGGGTATGAGTGCACTGTGGATCAGAGCAAGATTGACGGTTCGGAATTCAACAGTCATTGGGGCAGCTGGAGCGTGGATTGGACAGAGTGCTCAGAGCCATGTGGAGGCGGTGTCCAAACAAAGAGTCGGGAATGCATCTTCAACAAATTAGATGACCCATGTCTGCCAGGAGATGTAAAGAATTCTGACGGAGTCGTGATAGAGACCGGTGTCTCTTCCACCCTGACCCAGGAGTGCAACACGCAGGATTGCCAATGTGTCGGGGATGATTGCCCAGAGGACGGGTATTGGGGCGAGTGGAGCGCCTGGAGCGAGTGTTCCACCACCTGTGGAGTAGGGGCAATCACCAGGAACAGGGCCTGTGTTCCTCCACAGAACGATGGGGTGGATCTGTGTGCGGAAGGAGATGCTGCTCAGGCGGCCTCTTGTGTCAGGGAGAAGTGCCCTGAAATCATTGTATACTCAGAGGCTCAATACTTAGGAAATTCTCTGAGTATCTTTGATTCAGTTCCTAGCCTAATGGAATATTCTTCAATTTGGAATAACAACATCGAGAGTCTCAAGGTGGCAAACGGAAATTGGTATTTGTATCAAAATGATGATTACATAGGCACTCGATACGTTTTTGATGGCGCTTCTTCAAACTTTGCGTTTGACCTTGGGTTTCGGGCCAACACATTCTCATCATTGAAGCTTAATAATGGTGGCAGTAGCTGTAGCTTTGATTCCTGTATCAGGTACCGATTCAGAACACCAAGTTCAAGTGACCGCAGCCCTCCAAATATGGTGCTAAAGGTTGGCAATGTGGAAGGCGGCTTCAACTACTTGGCCATGGTAGAAAATCCAAAATCTTCCGGCGATAGCCCCGTTGGTAGCGACGGAAGAACAGCACAGTACGTAAATGGTGACGAGATCACCTCTCTACCGTATGATGATATCAAATTCATTGTACCACAGGTAGGCTACAAATGGGCACTTTCAGAGTCCAACTGGCCAGTCAGTCGCGAGCAGGGCGGCATAAGGGGGATGGGTCCTGATCGTTACTATGCGTATCCCGTAGTATGTCACACTGAACATGGAGATATACCCGGAAGTGCACATCAGGTCAAAAGTAGGGGGGCTGCCTACACATATGAGGGAGAAGTGCACACCACCACTGACTACAGCTATGTTGTAATTGTTCCAACATCGGAGTGCAGTAGTGATGATGAAATTGCAGACGACACCTGCATACGGGATAACTTCTTCTACTATCCCAGTTTGGGACAGGCTCCACCAGACCCCATGTTCAAGGTTGGAACAGTGGCTGAAGATCACCAGCATCTCGTCATGATCGGCTTACCAAACGGAAATATCTGTCCTGGCAAAGGAAGTACTGAAAAGGCCGTGCTTTCTCAGGAGAGCGGTGACCTTGAAACTACAGACTACAGGTTCCTGATTGCCCACAAGGGATACAAAGTGGAGCTCTGGGGAGGCAGTGATCCACCAACAGTTGCAGAGGGAGCTATCAAGGGCAATGACCTGGATGGAGAGGAGAGATGGGGTGCAGTCTGTCATACTGAAGCCGGGGACGTTCCTGGGAAGGCAAGTGCTGAGGGAGCCTGGTGTAGTGTAAACGGGGCTGAAACACCAACCACTGACTTCTCTTATGTTGTGGTAGTGTCAAATAGCTACAAGGAAAATGGAGAGTCTTACAACGGATTAGTGAGCACAACTAGCAGTGGAGAAACATGCCAAAACTGGAGAGAAATTGAAAACTTCAGCAGTGTTGGCAATCACAACTACTGCCGGAATCCCAACGGGGATGTCATGCCTTGGTGCGTCACAGCTGACGGAAACACAGAATACTGCGATATACCAACCTTTGGAAGTATCCGGTACTTCACCGAGCCGAACATTGGCCAGAAAGCACCTGATGGTCTCTTTACAATAGGAACATTCAGAATCGGCTCGGCCTGTTTCGCCACAGCGATGGTGAATGTAGATGGCGTGAAGCTTCCTGCAACAGTCAACATCAATACTGCAACGAAAGTTGCATACTATACTCATGAAGACGTGGCATATGAGACGTATGACTTTGATTACATGGTCACCAACACTGGCTACATTGTTGATATCTGGCTTGGAAACACACCACCAACAGAAGCAGAGGGGGCAATCATTGCAACTGATCTCACTGGGAGACCAAGTATGGGCTGCAGTCTGTCACACAGAAGCAGGTTAGTGCTTTGGAGTAGATTATAAATCGAGTCTCAATCTATGATAAGAGTCAGGACAGATTGGTGAGCTCACATTGAAAAATCGAACAAACAGAATTCGTGAAGTTATACGTAATTCCTTAATTCCATTTGAATCTAGTATGAGAAATTTCGGGACTTTGAAGTTACGGCTGTTTTATGGCTTTCGATCATTGAAGGATCGGAACTCAGCAGCTATGAAACAGGGGTAATACAAAATTCCTAAGATTTAAGAAATTATGTTGACTACAGTACGGAAAGTGGGAAGTGATAGCAGCCAAAACGCCAACATACCCTGTTTCCAGAGATGACCATTGCCAAGCAAATAAATTATGCAACATAACTAATTAACTAAAGCATAGGCAATTAATAGCCACAATATTGATCAAAGGTGGTATTGAATGCTTGAATTAGGATCATTGACCACATTGTTTAATATATTAACAGCATGTTTCTCCAGGTGACATTCCGGGAAAAGCCACCATAGACACTGCCTGGTGTCTCGGTAACCAGAACGGGAACCTCAGAACACTTACAGTGCTGACCACTGACGATTTCTCCTACGTTGTGGTAGTACCCAGGAATGGAGAAGATGAGGATGAAGATGAGGATGATGAATGAGGATGAAGATGCGAATGAAGAATGAGGATGAAGAATGAGGATGAAGATTAAGATGAGAATGAATAATGATTTTGAGATGGAGCAAGAGACTGATTAGATAGACTATAATTTAGTATTTACATGCATGTATTAAAGCTGTGTGAACTAAATATCATATCAGGGGCAGTATGGATGCTGATTTGGATTTTGAAATTTTGACAGAAATAGAAATAGAAATAAACATACAATGCCAAATCGCACTTCTGCAATGTCAGACATATACTCATAAAAACCATATAGGATATAATAATTTAATGAAGAAATAGTTAAATGTTAGAACCAAAGATACAAAGATAGTAAAAAAAGGTAATAACTAAGGACAATTAATCAACACAATAATTTAAGATAATAAATTAACATAATTATGCATGAGAAATTAAATAAAATAGTCCCAAAAATAGAAAAATCTGCCAAATGGTACATTCTAAAATTGTATGCTTCAATTTCCTTGCCAAATAATGAGGAGCTGGTCCGATCCTGGTGCTATGACAGTGATTAGTGTGTAATTGGTGTTAGAATTGAATTATCGGTGTTAATTATTGATCTTCAGTGAGTTCTATTATATGTTTGACATTCAAAGAATGTATCATTTCTCTAACTTGATTTTGTCTGGTGATTGGGTTTTCAAGGTCTGAAAATTTAAAATGGCCACAGCGACGCCAGGTAACACATGACTTTATTTTCGCCAATTTTTTTACTAACTGTAAAGACTAATAATGAGTAAAGTTACGTAAAATAGTAAAATTTCCGTGCGGAAGCGTGATAATTTCTGCATAATTTCAAAATTCGATTTTTTCAGCAGAAGAACACATGGTGATCACGTGATGAGTTTCATAACTTTTCAACAAATTGAAAATAACATATGTTGGGGTGTGGCAAAACTAAAAGTTACTTGAAAGTAAAAACTGAAAGAAAAATTATTTTCTCTTTGTGATCAGGACACAAAGAGAATTGCATTTCATCATTTCCTTTGTTCAATTTATTATAAGTATTTTGTCGAGAATTACTTATAATTTGAAGCTAAACAAAGGACATGAGAACTTATTTACTAATTAAAAATCTTTTATTCCTTTGGAGGACGGAAGTTGGAACGTAAAGAAAAAAGTCCATTTAAATCATTGAGGATTAGATTTGCTAAAGTGATCACTTTAGCAAAGGGGCTTTTGTTCTTTACGTTCCAACTTCCAAAGGAATAAAAGATTTCTAAAGTTGTTAGTCCACGATGGTTTAAATTCCAAAATAACCCTTTTGTGCTTTCTTCGGCATAACTAAAAAGTAAATGAGACTCTTTGTGACAAAGGATATCTTTGTATTTGTTTTATATAAAGAGATAAAGCATATTTGATAACAGAACAACGGACAACAAGAATTGACCGGCAGGTGCAATTCTTGTAGATTGTTAAAAACCTCTCATTCTGAAACTCTACCAGTTTTATAATTCACAAATTCCGCGTACACGCAGAGTAAAACAATCGCGTGCGGAGAGCAATCCGCGCAATAAGTACTAGACACGTGATATGACGTCACGAAACAGAAAAAGCCCGCGCAGACAAGGAAGGCATTGTCTAATTTCGAAATACTCAGTAGATTCGTGATCAGCTCATCGAGATCTACCAGAAAACAATTGTGCTCAAAACATTGAAAAAGGGCGTACATGGGATATGGAAGGTTATACAGATGTTTCTGTCCTATTGTTATCACTATTTCTCACAACATAATCTATTTCAAATGACAAGGAATGATATCAAATAATCGTGATAATTCCAAAACAGCTAATTAATTAAATTCCCCTTTCATCAGATGAACGACCTATCGACCCTCTCCCCAACTACATGCGCCACTGCCGGTGTCTTTGTCCTTGGACACGACCCAACGCTTTGGGAGAAAGTACTGGACACCGAACTGGCTAAACACGAGAGTGAGACTCTCCTGGCCACTGCTAAAGATGTCCTGGGTCAAATGAAGGAGTTCGTTGCCGCTCATAAGATCGAGTTTGTAGTTCAGATCACAATGGAGAGCGTGGTTAAGACCTTCGCTGCGTTAGTACAGAGCGTGTTACAGCACCATTCGCTGGAGACTGCTCAGATCAGCTCGCTGGTGCTCTATGCTGCTGCCTGGGCCTATGGGGGTGTCTTGCAGGACGATTCCAGGGTCAAGTTCAATGAGTTTGTGTTGTCGAAGTGGCCCTTCCCTCAAGGTCGCAATACTTCCACCGTGAGTTCTAATTTTCTTACATTTTGTCAATATTAAATATTTTTGCGGCGGAACAACCACAAATTTCGTGAAATTTGATGTTTTACAGTTTTAGCGTTAGGTCTTACTTAGAACTTACATGTCGATATTTTCTACACTTTGACAACTTCTTCATTTCCATCCATATTGCTCTTTTACAGATCTGGGATGTAATCCTGGCTGAGAACTGTCACTTGATGCCAGAGAACCCCTCCTCTCCCAACTCAGGACTTTCTAACGAGGCTAGCACGGGAATACCGTTCCTACACACCCACTCGATGAAGGTACTGTTTCAGTGAGAGACGCTCCTTGTTGCAATCAATTGTTTGAAAAATCAGTGCATCATTGGAACAATCAATAGCCGACCGAACCATTGATTTATCATCTAATCCGATTCTAGATGTGTTTCCTCTCCCTCACAGCGTCAAATCGCAGTAATGAACTAGTGCACCAACGCACAGCGCCCTGTCCTCTAAGGGTTCTTATTTACCACTAATCCCACTCCCTATCCCTCTTCCACTCCTTTATCCCTCTAATTCCCTAATCCTTCTAACTCCCTAATCTCACTTATTCCTTAGTTCCTTAATCTCACTTATTCCCTAATCTCACTAATTCCCTAACTCAAGCTCCCCATTGCAGCGTCAGATCGCAGTAATGAACCAGTGCACCAACGCACAGCGCCCTGTCCTGTTACTTGGTGAGCTGGGGGTGGGTAAGACGCTCCTGCTCAGAGAGAAACTGAGGAACACTCAGGCCCTGGAGGGACTCCAAGTTACTCTCAACTGCGACAAGTACGTGGGAAGTTGGGGGAATTTCGCAGTTAATTTAAGGGCGATTCATTGTGAGTGAAGGAGTCTGAAAATAAAACTCTCACTAATATAATCTTGCGTATTCGCCGTGGTTCAAGATTATATCTGGCTATTTTGACATGATTTAGGATCTGAAACTCCCTGTCAAATTCCTCCTAAATTCACTCCCAACCCCCCTGTCTCTTCTCTTTACTCCTCTTTCTCCCAGCTTCACAGACGGGTACGTGCTGAGTGACAGACTACACGAACATACGGAATGGAAGGCAGCCAACTACTACGATCCTAAGAGCTCAAAGTACCTCATCTGCTTCATTGACAACATCAACATGGCCAAGGTATGGAATTGTTCGTATAACTGCGTAGTGCGTACGAGCCAGGATAGTGCAGTGCTCTGTGCTTGGACTTGATTATGTGCCTAGTGCCCACTCCATGAAAACATGGATATCATGACAAATAGATTACAGTACTCTAATTCTTTACAGCCAGCCACTCATCACTTATTTACCCTCTCATCATCCTAGGTTGAGCCTGAAGGTCAGATGACGCTATCCGAGACAATCCGACAACACATCGACCACACCTTCATCTTCAACAAGTCCCAAATGTCTCTTAACCATCTGAGAAACACTGTGTACAATGTGACTTGTGGGCTCAATCACAAGCTGTCCAGCAGATTCATAAGACACTTTGCAACGTTCGCTCTGCATTACCCCAAGTAAGTAGTGCTGCATTAATCATTGCCATTTATCAGACAGATAGAAAATCCATAAGTCCAGCCTCCCTTCAACTTCTTTGTATTCCAAACTTCTATAATAAGTGCACATTATTCACAAAGTTTGCTGATAAAAGTCAGTTCTTTTAGTACTTAGAAAAGTCAAAACTTTGACAATTGAACAGCTTTACAAACACTCTCCCTCAGTAAATCCACGCTACAATCCATCTTCTCTGCCGTCTCCAAGACCAAACTCTCCTCTTGCACCATCAATCCGAGCAAGTTATCCGAGATGTCAGAGGACAGGTTATCTCAGGAGGAAATCACCCCGGAACTGGTCGATAACATCATCAGGATCACCATAGATATCCAGGATAGGTGCGTGAAATGCGGTAAAAACTGTGGTGAAAAAACTGCTTGGTTCGAGATGAACATCTAGGATTATTAGTTAGAACTTTGAGATAATTAATTTGAAATCGAACCATCTTTTTGGTGGATAATGAACTCAATGCATGTTTTCGAACTCAATGACCAAACTAAAACCTTTCCCAGGCTGAGAACGATGTACCTTCCCACCAAAGAGCGATGTCACTATCTCTTCACCTTCCGAACCATCGCCAACATCTTCAGAAACCTCCTCGTCTCCCTCAAACCTAAGGTTCGATTGGAGTAAAAAGCATTCTTTTTCGAGATGTAATTTGACAAAATATGGTGAACTTCAGTCTGTTCTTTAATAAGAGTTTTAGTGGGATTAAATCCGAAAGTTGTTTGTTTGTTTGTTTGTAAGTTTGAATATCATTCGTGATTTCCTATAATTTCATTAACTCCATGATTTGCTTCATGATTCAAAGTTTTAACCTTCAATAACTTCGACAACCATCCCAGGACAACACCGCCAAAGACCTGTTGCTCCTTTGGACCCACGAGATGACAGCTGGTTACAGCTACCGGATGATAAACACTGTGGACAAAGAGAGGTTCCAGCAAACCTTCGCCATGTCCGCCAAGAAACACTTCGGAAAGGACGACTATGTGAGTAGGAGATGTTAGCATTTTACTATCACACAGAGTTGTCACAGTTGTCAGGATCTACAAAAATTGTTGTTGTGCAACATATTCTTCAATCTCTATTTCTCGATGCTTTCTATCTCAAAATTTGCGCGTCATGTTTTTTAGAGGTTTTATACAATTTGTCTGAGAAAGTAAAATAATAACATGCTTCCTTCCAGGTATCACTCTGTATAAACCAAGATCAGCCACTATTCAGCAGCCTTGTCAGCAGTGACTCCTACCAAACTTACGAAGGTTCAACTTACACATGATTCTTCTCAAACGTTTCTTGGATATATTTCATCAGCCCTTGACGAAACATCGAACTTATCCCTTTTGACTCGTTGCTTTACATTTCCTTTATCCCATATCTTCTTTGCTCGACCTTACTCCATACATTTCAATCATTACTTCCCCATTCACCCCCACTCCCAATGCTCCCCTCCATTCTCCAATCCACTCCCAATGTTCTCTGCTCCCCTCCACTCCCAATGTTCAATTCCACTCCCAATGTTCTCTGCTCCCCTCCACTCCCAATGTTCAATTCCACTCCCAATGTTCTCTGCTCCCCTCCACTCCCAATGTTCAATTCCAGTCCCAATGTTCTCTGCTCCCCTCCACTCCCAATGTTCAATTCCACTCCCAATGTTCTCTGCTCCCCTCCACTCCCAATGTTCAATTCCACTCCCAATGTTCTCTGCTCCCCTCCACTCCCAATGCTCCCCTCCACTCCCAATGTTCTCTGCTCCCCTCCACTCCCAATGCTCCACTCTACTCCCAATGCTCCCCTCCACTCCCAATGCTCCACTTAACCCCCAATACTCAACTCCCAATGCTCCCCTCCATTCACCCCCTCTCCCAATGTTCTCTGCTCCCCTTCACTCCCAATGTTTTCAGGGAGTGATGGCACGCTGAGAGAGTACCGTGCCATGCCAGACCCCTCTGGGGTCATAGACAGGATGCAACACAACATCTCAGAGTTCAACAAGCAGATGGGGAACCTTGACATTCACCTCTACGATGTGAGTTTATAGTTTGGAAAGAGTTTTTGATGTTTCTCTCGTCTAAACACGAAATTTGCAGCGTTTCCAGCAAAATAATTCTTCTCTTATATTCTGAATTTAATTTTGAAAATCAGTAACTCAAGAACAATTGAACAAGTACCTCCAAGTATTGATAATCATCTCTCATCTGCAGTGCACGATATCCCTGCTGTCACGTGTTGTGCACGTGCTTAATAATCCCCACGACATTGGTCACGTGCTACTTGTGGCTGACGGGTGCTGTGATATTGCTAACAAGATAGCTTGTCTTACTGCCAGCATACTCGGTGAGCAGGATATTTAGATACTCCTCGTTTCGTTTGTTTTACTGCTGAAACGCCAATTATGAAACACTTTGTCACAAATGTGCCAAAGAAATCTCCCATTAAAGCATTTAGACGATCAACTCTTCCCAATTTCGCTCGGTCAGTTGCTCACCACTAACTCCTTGAACTCACTCTTTCAGGAGCTACAGTGGTGTCCCCGACCTACTCCCCAGAGAACCCATCCAACTACCTTCTGGCTGACTTCTGCGCAGACTTCACTAGTGCCATAGTCGAGGCTGGAGTCAAGGTAGATTTTCAAATACTAATGGATTGCATGGATCAGGACTTAGACAAATTTTAGTTAATAATATTCTCGAAGCCAAAAACAGTAAAAGCAGGATCCTTGACACTCATTTGATAAACACTTCCCAATAAAACTCTCCGAAAAAACACTTTAAACTTAACACTTGCAGGGTAAGAAGATAGTGTTCCTGCTGCAAGAGCACGAGGCGACTGACCCAGCATTCCTCGTGCATGTCTCAGAGTACGTGTCTTCCTGCTCTGTGGCAGGCCTCTTCTCTGCTGAGGAGCAGATTAACATCGGTAACTCCCTCCGATCCGACCTCACTCAGGCAGGCATCAGCTTCAACCACGACATCGCTTTCCAGTTCTTCCTCAAGTTAGTTGTTCAAACTCTTAAACCCAATAAATAAGAACTGTTCAAACCCACATTCTCTTTTGGATATCCTTAGTTTGAAATTCTCCAAAGTTTTAAACTGTTTTTCTTTCAAGGCCATATTCTTACTCCCCTCAGGAATGTGCAAGACAACCTGCGTGTTGTCATGACAACCTCCACCTCCAATCCCCAACTCTGGGAGTGGTCTACGAGGTACCCCTCCATGCTGAACTGTATTAACGTGATGTGGCTACCTCACTGGGATAACAACCAACTCATACACGTCTCAAAGTACCATCTCCAAGGTAAAGTGGAAGGATCTAACAATTATTATGGGGAAATGTTGAGAAATTGTTTTTGTGTCCTGAAATGATAAGTTCGTTTCAAGATCCTTTGAAATGGTCCTAATTGTGGCAGTTTCAGCTCATTTTACCCAGAAATACTCCTATATTTGTCCACCTTTGTAACACTTAACATTTCAGGTATCGGTGATATGCCTCCAAAAGATATTGACAATCTCGGACACCTCCTCACCAACATCCACAGGACATCTGCCGCTGACGGGCGATTCCATAACTCAGACTTTGAGAACTTTGTCAAGAAGTTAGTATGAAACAATAATATACATATTCTTTAATCTGTAACTTCTTTCCACAGCCTGCATGATAGTCATGATTCAACGAGTAGTCCAAGTTTTTACATGTTTATTTTATTTTTACTTTCTATAGTTCTATAGAAACCCATTTGATAAAATTCGTAACTTTGAACTTCTGAGAGCTCACGATCTTCATCCCCCTACAGGTTCGTTGACATCTACACTGCACAGTTTGTAGTGATCAAGGAGAAAAGAGAACACCTGGAGAAGAGTTTGTCTTGCATTAGGAAAGTTTCCTCTCATGCTGGTACGTGATATATGAATTCTTTCAAGTGTTACTGAGTTATCTTTCAACAATTCAACCTTTCACCAAAATTGGAAATATTCCAATATTTTCTCTAAATCTCCATTTCCAGTTTCCTAAAAATTTCCAGGTTCCTTCAAAACCATCAATTCCTATAAATTGGTGTTGATTCTTCTCAGCCAGTATTTATTAAAAACCTATCCGAACCTATCACAATCTCCCTTTCTCCCAGATGTTCTAGAAGCTAGATTAGCCCGTGAAGCTACGGTCCTGACAGAGAAGGATGAGGGAGTTAACAATATCCTGATGCAGTTTGGAAGGGACACTGCCATCATTGAGGCTCACAAGTTCATGATGAACCAGCAGCAGTACAAAGTGGCTCAGATCCAACAGGTGCGAAAGAAAGAATCCATAATGAATGCAACTTTTCATACATTTTGGAATTCAGTCCGAGCAAATATTTCATTAATTCATTCCTTCACGCCAGGAATTTTCCTGATGAAGCTCTCTTATCCTCATTTACTACATACCTCCCCTCAGGCACTCCCACAACTAGAAATACAACGCAAGCGGTTTGAAGCGGACTCTAAGAACATCAAGATGACCATCAAAGATACTCTCAACCAGCTAACCAGTAACAGTCTGACCGAGCTGAGATCAATCAACAAGCCGGATTCAAATATTGAGGATATCATTGTAGCTGTTATAATGCTATGTAAGTGTAGCAAAAATTTCCAATCTGCTATATATAGCGTAAATCAGGTGCTTGTGCCAAAAGTTCAAACCCTTCTGGGTATTAGGTGAATTTTTAGGCAATCCCTATACTTCTAAATCATATCATTTCGTTAAATTGCCTCTCCAACTAAATTAAACTTCTCACTTAACCCCACTTCCTCCCTCTCAGTAAAATCGCCCATGGCTGACTTGACTTGGAACAAGGGAGGTAAGCGCCTGCTAGCCGGGATAGACCGTCTGATAGAACTCCTGCACCTCTTCGATGAGACTCCCCTGCCGGATAAGGCTCTGGAAAGTGTTACCCAACTCCTGGGAAGTCAAGCATTCTCTGCAGAGTTCCAGGAGAAGGATCATGCCATTAGTTGCGTGCCCATACTCAGCCTCTGGGTCGTGGGGGTCGTCAAGTGAGTTGCTCTGTTTCTCTTGAATCTTTCACTTTTCTTCATAACCATCTGACAATTATCAGGGTTTGAAATAAGGCTCAAACATTTTTGAATCGATTCATCAGGATGACACTGTTTATCTAAACTCGACATACTTTTCTCCGATATGCTGACAAATCTCTGTTTGCAGGTATCATGTTCAGTTGCTGAACAAGGTTCAGCCGGCCATTTTGAGGGTTGAAAAAGCCACACAAGCACTTGATATTGCTAAGCAGAAACTCACTGTAATGGAATCGAAGATCAGTGTAAGTTCCAAGACCATCCCACTTTAATTGTCGGTACTGAAGTCATTCTATTGTCTTTGTTTTCAAAATTACCGACAGTTTTCTCATATTGTTTTTTTTATTTCCTAGAAACATACCTTCTTCAAATCTAAACTCTATCACCGTATTTTCTCCTCAGATCTTGCAAGAGCGGTTGGACGGTCTGCAGGGCTCATACGAACAAGCCACCATTGACAAGGACAGTCAGAACAGCCAAACAGTGAACATGAGACACAGTCTGGCTGCAGCCACTTCCTTCACTGAGGCTCTACAGCACAGGGAACAGACGTGGAGTAGGGAACTAGAGGCTATCCCTCATGTAAAAGTGTGAGTGCCAATTGTGAGCCAAAATTACTGCGAAATAACTTACCATATGTCATTTTACATTTTTACAATTTGGCAATTGGCATTTTACCAAATCTAACCTTTCTAGTTTCAACTACGATTTTCAATCATCCTTAGCTGTTCTTAGGAATTGAATACTCCCTTATCAAATTTTCAAACTTACTCCCCAGTTTCCTTACAAAGTTATTGGCACTTCTTTTACCTCTCAACATCTCCCCCAGGTTCCTGGAAGGGAGTGCGGCTATAGCAGCTGCCTGTACTGTCTACATGGGATGTTACTCCTACCGGGAACAGATGAAACTCCCGACTGAGAAGTGGCTGCCATGTCTCTCCGAGCATTCCATTCCCGTGGAGCTGAACCTGGATCAGGATCTCACTTCTACCATCGTATCCATGATACCCGGATTCGTGGGTTAGTACTAAGTGAAGATGATGGTCGATGGGTTTGACCCACCAGCACCTTCCCCGTCCTTAGCTCCATTTGCTCAGTACTTACTTGTATTTTCTTGCACGCCAACTAGAGTGGCTCCACTCAAAACAGAAACTTAAAATTAACCCAGACACCACCCTACACAGGCAAAGAACAACTCCCAGAGAACACGATCTCTCTGAGCAGTATCTTCACTCTGATCACTTAACTCCCCACCCCCCCAGAGAACACGATCAGGCAAGGAACAACTCCCAGAGAACACAACTCCAGAACACGATCTCACTGAGCAGTATCTTCACCCTGATCACTTAACTCCACCCCACTCAGGCAAAAACAACTCCCAGAGAACACGATCTCTCTGAGCAGTATCTTCACGCTGTAACTCCCAGAGAACGATCTCGCAGGCAGTATCTTTACTCTGACCACTTAACCCCCTCAGGCAAGGAACAACTCCCAGAGAACACGATCTCACTGAGCAGTATCTTCACCCTGATCACTTAACTCCACACATCACTCAGGCAAAGAACAACTCCCAGAGAACACGATCTCTCTGAGCAGTATCTTCACCCTGATTAGTCACTTAACTCCTACCCCACTCAGCAGGCTCCCAGAACGATCTCTCTGAGCAACTTCACTCCCAGAAGAACACTCCCAGATCACGATCTCTCTGGCAGTATCTTCACTCTGATCACTTAACTCCCCACCCACTCAGGCAAGGAACTAAGAGACTCCCTGAGCAGATCTTCCTCTGATCACGAACTCCCCACCCCTCTGAGGCAGAACAACTCTCTCTGAGCAGTATCTTCACCCACTTAACTCCCCACTCAAGGAGCAACTCCCAGGCACTGAGCAGTATCTTCAACTCCCCACCCCAGAACACCTCCGATCTCTCTGAGCAGTATCTTCACCCTGATCGCTTAACTCCCCACTCAGGCAAGGAGCAACTCCCAGAGAACACCATCTCTCTGAGCAGTATCTTCACTCTGGTCACTTAACTCCCCACCTCAGGCAGAGAACACGATCTCTCTGAGCAGTATCTTCACCCTGATCACTTAACTCCCCACTCAGGCAAGGAGCAACTCCCAGAGAACACGATATCTCTGAGCAGTATCTTCACTCTGATCACTTAACTCCCCACCCCACTCAGGCAAGGAACAACTCCCAGAGAACACCATCTCTCTGAGCAGTATCTTCACCCTGATCACTCTAACTCCCCACCCTACTCAGGCAAGGAGCAACTCCCAGAGAACACGATCTCCCTGAGCAGTATCTTCACTCTGATCACTTAACTTTCCACCCCACTCAGGCAAGGAACAACTCCCAGAGAACACGATCTCTCTGAGCAGTATCTTCACTCTGATCACTTAACTTTCCACCCCACTCAGGCAAGGAACAACTCCCAGAGAACACGATCTCTCTGAGCAGTATCTTCACTCTGATCACTTAACTTTCCACCCCACTCAGGCAAGGAACAACTCCCAGAGAACACGATCTCTCTGAGCAGTATCTTCACTCTGATCACTTAACTCCCCACCCCACTCAGGCAAGGAACAACTCCCAGAGAACACGATCTCTCTGAGCAGTATCTTCACTCTGATCACTTAACTCCCCACTCAGGCAAGGAACAACTCCCAGAGAACACCATCTCTCTGAGCAGTATCTTCACCCTGATCACTTAACTCCCCACCCCACTCAGGCAAGGAACAACTCCCAGAGAACACGATCTCTCTGAGCAGTATCTTCACCCTGAGCACTTAACTCCCCACCCCACTCAGGCAAGGAACAACTCCCAGAGAACACCATCTCCCTGAGCAGTATCTTCACCCTGATCACTTAACTCCCCACCCCACTCAGGCAAAGAACAACTCCCAGAGAACACGATATCTCTGAGCAGTATCTTCACTCTGATCACTTAACTCCCCACCCCACTCAGGCAAGGAGCAACTCCCAGAGAACACGATCTCTCTGAGCAGTATCTTCACTCTGATCACTTAACTCCCCACCCCACTCAGGCAAGGAGCAACTCCCAGAGAACACCATCTCCCTGAGCAGTATCTTCACCCTGATCACTTAACTACCCACTCCACTCAGGCAAGGAACAACTCCCAGAGAACACGATCTCTCTGAGCAGCATCTTCACTCCTAACCCCCAACTCCTTTTAGGCAAGGAGCAGTTGCCAGAGAACACCATCTCTCTGAGCAGTATCTTCACTCTGATCGCCAAGGACCACGACCTCTTGAGGTGGAACACGAAACACGGCCCCACCCAGGCTCACCTCCTGGGGATACTCTCCTCTCAGTTCGTACACGGACAGGTTAGAAGCTTAGGCTTATTAACAAGTCAATATTTGGTGGGTTATTAAAGCTCGTTATTAAAGGAAACATCGCTTTTAATCTCCATGAAATAAAGTCATCAAATTTCAAACCTAATTTCAATTTCTAACTGAACTCCCTCTTGGTGTAAAGTAACCAAGCCCCCACTCTGTTCAGGAGTACAGGCCCAAGTTCCCGCTAATCATAGACCCTGACGGAGTCGGGTGTCAGAGGCTTCAGGAACTGGAGTCTGACCACAAAGTCTGCTACAAACTCGTTACCATCGACCTCGCCAACAGGTTCGGAACTTTTAGTCATCCGAGTACTGAAAATACACGTTTTCCTCGCAGGTTCTGTTTTTCTCGTCATGATATTGATAAATGACTGCTTGGTAGACTTTCCTCTCCGATCCACTGCTTCCTTCATCCTAACACAACCCCTATTCCAGTGAATCTCGCGCTGTGGCCTCTCTTGGTCGCTCCATATCCCTGGGACTCCCGACCCTCCTTTTGAACGTGGGAACTGACATTGCACCAGTCATCTACCATCTGTTCGAGCAAAGGAGACACGTTGATGGAGACTGTGAGTTGAGACGCAGGAAGACGAAATCATTGATCGTTAACTTTTTCAAGATATGGATCTGTTACATGAATCGAGACTCTTTAAACTTTTAAAAACCCTAAAACTATTTTTGAAGATCTATCCATGATCCTTTTTCGAGATCTAGGACTCCGATATTCTGATAACCTAAGAACCTCTAAAATACATAGACACGCGCCTATCGGGTCCATTTTGGGATACTGCCCGAGGGCGTAAGCCCGAGGGATGTATCCGGTTTTGGCCCGAGCCCGTAGGGCGAGGGTCTAAATCAATATGGACCCGATCAGGCAAGTGTCTATATATTATAGACCCGCATGAAAACGTCAGAGGGTTCTATAGTTGAATAGATTTAATTAAGAGTTATTTCTTGGTCTCGAAACTACCAAATCTATCCCCTCGGCAGTGGAGACGATAAAGATGGGCGGTCAGAAGTTCCAGTACAACCGGCAGTTCCGACTGTACCTGGCTACCACGGAACCTGAGGAGAAGATCAGCAAGACACTGAGAAGCTATACTCCCGTCATTGACTTCACACTTAACCCTGCACTGGTGAAGGAGCTGCTGCAGAGCGCACTGCTCGCTATAGTGAGTACTGCACTTGGATGCTTTTTCCTACTTATTACGTAAGTAGGAAAAATCATCATAGCGCGGGGTATGACGTCGCGCCGTCGAAAAAATTGACGACGTCACGGCGAATTAGCTTACTCACAGGTCCCTTTAGCATCGACCAATAAGCGAGCAAGTTGAATGTTAACTTACACGCTGATTGGTCAATGTCACAATGATTTCGGGATCCTAATACGCCGCCGACATTATGAAAAGGAAATTAAACTGGGCGTTAATGTTGAAGAAAAAAGAGAGTAGTTGTTTATGTTATCAATTTAAACTTCATCATAATCTGAACTCTTTCTCCTCTCAGTTGTTCCCTGCTGTGGGTTGGGTGGAGGCTGTGGTCCCTCAGAAGATAGCTGGTGTCTCTGCTGAGCTGGAACAAGCCTCTAAACAGCTGACAGAGAAACTGGATCAGGAGGTGGAAACAGACATTCAGGGGCTCAATAACCTCCTGCTACAACAGGACGAGGTAAGGTTTAATGGATTTAAAGGATTTAGAGGATTTGGAGTGCTCTATGTCGTCTAGGTCGGTAGGCCTGTCGCTGTACAAGATCTGGGGTGATCACATCCCTGATGGGCTCTTGTTTCTTCCGATTTTGTTTTTCTAACTTCATCCCTGTTTCGATAGCGCTACATTATTTTGATCCATGATCATAAGCGCATTAGACTCTAACTCTGGCCTTCTCGGCTGAACCCAACTCCCCCAGCTGAACCTGACTCTGACGAACCTGCTGCTTTGTAAAGAGAAATGTGCCCTGATCGCAGACTCCCTGGCCCCCATCATCAAACGCTGCTCCATCCTCCACTCTGCCATCCAATCACTGACTCACCTCAATGGGAAATACGTGATTCCCTTCAAGACTCTCAAATCATGGATCACGGAGGCTGTACAGACCACCCAGGCTGCACAAGTTCTGCAGGTAATGCAATTATGGTTACAGAGAACAGGGAATGTCTGGTATAATCTAAGATTTGAAAATATGGGTAGTCAGAGGTTGAACCATAACACCAGGCAAAAAATGAGAAGGAGGAAAGAAAAATTTTCATCATCCATTATTAATTTTGTTACGTAAAACTGTAAAGTGAGTTAAACAGCCAGATCAGTCTAGCCACGTTCCAATCTAATCGTCCCCTAACTCTTTCCATAAACCATCCTAAGATCCTAAGACCCAGGAGACCTAGCCCTGTCACCTCTGCCATTTCCCAGGTGAAGCAGGGAGATGTTGCTGAGATGAGTGAGACAGCCCTTGTTGAGTTACTAGACAGTCTGAAGCTTCCTGAGCAGAGCATGATAGACAGCATGTTACAGACAGTGACCTCTGCTGTATGGGATAGGGTCTCCATGGGAGTTTAGCCCGTCCATTATTTCATCGTTCGTTTCGACTTTTCGATAATCGATTTGTGACATTAAGATTTTATTCGTTCCCTTGAATCGATATTTTGTCAAGATTATTTTCATTATTTTGTGCTCATCATATTCGTTTTATTCCTGAATATGAGTTGTCAATCTAAATCCCAAAAAGTTTTCTTCACAAAAAATCAAATATTCCCATGGGAGTTTTCAAGAACGACTGCATGGTTGTGAGTGTGCTGTTCAGTTTCATGGTAGCTACAGAGATATCTAACCTGCCTCACGCCGTCTACCAAGTCCTAACCAACAGTAAGCAGGGTTTTATTGAACAAAAAATGGATATTTTAGTGCTACAAGCTTGATAAGATGTAGATAACTAGAATGTAGAGTGGCATAAAAATGAGATTTGTTTAGTGATAAACCTGCACCTTTTTCCCACCCTATCTCCCCTCGCTTTCTCCCCTCTCAGACGTGACAGAAGAAGATCCCTCCCTTGACCTGGGAGTAGACGATCACCCTGAGTGGGTCTCCTCCAAGGAGCAGTGGAGGCAGATCTGCTGTCTGGAGAAGGTCCCAGCTCTCAAGGGCCTGTCTCAGATGATAGACGAGAGTTGGAACGAGTGGTTGGCAGACTGGAAACAGCAGCCTTCACCAGGGATATGGCATGCAACAAGAGAAGAGGGTTGGTGAACTGCATTGCTTCAATGATTTTATACTGTACAATGTATAAAGTACAATTTACAGTGTAAAATGCTCCTTGTATTTGACAATGTACAGTGTACAATGTACTTTCTTGTGCTGTCACACTCTTATATGTTAGTGATTTTAACTGATTTTCACACCACCTTTTCACATTCCCACTATTTCACTCCCCCTCACCCCACTCACGAGTTTCACACCACAAAACACATAATGCACCCCTTAGTATCCCCAGCCGAAGCCTCGTTCTACGATCTCCTAATCCTGCACGTGCTGCAACCGCTGCGCGTGCGCGAGGCACTCATACAGTATGTGGAACAGGTTGGTAAACATAGGAGTTGTCAGATTGTCGAAAGTTTTATCTGGCAAGAGTACTGTACTGTAGCGTTTTATTACACTGATGTTTTTCATGAAAGTGTGAAAGAGTTGTTATAAATTAGAATTTGTGGTTTTGTTTCTTTCATGACAGTATTTGATTTTTCCCGTGAATTACCTTTTCACGTGTTTGAAACAGAGCCACCACTCTACCACATTTTTATTTCTTCACAGGTTGAACCGGTGTTCTCCCGGCCTGGTAAGATGTACTCGCTGAGTGACCTGGGAGATGGGAAACCTCTGCTGCTGCTCTACGATCAGAACCCCAACAAACTCATTGATTACCTGGAGAAGAACCTGGTAAGCATTGCTGTCAGTTTTTAGTTGTAAAGGGGCTGTTAATAACCGTTTATATTGATGAGAATAGTTTCTGAAATTTATAAGTTTATACAATTAACATCTCAATCTTTTCTATCCCCTTTCTTTGGTATCTTCTTCCACTCCATCCGCTTCCCGCCATTAAAATTTTTATATCCGATTGACCGATTCCCACTCCTATCTCAGTTGAACAAGGAGCCCCAGTGTAACATCGTGACGGTTGGTTCCAACACGTCGGATCTCAGTGAGCTGTTCCTAGACGAGGGGTGTCTCGTTCTCCACAAAGTCCAGCTGGGAAGTAAGAAGTGGCTGAATAGTGTCCATCAGCAGCTGGATGTACTCAATAGGAAGCTCGAGTTTGCAGGTGATAACGCGACTTATTGGGACTACTTGAGTGCTTGAGAACTACTGCAAAATTGATTTTGGGATAATTCTGGAGTTAACTTCAATTTGTTGAATAAATCTCCGCAATTTCAGAACTCCTGAATTTCCTTTTGTATACCATACGGGATATATTTTCCACCTTGTTACTATTCTAGCTCGTTTTCACGAATTATCTTCACACGCCTTCTCAGCTCAAGGAGTGATGGGGCTGTTGAACGCACTGGGAACTCTCAACACTCAGAACACCAAGAAGGGAGTCAGCAAGTGTATCCTGACTGTGGAGAAGGATGCCCCTCTCCCTAAAGGTGAGTAGAGATCAGTGATTGTCTAACTTTATTTGTTGTGATTTTTTGAGACTCCTGGATCAAGGCTCAAGCATGAAATTTATGGTCGAGGATATTTTGAATTTTCCAATCTTTTGCAACTTTCATTTTATGGCTCGATGTAAGCTACGTAATGTCCAGGTCAAGTTAATAATGATCTAAAACCCTCGGCTCAGGTCTGGTGAAGCTGTGTAACGTGATCAGTGTTGACACGCTCATTCCCCCTCTTGACACCCTCCATCTTCCCTCACTCTGCAGCTCCAACCTTCCTAACAATGATGTCACGTGAGTTGAATGGTGGAGGGGATTTACCTTCTCAGATTATATGCTTTGATGAAATTTTGCTATTTTTACAGAATTATTGACTGATACCCAGAAGGGATACCCAGAATATCATTGCCGCTGCTTACAGTTTTACGGTATTTTGAGCATTATTCCACCTTCCTTTCCTATCACCCTCCCTCTTTTCCACTTTCCTCTGACTCTCTCACAGCATTTGCCATTTTGAGCTCAAGATCCCACCTCCCCAATCTGTGACCCTCTTCTAACACCTCCTTCTCAGGAGTAAGACGATGCTGCTTGCTGTCCTACACAGCATAATCCAGCAGTACTGGGCGGTGTGTAAGGACGGGAGCAGTGTTAAGGTGTCTCTCACAATGGCAATACAGGAAACACGGGATGTGGAGGCTAAGGAGGATATCATCAACATACTCACCAAGGTTGTTGTCTTGGTGATTTGTGGTGTTGTCATGGTGATGTGTTGTCTTGGTGAAGTGTGTTGCTATGTTTATTATTTCTGTTGGGAAAATTGTTGCCATGCTGTCACGTTATAAGGCACTACATTTCTGCTGAGAAAATAAGACCACACCCCTAGTAATCATCCTAGTAATCAGTGATCCTTTGCCTCAGGTGGTGTATGCCAGTATTCTGAACACTAAGCAGGAGGAACAGCTTATCACCTGTCTCGCTGAACGGATATTCTCAAACGCTGACTCTATTATCCTCGACACTGACGAACCTGGTAAGTGTGAAACATCGTAAACACATCTATATCTTGCGACAAGGAAGGTTTATTTTCCTTAATAGCGATGTTTTTATCCTGCCATGACAATTTCCTAAACTTTGCAAAGTACGAAGTAGAGCTCTGCCGTCATATCACAAAAGGGCTTTATCGACATTTTTGAAGATTTTGATTTTTTCATTGAAAAGTTGTCAGACTGGTCTGAACTATCACCGGACGAAGTTAAATGGCTCTATCAACTTCCACGACCAAGTTTCTGTGGGTCATTTTCAAGGTAAATTGACAAAATGGCTGACAAAAGGGTTTTATCGAATTTTTGTATTTTTAATCCTCGATATATTGAAAAATATGTGGCCCCAGGTAATGAAACTTAGTCTATGCTTTCTGGGTGCCCAGTTTTACCTAGGAACAAATTTTCAAGCATATAGAGTACACGCTTCGATATTTGGAGTCTATTTGTCGATAAAGCCTTTTTGGGCAAACCCCTAAAAGGGCTTTAAGTGGGGGGATGGAGCAGATTCAAGCTCCTTAGCATTCTAAGTTATATGTCTATTAACATGTTGAATATAAATTTCGACCTTAGAAATATTTTGAGCCCAAATTTGAGTCTCTAAGAAAGTCCTGGGCCGAAGTAAAGCCTTATTTTCGGCCCCAAAAATGGTTTTTGGCCAATAACTTTTCTCAGGAGCATTTTAAACTATATGTTTATTCGCAAGTCACAAATAAACTTGGCAATTCCGCTTCGTTTGAGCCCAAAACTAAGTCTCTACGACCTTCCTGAGCCGAGATATGATTTTTGGCCCATGAATCAGCTTTGGGACGGTGAGTCAGTTTTTGGCCGATAACGTCTTTCTTGACCACTTTAGCACTTTAGACCATGAGTTTATTAAGAAGTCGTATATAAGTGTGATAATTGCACGCTGCCGCTGTGTATATTTAAAGTGGGGGCCGCTCAATCTTCTCATAAAGTTCTGGGGCAAACACATAGTGGAAGCGTTCCGCATTATAACACATAGTAGGTCGGCAGGTCCTTGTGCTTTGCTAGCTCACTCGGCGCCGCATTCGTGGCGCCTCCCTCGCATAAAACAGGGGCTGGTGGGGTCCCATAAAGCTTTGGGGGAGGTAAATGGGCGATCCGGAGCCGAGGGTTTCATAAGAGCGAAAATTACCCATTTTACCCGTTTTTACCCGTTTCCGGTAAATCCAATTGAGATGGGTCAAAAATTCCAACGGCATTCGACTCAGCGTTCAAAAATACATAAGAAACATCTTGGTTTTTGGCAAAATTCGGCAAAAAATTTTTTACCCCTTTTTGCCAGCGCCGATACTTTGTTTTTGGCGGCCTATGGTTCCAAGATGCAATACCTAGAGCATCCAAATTCCACATACACCCACTCACCACTTCGAATACTTGAGATCTAGCCACTTTCCATGGCCTGTTCTACCCAGTACCCGCCAGGGGACCACGCCCAAAACGCCGTATCGGCCTTTATTTTCCAGCTCCGATACTTTGTTTTTGGCGGCCTATGGTTCCGAGATGCAAAACCACCAACACCCAAATTTCACCTAGACCCACTAACCCCCTCGGATACTCGCAATCGAGCCACTTTTCATAACCCACCCACCCTCACTCCCCTCAGGGGACCACGCCCAAAACGGCATTTCCACGTTTGACAGAATTTTTTGAAGAAGGTTTTGCTCTGAAACTTTCAGGGTATAACGATCCCGCCCATGATAATTCACCAAACTCGAAAAATAATTAGTTATTCAAAAACGTAATTGTGACAATAGTGAAACTTTTTGGCAACTTTGGAAAATTCCCACGGTCGCATCTTTTGAGATTGGGGGCCGAAATTTTGCATGGATTACATTTGAAAGATATCAATTTGATAACAACGGGTCCTGAACAAATTGGTTATGATTTTATTACAGCAAGTCTGTTATAACGCGTCATTTAAACACTTTTGTCAGAACACAACATTTGAGGAAAATCTGAGAAACATTATAGACAAAGAACCGTGATATTAATTTCGTGTCGACCACCTATTTTTAGGGCGTGTTTTCGATTACCAATGGTTTGAACAAGCCAGTACAATCACCGTCTCTGATAAAGCATATGCAGGCTCCAATAAAGCCATTTTCTGTGAAAAAAATCTAGGAAATTGCTTGTTTGGAGCACTTCCATTTGTCGCAGGTCCAAGAAATTTTGTCAGAACATTAAAAACGGCCTCAAAATTCCTAGGAACCCATTCAAACAAAAATTTATTGTCTGAAAAAATCGCCTGGTCAATTACAAGTTTGGAAAATTCAAACGTTATTTACTCAAAATGAACCTAAGTGCAATAAAACCCTTGTGTCAGATCACGGCAGATTTAAGAGTAGTACTCTAGTCGTATGACAGTCTGCAATTTTGCTGTTATTCGTAATCCAAACGTTATGTATGAAGTTACTGTGATCTTAGTTAAGCAATTATATTTGAGCCGCACAGTACAGTATTCATGATTTGACAGTGTGACTGGTTTATTGAATAATTTCACGAATGAGCCTTGACAGGCAAATATTTACCATGTGCTTGTATCATTCAGTCAATACGACACTGAAAGGATATAAAACAGCCAGATTAATTCTCGTAAATTCAGTTGAATATTCTCATATTCTGGACTCTGATTGTCGTTCTTCTTCCTAACATTTTACTCTAGTCCCATTTCAAAGGGTCTAGAAGTCTCATTTCAAGAGTTTTTTTTAATTTCACTTCAAGAGCTATGGATCGTTTCCTGGCGACCCTCAACAAACTCCAAGACGTCTTCACGACCTCTGGCGTTGACAGCAAGGATATCGACCTACCCCAGATAGTGGTGGTTGGAAGCCAGAGTGCAGGGAAGAGCAGTGTTCTGGAGAGCATTGCCAAACAGGACTTCCTACCACGTGGGATGGGTATTGTTACCAGGCGACCCCTCGTGCCCAGATGATCCAGGAGTCCGCTCCACGTGTTGTGGAGGGGGTGGAGTGGGACACTTGGGTGGAGTTCCTACACACTGGCGAGGGGAGGGTCTTCACTGACATGCAGGAAGTTCAGCAGGAGATTATAGATGATACGGCCAGGGAGTGTGGCGGGAACAAGGTGATATCCAAGAAACCCATTAACGTCAAGCTGCATTCCACCAAAATACCTTCCCTCACCCTCGTGGATTTGCCGGGGCTGACGAAGATTGCAGTGGGAGATCAGCCGAAGGACATCGACAAACGGATCGATCAGTTGGTTCGATCCTACATCAGCAAACCAAACAGCATAATCCTCGCCGTATCACCGGGTAACATGGACATCGCCAACTCAGACTCCTTGAAACTGGCTCTGGAAGTGGATCCTGACGGTTCAAGGACCCTGGGAGTGATAACAAAGTGTGATCTTATGGAGTACAACAAGGAATCACGGCAGTTGCTGAGCGGTCTGACGCTGGGAATGAAGCTGGGTCTGGTGGGGGTTATTAAACCGGAAGTAATCAGATGCTGAGGATGGTGTCCCTCTTGAAATGGCTCTCAGAGCTGAGGAAGCCTTCTTTGAGCTGAAGTACCCGGAGTTAGCTGATAAGATGGGAACAGTGGAGTTGGGGAGGAAGCTGTGTGCTATTCTGACGGATCACCTCAAGAAGTGTTTGCCGGTGGTCTCTGCAAAGATCAGTGAGCTCCAGGAGAAAGCACAGGGGTGTGTTGCAGGACCTAGGACAGGAGGCTACAGACCCAAGACAGTCCCTCCTCACCCACATTTCCAAGTTCACTGAGTCTATCAAGAAGTCCATGGAGGGTGAGGTGACTTATGCAGAGAACTCAGCCGATGGTGCAGTGGTGAGTGCCAAGGATTCTGAGAAGAGCAGCAGTATCTCTGCGGGGCAGAACTCTTCAAAGCCCTCAACGAGGACTGCATTCGCAGGTTATCCCTCATTCCAGCTGACCAGGGTCTGGGGATCTGAAGAGTGAAATAAAGAACACAGCAGGTCTGCAGCCCGCCCTCTATGTTCCGGACAGTGTCTTCAACAGACTCATTAAGAAGCAACTAGGACTGTTGAGGAGTCCCTCCCTCAATGCTATTGAAAAGTGTCACGGGTGTATTGTCAAGTCTATAGAGAGACTCGCAGAGACGACTCTCAACCAACACCCTCGGCTGATGGCTCAAGTGGTCCAAATAGTCAGAGATCACCTTGTCGGGGCAGATGAAGAAAGCGAAGGACTTTGCAGAGGAATACATCTCAAACGAACTGTCCTTCATTAACACCAACCATCCTGAGTTTATTGAGAGGTATGAGTTGGCTGGAGAGCTGTTCACGAAGGGGTCAACCAATGCGAAGAAGGAAGAGGAAGACAGGCGTCAGAAGGACTTGAAGTACATAAACTCGACGAGTGAATTCTCAGACACTGCCTTTGGGAAGATCATGTCACGGCACCAGAAGGGTGAGAGTTTAGCTGCTGATGTCAGAGCCTCCAACGAAGCTGAGCTGATTCTGAAGCTGATAATCCACTACTTCTGTATAGTACGAGGTCAGTTGGTGGACGTTCTGACCAAAGCAGTGATCCGGTATATGGTGACAGATGTGAGCAAGGACATTGGAGGTGTGCTTCTGAAGAACCTGTACACTACAGATGACAGCATAGCGAGTCTGGTGGTGGAATCAGAGACCATGCAGAGGCAGAGGAAACGCTCCTCAAAGATGTTAGGGGCACTCAAACAAGCTGAGAATTTGGTGTGTGATATCGCTATTGACAGAGAATAGTGGAGTGTCGTTTGGGGCAGAGAGGAACAATCTTTGAATATGAGACATGTTTTTGATTTAAATCTTGTGTAATCAATGCGTGTTTTCAGTGACATTCAACATCAAAATATGTTTGTTACAGTATACAGTATAGAATATTTACTTTTGTGTTTCTGCTTATGTTATCAGTAATGATTTTATGCTCATTTTGAGAGTGTTTGTATCAAGTGTGTTAATAATTTTTCCAAGATTATTCAAACGTATTCAAACGTATTCAAACGAATCTCATTCATTATTCAAAAAGAAAATGAATCATTTTTGAAGCCTTTAGCGGTCCCCCTCGGGGTTTTCAATCAAATCTGATCAAAAAATGACCATATAAGTTAACGAATACCAAATTTTCCCAAAAATCTATTTTCAGCAACCAAACAATCAACAAATTGTTCTAATTTTCTCATCAAATCCATCCCTCAGTTCCTCTCCCATCTGCTGATGCCTCATGGGATGAATGGGTCGCAGAAAAGATACCTGTCTTCCTGAACCTAGCCGGACTCAGTCAAGCTAACATTGAGGAGAAGTTACTAAAGAGGTAAGTGATGATTTGGAATCATTGGCAAATTCACACAAGCAATGAGAAAAACCAACCCTATGATTCATAGGGTTTATAGGTCCTATGAACCTCGTGTCTTCATAAACCCTCCTCTTCTCAAGATGACTGAAGTTAGAAATATATAGATATATCAATACTCCTCCCCCGTTCAGGAACCGCAGTCTACTAGAGAAGCTGGGAGATGTGCTACTTGGTACGGAAGTCATCAGCTCCTCCCACCTCTCTCCACTGGTACTCGTCCAGAGACGCATTGTTGGTAAGTCTTGGAGCATGGTGTTTCTTCCAAAATATCACTCTTTTGTACTAATCTAGCTCCACTACCCTACAAGATACAAAGCCCCTCCGCTACCCTCCCCTCTTTCCCCTCTTTCACTTAGATCTAACCCCACTCCCTCTCCCCTTTTGCTGAACAATAACCCGGGTAACTCCCATTCCCTCTCTCAGAGTACATGGAGGTTATCCCTGGCCCCCTACCCTCGGACTACCTCACCACCCCCCCTCCCCTTCCACTACCCTTCCCACTCTTCCTCCCACTCCCTCTATCCCTTTTACCCAGTATTAACCTCCCCCTCTCTCAGAGTACATGGAAGTGATCCCTGGCCCCCTTCCCTCGGACTACCTCACCACCCCTGGAGTGGCCTCCACCCCCTCCACGACTACTGGCTGTCCCTGGAGAAACAACTCTACACCCGAACACGTGACGTCATATCACGTGACCTGTCCTCACTGCACGGCAAGCTGATTCAGGGCAGCAGTATTCTGAGTGAGACGGACTTGGAGATATACCACGCTATTTACAGGTTAGAGGGGGTGTGAGTATTGGATATGTGTGCAGACCGCTCGATTACCAGAGGGCTCGAAAAATACGCGCAAAATTGTTTGTTTCGAGGGAATCTACGTAGAAAGTTTACATGCAAACAGTAAATTCGCGCGTCTGAGTATTGAATTTCCAGCGGTTTATAACGTAGTCACCTAAATCCCCGACTCACCCCTCCTCCCTCTCCCCTCCTCACCAACACTTTACACAGGGACACCCCTCCCTCCTCGTGGCTGTATCCCGACCTCTCCCCCGACTCACCCCTCCTCACCAACACCACCTGGCTGAGTGTGCTCACCGAGGCTCGTTCCCAACTCATCACCCTGCACGAGGGAGGAAGTGGGATCTGGGCAGGCTGCCTTGGTCACCTCGGGGTCCTGCTCCAGTGTCTCGTTCAGGAGAAGAGTGAGACGGAGGACACGCCCTTATCTGAGGTAAGAGAGATAGGGTTGTTATGAAAACTAGGGGTTGTTATAGGAACCAGGGGTTGTCATGGAAACCAGGGGTTGCCATGGGAACCAGAGGTTGTGACCCATCTCCTCGCAATGGAGACTCATTTTAATTGTTCATGCTGCATCAATTCTACCCATTCTCAGTTTTAATCCAACTGAGTTCTCTCCAAAATAACACTGAATCCCCTCCCAGATTACACTGAAGATTAATCTGCTGGAGAACCTGCCTGCCACTGACAGAACTCAGCTGATTGCTGATAAAGGAGGCCTCTTCCTGACAGGTAACTTTGCAAATATTATTCACTTTTCAAACTGTAAGTAATGCCTCTTTCCGGTGTTAATAAGTTGATGATTCTCTGAAAATTTTTGCATGTTTTCAGGGGGTTTTCTACCAATCAAACAACGTCAAATTTCAGCATTGAACAGCCTACGATCATTCTAATTACGTTTTTCCCCTGACAACCCCTCTCTCCACAGGAATCAAGCTGATGAGGGCAGGTTGGGACATGACCAACCAGAAGTTGGTAGAGGGTGGGGATGAGTTCCACCCTCCTCTAGTCCACGTGTTCCCAAGCTCAGAAGAGGAGGAGGAGGATGGAGAGAAGTTCTGCTGCCCCCTCTTCCTAGACCAGGTGATTCTTGTGTTGAATTCTTGAAAAAGTGAAATGATAGAGGAATCAATATTCCTGTGATTACTTCATTGACTTGCTAACTTGGACCTTGGTATTATGTTTCTAGTGAACACTGAACCCTAGTCCCTCATTTCCACATTATCAGTAGATTTTAAAAGTTCGTTTCCTCTCAGAAATCAGGGGTAACAATAGCCGAGTTTGACTTGAACACCGACCTACCACCATCCCACTGGAGTCTACTGCCTGTTAGGCTGGTTGTCATTAGAGTTAAAAAGACCTTCCAAGTCAAGTCTGAAACTGTGAAAACCAGACCCATCCCGCAATCCTCTTCTTTGTTTGACGTGAGTAGTTTTGTTTTTCTGCTGTAACCTGTTTAAAGTGACTTTCGTGATATAGTTTGATTTCAATAACCATTCGTCGAAGTATGACATTCTCTATTTGTCCATCTCTCACATTCCCCTGTCTCAGATTCAATCCAAAGAGCATATCGACGCCAACAAGGCTCTGATTCGAGCTTCCTCCTTTGCCGTGCCTGGAGAAGGGGTAAAGGCTGCTATGGAGACTGCTCGTCGTCTGACCACCAGATCCAGCCCCCTCATCTCCCCCACTGAACCCACCTCGCCCACCTCCCTCCAACCCACCCCACCCACCGGCTCCAAACCCGCCTCCAGGAGGAAATCAGTGGCTTCGCAGATCCTGGAGCGGAAATCTCAGCAGAGATCGAGGAATAGTTCGAGGTCTGCGTCCCCTCTTGTTTCTCTGGGAAAGAAGGATGGTACTCCTGTAGAGAGGACATCCCAGACAGGAATGTCTGTTGCAGATGAAGCAGACAAGACTTCACCCAGGAGGCGGTCATCGCTCAGTGGGGAGAAGTCTCCGCGTGTTTCCGAACCCGGGGAGATGTCTCCAAGAACCCCAAGAGTTCCTGAGAAGTCTCCACGATTGTCTTCCGGAGACAAGACTCTAGTGGCGTCTGATGACGAGATGTCTCTTCCTGCCATGTCCGATGCCGGAGACAACAAAACACCAACCCCCCACATCACCACCCCTAAACCACTGACTCCTTTGCTGGCTGCTCAGGAAGCTGCAAAGTCTGCCAGTCCTAGTGAACCCCCTCCCCATATCCCAATCACTCCTCTATCTGTCCCAACAACCCCACCTGGTCCTGAAACTCCGGATGAGAAACCAATAATAAGCGGTCATGTCTCTGATGTTGCTGATAGTCCAGTGGCTGTGGCTGCTGCTAGTCCTGGACCTGTTGCTGAAGTGCCTGCTGAGACTGATCTCCCTTCAGTGGCACCTGGATCTATTGTTGTGCCAGAAAGTCCGGTGTCTTCAGGCAGCCCTGGAGTAACTGGAACCCCCAAAGCTCCGGAGAGTTTGGTGGCCCCAACCCCTCAAGACACAGCTGTGTTATCACCCGCAGCACCTGTTCCAGATGCTAACGGGACAACTTACATTCCTGATGATCCAACCCCCATGAGCATCACCCCTAAACTGAAGACCATATCTCCCCAAACCATTGAATCTCTTCCACCTGATACAATAAGTGAAGCTGGTACTGCCAAGTCTGAGGCAGGAGCCGGGGTTGAAGCAGAGATAGTTGAAGAATCGAAAGTTGCTCCAAAAACCCCATCAGAAGCTTCTGGAGAACCCAAACCGGAGACCTCAGAAGTGTCTCCAACGCCAAAGAGCAAACCAGTGACACCTGAGAAATCAGAAACTGTTGGGAGTAAGCCAAGTACACCAAAAGAAAGTGCTAAAGTTGCAAGCAAACCAGCCACCCCTGCAGAAAGCACCAAAGTGTCAAGCAAGCCAGCAAGCAAGCCAGCTACCCCTCAAGAAAGCACCAAAGTGGCAAGCAAGCCAGCTACCCCTCAAGAAAGCACCAAAGTTTCGAGTAAACCAGCAACTCCCCAAGAAAGCACCAAAGTTGCAAGTAAACCACCTTCTCCTCAAGAAAGCACCAAAGTGTCAAGCAAGCCAGCTACCCCTCAAGAAAGCACCAAAGTTTCGAGTAAACCAGCAACTCCCCAAGAAAGCACTAAAGTTGCAAGTAAACCAGCTTCCCCTCAAGAAAGCACTAAAGTGGCAAGCAAACCAGCCACCCCTCAAGAAGGCTCCAAGGTTTCAAGCAAGCCAGCTACCCCTCAAGAAAGCATAAAAGTTTCGAGTAAACCAGCAACTCCCCAAGAAAGCACCAAAGTGGCAAGCAAGCCTGCTACCCCTCAAGAAAGCACCAAAGTGGCAAGCAAGCCAGCTACCCCTCAAGAAAGCACCAAAGTGGCAAGCAAACCAGCAACCCCTCAAGAAAGCACTAAGGTTTCAAGTAAACCAGCTACCCCTCAAGAAAGCACTAAGGTGGCAAGCAAGCCTGCTACCCCTCAAGAAAGCACCAAAGTTTCGAGTAAACCAGCAACCCCTCAAGAAAGCACTAAGGTGGCAAGCAAGCCTGCTACCCCTCAGGAAAGCAGCAAAGTTTCAAGTAAACCAGCAACTCCCCAAGAATCAAGTGCTAGTAAGCCAGTGAAGGCAACTCCAGATAAAGTCCAGACTCCAGAATCAAGAGACAAACCAACTACTCCAGAAAGATCATCTGGCCAGAGAAGCAAACCCCAGACTCCAGATGCTCCAAGTGGGAGGAGAAGCAAGCCACAAACTCCAACAGGAAGCCAAGGCAAACCACAAACTCCAGCCACACCAAAAGGTAGCCAAAGCAAGCCACAAACACCAACAGGTAGCCAGGGAAAGCCACAAACTCCTAAATCTATCTCTGGAGGTGAGAGTAAGCCACATACTCCAGATGGATCAGTTGGTAAAAAGAGCAAACCTACTACTCCTGCTGAAACAAAGCCCCCAACTCCTAAAACAGAAGGTGGTGTAAGAAGCAAGCCACAGACTCCTGCAGACAAATCAAAACCATCAACTCCAACTAGTTAGGCTGTATAAATAAATGAATTACTGCCACATGGGTGGATTTGTTGATAGGTACCTGCTAGTTAACCTATTATTTGGTGAAATGAACTTCAGAAGGAAGCCACTGAACAGAAGTGAGAAGTACTTTGGAGACAATAAGTAACATGACCCTTCAGTTAAATATTTGCTGAACTATAATTACATGCAGATTAAATGATTTTAGGTGATTCCGTGAAAAGAATATAAGAAATTCATGTAGATATTCATGTAAATTAGAAATTCATGTAGATCTAAGATTTACATGTGCTGTCACCTGTTATAAAATTTAGACTTAGGACTCAGTACACAGAAATTCCAGTGATCTTTTGTAAGTTTAGAATAGGGCTTATATCTGTTACATATTTCCCTCCATTGACTATTGATAATAGTTGTTCAGTTGAAATAAACCATACATAATGGTCAATTCTTTGATTGATCCTTTTCGACAACTGATTACACTATTAGACTCAATGAACACAGCAAAAGGCTGATTATATCTTTAAAAAGCATATTTTATGCTTGAAACTATACACACTTCATATGGTGATTTGTGTTTGTGGCTGGAACAACTAGTTGATGATCATTAGTTACTTGTAAATACTTGTACAGAATTTTTCATGGTGTACAAAATTGATTTTTCTAAAGTGATGAATATTTAATCTATTTCATAGTTGCATATCATATTATTTTCAATAAGATATTATCATGAATATTTTGATTGTATATAATGTTTATGAGTAAATTTGTCAAATCTGAAAAAAAGTAGCACTTATTTGTAAACTAATAAACTTTGATTATGCTTTTGTGCGTGGCGTTTTGTCCTATTTAACAACAGAATCAAACAAATGCTCGTAGGATGTTACCCTACCCTAGCGTGCGCGGCGCAACGTTCCACATTTGGACGTCACTTTGCGCCTTGATCAACACTTGCCAGGCGTTGCCTGGCCCCCTCGCGCGCGCCCCGACTCGCAGAGTCGGCAGACAACGTCTGGCAAGATCAACACCATGTCAGAGGGCAACGTCCGTCGAACAAATGCTTCCAAAGTCCGCATAGGTGTGTGTACGCGCCGCGTGACGATAAAAGGGGTATACGTGTTAAGCAAAACAATTGCGCGCGCTATATTGAAAGATGCGCGCGCACTCTTGAGAGATGCGCGCGCACTCTTGAGAGATGCGCGCACTTTGAGATGCGCGCGCGGATGCGCGCGCACTTGAGAGACGCGCGCGCACTTGAGATGCGCGCGCTTTGAGAGATGCGCGCACACTCTTGAGAGATGCGCGCACTCTTGAGATGCGCGCGCACTCTTGAGATGCGCGCACTCTTGAGTGATGCGCGCGCACTCTTGAGAGATGCGCGCACTCTTGAGATGCGCGCACTCTTGACCTGCGCACTTGAGAGATGCGCGCGCACTCTTGAGAGACGCGGGCGCACTCTTGAGAGACGCGCGCGCACTCTTGAGAGACGCGCGCGCACTCTTGAGAGATGCGCGCGCACTCTTGAAAGATGCGCGCGCCCTCTTGAGAGATGCGCGCATCCCCCTGAGAGATGTGCGCGCCCTCTTGAGAGATGCGCGCGCACTCTCGGAAGATGCGCGCGCACTCTCTGAAGATGCGCGCGCACGTTTGTTTTCTGATGTCTGAACACGCGCGATTGCGCAAATATTTCTACAACGTTAAGTCAATTTGCGCGCGGCCTACGGCTTAATTCAGTAGCCAAGCCAGGCGCGCGCGTAATCATTTGGTTTTTCCTACGTTGTGAGACCTATTTTCGTGCGCAAACTAAATAAGGAGGAACGACGGCGCGCAGAAAAGGTTGCGCTTCCTCAGATGCAGAACAGGGAAGGGAAGCCCGCGGCGCGTACAAACACCTCTGAGGGCTTTACTTAGGAAAACGGCAACCATACCATCGACAAGTTAAATGAAGAATTAGTACAACTAAATAATACAGTAAATTTGTGTAAAATTTTGGCGACTTACGAAGAAAAAAGTACAAACTGCACTGGAAACGAGATCCGAGAATTCAAATTATTTAGGACTTAATATGCACGGGCAGGCACACTGCATATCGCCTAATTTCACTGCAAAATAGGCAGGATTAGGATCATTTCTTTTTAGACATAATTCACCAATTTGAAATCCATGTCCGTTCGCAAATATGTAATCAATTTTCCACTTGTCCAAATTTCAAGCTAAAAATTTCACTATCAATTTCATATAGTTATTAATTTAACGCTTGAGAAAGTTTTAAATATTAAAGGGAAAGCTTAACATTTAACATATAACCAGTAACCGAGAAACTCGAAAAGCTAATAAAACTTCACATTATGATTCGCATTGAGTGTCTTTCGAATTCACATTCCAAATCACAAATATGCTGTATTTTCATACATCATTGCCCCATTGCAGCATTTCAGTCTCAATGGTCTTCAGCGATCGGACACCGAAGAATTCCCTCGATAGAAAGTCGTTGGACGTTCGTGGGTTATTAATTTTCAGTCGAGATCCGTCATTTCAGTTACTCTTGAGGGTCCAGGAGAAGAGTCATTATTTCCAAGGAGAGAACTCATGAGTCCACCTGCGGGAGGTATTCTTCTAAAAATTGGTAATGCTTCATAGATAATAATTAGATGAAAAATGTTGACACGAATCATTCGGTCGAAAAAAGGAACAGAAGAAGATATCAAAGCACCAACTCTCACTCCCAGATTCGCTAAATTGCATGAGAGCACAAATTGAGACTCAAAATTGATCAATTCTCAGTTGAAATCAATAATTTCTCAATCGGATATACACTGAATTGCATGCGGTGTAGAATTTACAGACCATAATTCACTTATTTTCAATCAAATATCATCTTAATTGCACGCGGAGTAAAATTTACACACCAAAATTGACTTACTTTCAATCGAATATCAACCAAATTGCATGCGGAGTAAAATTTACAGACCATAATTCATTTATTTTCAATCGAATATCAACCAAATTGCATGCGGAGTAAAATGTACAGACCATAATCCATTTATTTTCAATCGAATATCAACCAAATTGCATGCGGAGTAAAATTTACAGACCATAATTCATTTATTTTCAATCGAATATCAACCAAATTGCATGCGGAGTAAAATTTACAGACTATAATTCATTTATTTTCAATCGAATATCAACCAAATTGCATGCGGAGTAAAATGTACAGACCATAATCCATTTATTTTCAATCGAATATCAACCAAATTGCATGCGGAGTAAAATTTACAGACCATAATTCATTTATTTTCAATCGAATATCAACCAAATTGCATGCGGAGTAAAATTTACAGACCATAATCCATTTATTTTCAATCGAATTTCAACCAAATTGCATTCGGAGTAAAATTTACAGACCATAATTCATTTATTTTCAATCGAATTTCAGCCAAATTGCATGCGGAGTAAAATTTACAGACCATAATTCATTTATTTTCAATCGAATATCAACCAAATTGCATGCGGAGTAAAATTTACAGACCATAATTCATTTATTTTCAATCGAATATCAACCAAATTGCATGCGGAGTAAAATTTACAGACCATAATTCATTTATTTCAATCGAATTTCAACCAAATTGCATGCGGAGTAAAATTTACAGACCATAATTCATTTATTTTCAATCGAATATCAACCAAATTGCATGCGGAGTAAAATTTACAGACCATAATTCATTTATTTTCAATCGAATTTCAACTAAATTGCATGCGGAGTAAAATTTACAGACCAAAATTCATTTATTTTCAATCGAATATCACCCAAATTGCATGCGGAGTAAAATTTACAGACCATAATTCATTTATTTTCAATCGAATTTCAACTAAATTGCATGCGGAGTAAAATTTACAGACCAAAATTCATTTATTTCAATCGAATTTCAACCAAATTGCATGCGGAGTAAAATTTACAGACCATAATTCATTTATTTTCAATCGATTATCAACCAAATTGCATGCGGAGTGAAATTTAGACACCATAATTTATTTATTTTCAGCATCAATTTCCGATTGAAAATAAATGCGTCTTAAATTTTACAAACCAAAATTAATTTATTTCAATCGGATATCAACCAAATTGCATGCGGAGTAAAGTTTACAGACCAAAATTAAATTGTATTGGGAAATTTTACTCCGCATGCAATTCAGTGAGTATCCGATTGAAAATAAATGAATTTTGGTCAGTAAATTTTACTCCGCATGCAATTCAGTTGATATTCGATTGAAAATAAATGAATTATGGTCTGTAAATTTTACTCCGCATGCAATTTGGTTGATATCCAATTGGAAATAAGTGAATTTTGGTCTGTAAATTTTACTCCGCATGCAATTCAGTGAATATCCGATTGAAAATAAGTGAATTTTGGTCTGTAAATTTTACTCCGCATGCAATTCTGTTGATATTCGATTGAAAATGAGTGCATTTTGGGCCATAAATTCTACTCCACATGCAATCTTGTACATAACCGAATGAAAATTAATAGATTTTGAGCTTTAAATTGTAATGATAGCCCCAAATTCTGTATTTGAATCGCATGCAACGTTTCACAAGGTTCCATGTCAGCAACGTGATCATGTGTTTCTTGCGCGCATCAGCCGCGCTAATTTGATTTCCATTAGCGCACAAAACTATTTGTGTACGAAAAAGACCTGCGGCGTACGTAAATAGTATTTTCACACGAACTTTTTGCCAAATTGTGACAAAGTATGATTTCACTAATTTGTATCAGCTGAGGCAAAGTAAAACTATGAAATAACTTACCGAGTCCACCCATACTTGATGTAGGTTTTGTAGATTCTTGAAAATACACCCACAGGATTTTCTCTAGATACTGAAAGGAGATGGCCACTATTTCAGAATGCCACAAAATTGAAATAAATTGAAATAAGGCGTCAACGGAAAATTCAATGAATTCAATGAAGATTTCTCTTACCTCACTAAAGCAGGGGTCCCTATCCAAGGACTTCTTGTATTTATCCTTGAGCAGTTTAACTAGTTGTGGACTCCGCCTATCAATAGCGGATATAAGGAAGTGTATGAAGTTTAGCAGGGGCTCTTGGAAGGGAAAGGAGGACTTGATGTGTGGATGGTTGGAAGTGTAGAGTCGCAACATGCGTCGCGCGTGCTCTGTCCGTTTTAGCGTCAGGAATCTGGGGAAAGAGTGACACTATTACAAGTCAATGTGTGCAGGGTGTTAGCTGACACAAACGCAAGTCAGTGGAGGATAGAGGTGTTATTTCATGAAGACTTTGCTCAAATTATTCCTATGAACATGTGAATACAGGCTAAGCTTATGTACATGTTCTCATGAATACATGCTAAGCTCAAGTGATATTTCGGCCGGCCTAATGAATGCTTGAAATGAATCAAATGAAGCATTTTTTAAAGTTTTTATAAAAATGCCTTCCGAAAGCAATGATGCCAATAAAACACTCTAACACTCACTGTAACACTGCCCAAGTGATGATAAGACCTAGTTCTGACTTGAAGGCTCTAACTGTGGACACCTCAATGAGAGTTTGGGAGTAGAACTCAACCCCGTCTAGATCCAGATACTGACAATGCGTGCAACAGGTGCCGTAGTCTGTTTCTTGGGGGAATGTGGTGTTAATGGGGAACCTTACACTTGGATAACGAGTCGTAACAAATGAGTGGTTATAGTTTGTTTCTGAAACTGCGAAAATATTCTGTTTCTGAAGCCGGAGTGGAATTATTGACTTTTGTTAAAAGCAAGGGCCTAAAAGAATCAGTGTAAAATTGATGTGACATTGATCAACATTCAATGAGGTTGAGTTGACATGTATTTAAACACTAACAAAGCCATTACCCATTGTTTAATTACCTCAATTGTTAATTATTAACATTCCATTGTGAAAACATTGGATCAATGACAATAGTTTCTGAGATCATAGGGAAAAATGAAAGGACAAAACAGAAGAACAATTAAAAGGAGCGGCCTCACGTACTGAATAGAAGTACAGTAAATAAGTTTAATTAGTGTTAATTGCGCAATTGAGCTAGGAGTGGGAATGATTCTCTCAAACTACACGATACTTCGAAGAATGTACAATTTTTTAACAAATGCGAATTTGAACAAATTCAAACAGCAACTGTACAACTGTACACTGTGTAATGTATACTTTTTGATAAATGTACTATTGTACACTATGTATAATCGTACCTTGGAGGTATATTTCAGCGCAGGCTTTATGAAGGACTGGGTCACCATGCTCTGTGTACATCTTAGACCACTTGAAGACTTTGGATACGCTTAGCGAATCATCACCTTGACACCTTAAATCAGATATGTCAGTGAATGCATGGTGATTTTACTTTTTAATTAACTTTTAATTGTGTCAACATCAAAAAGCAACATTCCCAACATTGCAAATATTGAGAAAGGCCTTCCATTGTGATGTAAGAAGCAAGGTAACAAGGATAAAACAAGACACACTGGCGCCGTAAAAACGTACTTGAAGACTTTGGGGATGAACCGTTGCCGTCCCATGCTGGTCTTATCAAACTTCCTGATTATGTCAATAAGTTGTTCTGTCAGTTCAGCTGTAAGGGTGGAAACAAATGGTTTTTAGCACTTTGTTGATAATTATAATATAGATATAATATGTTGGACATAAATTACATTAGAGTAAGAATTTCCCCTATGCTTTCGAATCTTCTTGAAAGTTGAACACTTACAACTTGACTTGAATACAGGGATAGGACAATACCTAATAAATCTGCCAATAAGACCTGTTGGCATCGTCTGGGTCTTGGTCAGTATACCTGTTGGTGTCGTGTGATTGGTCAGCAAATGATCTCCCAACATGACACTCAGCTCGGTTCCGTTATCTGATTGGTCGTGAGACAGGAACATGAGACAACCTGATATCAGTAACTTCAACCCGTCATCGTACTTCCTTTCTCCTATCAACCTGAGAAAGAAGGGGGGGGGGGTAGAAAATGAAAGGGACCATACCTCTAATCAAGCAAAATCATTTTCATGTTTTTACACAACAGAGCCTGCCCAAAACTCCTAAACCGGAACCCTCAAAAGTCAAAAGAAATCAAACGAGCTATTTCTCATATTTTACACCGTACATCACCATATCATCTGCACTCTGCAGCAGTGTGTCTAAAGTACCTGTTGTAGACGCTGGTGTACATCTGGAAGGCCTCGTAGTAGTTGCCCTGTTCCACATTCTTCTCCACATTCTTGAGGGTCCGTTCTAAACCTCCTGCAGTCCGCCTCCTTGACATGTGGACTCTGCTCTTAGTTCCCTAGCTATTCAGAAGAAGGTAGTTACATTTTAGCGGTGAAGTTTGTATTTGTAAAGCACTGTAACTTCAATTTCGTGTTAAATCAGTAAAGAGTAAGTTTAATAAAAAATGAAGTGGAAGGGAGGATTTCATGACTTTTAACACAAATTTCAACAGTTTTTTGGTGAAAAAAGTTGAGAACAGAGAAACGAAACAAGTAAATCACTATTAAATTCAAAGGAACAGTATAAAGTACTTCAAAGATGGAATCGGATTTAGGTGCACCTTCAATAAATACCACAAATATATCTCAACTATCCAGTAACCACTGATCCTTCTAAACACCCCCACTCAGTTTCACAAGTCTGGTTCTGTGTGGAGCACCATTTCCCAAATCCTGTCCACCACGTTGTCTCTATCAACCAGCTCCTCTTCTTTTGTAGCCGTGTTACGGAGCTTCACTTTGCCTTCTGCTAGTTCAGACTCACCCAGAATGGCTAGCACTGGGATACCTGCGTAGGTTTTGACAGTAGTACAGGAATTATTGGAGTGTAAAGACTAAAGTAACATTCACAGATCATCTTATGGAAAGTATAATTTGAGAAAATTTTAAGTAGTGAAATAAATGCGGAACACAAATTGGCACAAATCTTATCCAGCCACCAAAATATAAGAGAATTTGCATTAATTCTAGATGAATTAATAATGTATTTCAATACCTCTGTAGGTGCTCAATAATAATTTAAAAAAAATAAAAAAAATGAAAAATAAAAAAACTAATGTTACAGTAGATACCGAACTTTGTCAGTCACATTTCATTCTAAACTGAATAATAAAGATTCAAGGCCATAATATTGATGCCCTGTGGTATTTTCAATAATCCCTACCTTGGGTTTCAGCGTGTTGGAACTGTGTCAGGAGCTTAGGGTTCGCTTTGTAGAGCATCTCAGCGTTTACATCACTCTCCCACAGCAAGTTCAGTAGTTTCATCCGCTCCCTCAACATTCCTTTCTGTCCTGATACCACCATCACCTGACACAACCAAGTAATTTCAAGTAATTTTCAAGTAATTTTCAAATATAATTTGTAACAAATGCATTGTTATTCAAATCATACACACTCAGAAGTATGTTAATGGATGTTGAGTAGGTGATGCGATGATAAGTTGAGCGTGATTCAGATGTTAATTGAGCCTAGGATATCAAGGTGATCAGTGGTTCATAGGAAGGCGTGAGCAGTGAGTGACAAAGATGAAGTGCCTGAGTCACTGTGCTGAAACAGAGTCACGAGCGAAGCAAGGGGGAGAGCAATAGTGAGAAAGGGAGGTGGGGTGGGGTGGGGTGGGGTAAGGACTAGGGGATAGAACACCTGAAATCGCACAGAGGTCAACGTAGTGTGGCGGTAAGTGAGGCGGGTTGGTGAAGAGGGTGCTGAGAGGCAAGGGGCGAAGAGCAAGCAGAAAGAACTCGAAAGATGAGAAAGAGATAGGAACGATGATGTCCCCCAGCCTACGCATGCCCCACGCATGGGACACAAGCCCAACGGTACGTAGCCAGGCGAGTGTCGGAGAGGCACCTACTTCCCACACATATGTAGTAGGTGGCTGGATCACTACCAGCGCAAGTCGGAAACACCCCCTCTTTTCCACTCAGCCATCTGGGATCCAAACTGAGTGGGACACTTAGACAACACCATTACCTAGAAGGAGAAAGAAGTGGAAAGCAGGAAGTGGGTGACGGGGAGGAAGGTTGACAAGGCTCACTGACTAGGTATTGATCTTATTACCTGTCTTCTTGCACTTCAGGGACATATTATACATACACTTGATAGCTCTGGTCACTATCTGTATGTGCTTCGAGAGTTGTTCCTCGGTGATAGCGTGATTCTCGTCTGAATTGGGAGTTATCTTCCCAATGCCGACGCTGTCAAGGGATAGATCTTTGTTGCAGTGTAGCTCCTGCAGCAGGGATAACATTCTTTTTCTGTGAGACTCGCCAACTGAACAGTCTGAAAGAAGGTGTGATTCATCTTCGATGATACTCCTAACAGGTGCACAGAAGTCACATGATCTTTCTTCTCTGGGTATGTTAGAATGCCTGCCAGTTTCAATATTGAGCTTATGTGCACTGCATCGTATCCTTGATGACATTTTTCTATCCTCAAATGATCGAGCGTGGTCAAGATATGGCTCCCATGTGATAGACGTCTTGAGCTTACTATAAAATGACAGTCTGCTTGATTGATCGATGGTGAACTTCCAAGATTGAGTGAGATACTCCTTAAGTTGTTTCTCAAATTTTTGTGGGGGAGTGGCATCAGCAAGAAGACGTGAATTGATAACATCATCAGAGTTTTGATTGAAGTGATAACCATCTTCAGTTCCGAGGTTCAGCATGATGGACTTGATGTTCGCAAACCAGGGTAAATCCAGGTAGATTTGTTCGTCCATGGCTGCCCTGACAAAGTTCGATGTATCAAGCTTCACTACTCTTTGGAAGAATTTGACGCACAGTTTCAGGCAACTGATGATAAGTGGGAAGTTACCTGTCTCACCCCAGGCTGTACAGTTCGGGGAGTTGCGTCTAATGCCCAGTAGATACTTGAGATGTCGGAGGTGAACCTGTTCCAGTCCCATCCTAGCAATTTTAGGGAGGCATCGGTTAATGTTACCATCTCTATCAAGGCAGGAGTTAAGATGCTTCATGATTGGGAGAGTGGGTAACCATACCTGGCAACCATAAGTAAGGATCGGTGTGATGAGGGAGTTGAAGAGCTGATTGTAGTTCATCGGATTAATGTATCTCCTGTCCACTGTGTTTCTAAGGGAGAAGTAAGCTCCGAGTCCCTTCTTGTAAAGCGAATCCACTGCTTGTGTAAACTTACCATTGCTACTGATAATAACACCAAGATAACAGTATGATGTAACAAGTTCAATATCGTTGCCATTGATCTTTGGTCTCCAGGAACTGTCTGGGTTGTCTGGGCATTTACCATTCAGCACCATGAACTTTGTCTTAGAGATGTTGACCTCTAGACCCCAAGCGTTGCAATAGTTTTCAATCACACAGAGTTGCTTTTGAAGGGATTTGGTGTCCAAAGCAAGAATAACTAAGTCATCGGCCCATGCTAAATGCGAAATTGTTAGCCCTGAAAGAGATGGGCAGTTCACTGGTAATTCGTTCAGGAGGTTGGACAACTTCAGGAAGTACACCTTGAAAAGTTCTGGGCTGAGCGGATGACCTTGTTCTGTGCCTTTAGAGATGCTAAAGGCCTTGCTTAGCCGGTTGTTTATTTTTATGTGACCGCTTGAACTACTGTACATGTTCTTGATGATGTTAAAGAATCCGCCATTGATGCCATAGCAGGCTAGCTTGAAGAGAAGTGCTTGGCGGCAGACCAGATCAAAGGCCTTTCTAAGATCAATAAACACGGCATACACCTTTTGCTTGAGCTTCTTATATTTTTCCATGATCGTGAGGAGAGTAAAGATATGGTCATTGCATTGACTGCCTTTTTTAAAGCCTGCTTGGTTTGGAGGGTCAGGAAAGTGTGCATCACGATGGACTATGAGGCGATTCAACAGCATTGAAGACAGGAGTTTGCCTAAGCAGCTACAAACAGCAATGGCTCTGTAGTTGTCTGGATTAGCAATGTCACCCTTCTTGTGTAATGGTGTAATGACACTTTGATTCCAGATATAAACACCAAGCCTGAGACAAGTATTGAAGAGGCAGAGGAGTAGGTTTTGGAGCCTACTATCGAAAGCTTTGATGATTTCGTTGCTGATATGGTCAAAGGATGAAGCTTTGCCAGATTTCAGCCCTTTGATTGCAGTTTGAAGCTCTTCCATTGTGAAGGGGTTGTTCAGATCTTCGTTAGGAGTACTTGAGGAGGCTGCATCTATAGCATCATTCAGGAGAGCTTCTTTTGTTAGACTGTCAATAGTTGGATGATGATCAGAATAAAGCTTCGTATAGAACTTCTGAAATGGCTCAAGGTGCTCAGCCTCATTCAGACGCACTTCACTCTTCTTGAATTTCTTAAGCTTTTTGAAGTCTTTCCAAGAGATGATCCTACCATTCCTAATCTTATCATTCAGTTTATGGAGAAATTTGTCCTTCTTGGTTTCAATGATACCTCGGTAGCCTTTGACATTCATGCGATGGCGCACTTTGATACTCTGATTATCAGGATTCTTGTCAACAGCACGAATAGATCTTTTCAGAAGACGTCTGGCTGTATGACATTTATGGTCAAACCAGGCCTCATACTTGGGTTTATTGACACCATTTGGCTTACTCCTGTCGAAGCAGTCTTTAGCAACTGAATTGATAAGTGATGAAAAGTCTGAGCAGGCAGATTTCGCTGCATCCACACTGATGTTGGTAAGTGAAATCTTATCCTGAAGATCATTAATCTGACAGATGATCTGGTCTTCTTTAAGCAAGTCTTTAAATCTGCTTAGCCCTTCTTCAGTGAGTTTGTATTTAAAGGGTGCAGCTTCATGGTTAGGCGTAGGCCCCTTCGAGGGTGCCTTGGGAAGGATCTTGCTCCAGAGTTGAAGAATGACAGGACTATGGTCAGAGAAGAGAGTGTGCTCTGCCACATGGAGAAACTTGACCCTGTGAGTGAAACTGGTGGAGCTGATGAAGAAGTCAATGACGCTGTTGCCATTCCATTTGAAACAGGTGTAATTGCCTGAAGAGTCCCTGATTGTGCGACCATTCAAAACCAAGAGATTCTGTGACCCAACAAGGTCTAAGAGGTGACCTTTGTGATTATTGGTAAACTTGTCCTTGCTGTTTCTGAGTGTAGAGATGTTATCAGGGTTCAGGGTTATGACATATGGTGGGTATCCTGTATTGGATCAGATCACTGATTGTTCACTGTTATCACTGTAATCGCCACTGATTTCTTAATAACAGTCGACTATGTCAGTTGGCAGTTGAAGTCATACCTCACGGGGTTAGAACCTATGACCTTCTGATTGCCGGGACGGCTGCCTTCCCAACTGCGCTACATTCTTACCTGGACGGCTGAAGTTCTGCAGTTCTGCATCCTGCGCTCCATGATAGCAAAGAGTCGCTCGATCCCGATACTGACACCCACACAGGGGATGCTACGTCCCTTGGGGGCGAACATCCCGACCAGGTTGTCATAGCGACCTCCTCCCGCTACTGATCCCACGTTCTCATCACTCTCATCTGGGTGAAGGACTGGTAGATATTATGTGTTAAAAAGAACCACAGCGCTATCATCTATACTCGCATTATCAGTTCAGAAGTCAAATCTGGGTTATCATACAAATGATTAAACAGATTATTTTATGGAAGGACTTCGTAGTTAGCAAAACATCGCCATTAGCCAGATTTCCAGTTTTGTCGTTCACACATTTGGCGCGAATGCAATGAACTTATTTAAAACCATTCCATGGTATTCTCATCTGGGTGAAGGATAGCCTCGAATATGGCCCCAGTGTAGTAATCCAGTCCCCTGGCGAGACTGAGGTCAAACGACACGTGATCTGCACAGTTATACAGTTCACAGTATTCCAGCAGCAGTCTGATGTCTGACAGACCTTTCTGAAGATTGGGCAGCAGTCAGGAGGGTATAGAAGGTATAACGAAGAGAAGATGAACGAACAAAATATTCCAAAAGTCGTGTATACTGTATGAGAAATTACTAAATTTGATCACAGTATTACTACGGTATAAGACAGGACTGCAGTTAGTAAGTCGCTGTAATTCACTAGCTCACTAGATCAAAGTAGTGTGAAAACTGAGAACGTACCGTAACGTTCTTGTTTTGAGAGAGATCTGACTTCTCCAATTCCTCCACCAAATCTAACAGACCTTTCTTCTGAATCAGTACCCCAATCTTATCAGCAACTGCTGGGTCCAACTTCTTAACTTCCACCATTTCCTGGGAAAACACTCAAAGTTCAGCTTTAATACGAAGTATCCAGCACACATATTTACAAAGTGAACGCAAACAATTATTATAGTGTAAGATTAATAGAACTCATATAAGAGATGTAACTCGTAACTGAATTCGGATTTCGACGTCAGTAATATAACGACCTGATCTTTAGGGTATTCTATCTGACTATTCAACCGAAGACATGAATCTTTTCCTTTAATCTCAAAAGAAAATGAAACTTCCTGAATTTTTACAAATATTTCCCATTTTCAGACCTGTTTGACAGTTTCCCAGGGCTCCTTGTCCAGTTTGTCCACCGCACTGCAGATGGGTCGGAACTCCGACTCAGGAACTCCGCAGTACTCGAATATCCCATCCAGGATCTTCCTATGGTTCACCTGAACAGAACGTTGGAAATAAGAGCGGTTTGTTGGAGTGGTTATTTACTCGCATTATCGAACTTTGCTGAGGTTTCAATTTCCTGGACAAATAAAAGCTTTGCATGTCCTTTGGCAGTGAATTCTATTGAATAGAGCCTACTTCCATACCTTGACAGTGGAGTCTATTGAACAATACCCCTTAACATTTCACATACCTTGATAGTGAAGTTGTTCATGCCCATTTCCTTGAGGATATCACACACTATCTTAACACACTCTGAGTCAGGTAACATGGCTTCGTACTCCCCAGCGAAGTCTATGTCACACTGAAATATAATTAGTAGCGGTTACAGAAGACTGTATGTCACGGTCCCGAAAATCGTGAAAATTTGTGACGTAGCATGAACAAGTAAGAGATAATAGTCTGGGTTCAACCTGATAAAATTCAATGAATCTACTCAAGGTAATCTAATAAGTGCCTAAAACCACATTAATAAAATGAACTCTTCTTGCCTGGTAAAACTCTCTGAATCTTCCCTTGGCAATGGAGATGTTATCCCTCCTGTAAACTCGAGCAATCTGGTACCTCTTGATGTTCTGTAGCTTCTTGCTTGCAACGTATCTATGTGGAAACACTGTGGTTAGTGTAAACTGTACCTACAGACTGTGGTTATTAACGCAGAATTATCACACATACAAAATAATGAACCACAAACATTTTTACACTGGATTTTCAGAAATGAATAAAAGTCGATTATATAGCAGATTTTTATCAAATTTCAATCAGCTGATCAATTGATTTGCTGAAAAACATGAAAACCATCATTCATTGCAGACCTGGCAAATGGGACCGTCAGATCGTATCTCAGAGCCAGTATTTCACCTCCCTGGTCTTCAAGCTCGTAGATCAGCTTGGAGTCTTCACCGTACTTCCCTGAACAGATAGTATTTGAGTGGGAAACAAAAGTCATATGAGTAAGAATGAAACAATTGACTCGTTTTAATGGAAGCAATACAATCAGTGACCTGAGGGAGTACTTCCCAGTTAAAATCTCCTTGAGCTCCATGACAGGGGTATCTATCTGAACAGCACCATGTTTCCTAAAGCACTTGTGGATCTTGTCAAACACCATTTGTCGGACTGCCATCTGAACAAACCAGGAATTATGTGAACCCTTTCTTCCAATGAAATCAAAGACAAATAATCTTTAAATCAAAAACATATCACTCGAAGTTGATTCTTTCTGATACCATTACCATGAATAATAACGAACATCCCAGAGATAGAAGTCAACAAAACCTGAGCAGGGGTATAGTCCCTCATTCCTTTGGGACATTTTAAGGATATCTTTCCTCCCTCCTTGGCCTTGCCTTTAACTGGCGGTGAAATGACATTGGAATCTGATCTGAAAAATTTGGATATTTGTAAGGCAAGGTAAGTTATTTAGAAAGTTAGTTAAAAAACATAACTTCTCCAAGTGCCAAGGGGGAAATGAAACTAACCGAAACTTTATTCCTCCCATTGAATGAATAATGTCAGTGAACTAATAATATTTAGACTGTAAATGACATTGGAATCTGATAAATCTTTTTTAGTCATTACTGGGAGTCTGTAAATGATCTGAAATATTGATTTTGTTCATGTATTCCATATTGATAGAGTTCATTGACCAAGCATGATATAAATTATCTCATAAAGTTGCATTCATTAATAATTCACAATTCTTATTCACATGAACTCAGTAACTAGATCAAGTGTTATTTACCTGGTTTGATAGAGGTGATATGACTTTAGGAACAATTCTCTTCAGGGTTATCATCCATTACCAATCATATCTATCACAAGTGAGTCAATGGCATTCAATATTCATCACCATTACTAATTTACTTCAAAATATGCTAAGTAAACAACTATGCACAATGTATAGGATCATGTACCTGAGGATCTTTCTCAACTTTAATAAATTTTCATCCATGCAGTAATATTTAAATACCTACATCAAAATTGACTGTCTGAAGGCTGAATACAAAACCATAAATTTTAAAGAAAAGCCAGAGGGAAATACTTTCATTAGACAACACATTGCAGCAAAAACAGCAACATTAATAGTTTGTGAACCACACATCATATAATACAGGCACCACCAAATATGTAGAGTATCAGCAAATAGGTATTAGGTGAAAGTGAGTATTGAAAAGATGAAACCTAGATGCTGTCTATCCTAAGTCAGTTACCATAGCATTACTTACAACAGTGACAATGTTAGAGTTCAGGGACTGAGTTTACAGCAATTCAGCAGATGCCTTGGAGACTTATATTTGGCGTTCATGGTGTTGCTAGTTGAAATATCTAAGTGACCTTAGGATCTATATTATCTATGTTGACATACTGATGAGTAATTTTTGAATCTGTTACATTGACTATTCTGAATCCATTCTTGTCTTTACCTTGCTGTAAACCCAGTGCTGATGTTACCACTACCTCCAAGTTACTATCATACCAGCCACCACTATTTTGATGATAGTGTCCACAGAATATCTTAGAAACACCAGCTGCAGCAAATTTTCTCAGCCATAAATCACGGAGATTCTGAGGAAGGTTATAATGGTTCTTGGCCTCATCAACTGCTGTAAGGAACCAAGGAATGTGTTGAAACACAACAGTATGTTTGTATTGACTAGTTAGTGCCAACTGCTGGTCAAGCCATGTATCCTGTTCTGCTGATATGTTAGGAACATTTGTAGGATCCTGATAATATTGAGAGTTGAGAACAATACACAGCATTCCATTGCATTCAAATGAAAACCAATCGTCACCAAAATCTGAGCGGTATTTACTAACAGTTTCAGGCGTTGGATGGTTACCCACATCATGATTGCCACAAACACAAACGAGAGGGACATTCAGTTTACTAAAGATTTCCTGAAAGTCTTTTAACTGTCTTTCTCGTACAATAGGCCATTTGTGAGGCCAAGCATCAAGAATATCTCCACACATTATTGCAAACTGTGGTTGTGGTTGCATATCATTCAGCATATCAACAAATGAAGAACACCACCTCTTCTCATGCTCCCAGGTAGATTTATCATAATCTGGTTCATATCCTTTGCGTTGACCATAGCCACCTGTGCCCTTACAGCTCCATTCCATGCCCAATTGACAGTCAGCAGCTTGGATAAAAGAAAACTCTTTGGACCAGTCCTTAACCACATTTGGGATCTCAAGCTTCCTATCACACGCTTTCAGAACTGGCATTTTTGAGCTCAATGTTTTAATTCAATTAGTCATTTATTTGGTACACAATCGTAACCTTTCAGCTTACTTCTTACAAATCAATTGGTTACCTAACTGAATTGAATTGTATCTCTTCATGTATCCCTTCATGATATAAAGTGTAGGAGACTTTGTGAATGAAACTCAATTTTGACAATGAATTGATGAATCTGAAAGTTTCACACAGCCACATAAAACTGCTGACAGTTTTCAAAGTTTAGATCCCATCTTCAGGATCTCCATGTGAATGTTTATCATCCTCATTCCTCACGTAGTTAACTTAATATGTGTTGTTTTGCATGTTGAGTTGAGTTGAATATAATAGAATTTTCATGTGTTTTTAATTCACATAATATGTTCCATTGTTTGTAAAATGTTTGTAGCGTTAGAAGTGTTTACATGGAGTAGGACAGTCAACCTGACAATATGAACAATTGAACATTTGTTTTTCCCATCGACTGCCCATTCACGCCCACCTCCCGTCTCCCACCCCCTGCCACCATTCATATGGTGTTTGCATTCAGAAACAGTACGCGCGCACTCAGAAACAATTTGTCAGACGTTGTCTGACCCCTACGCCCCTACGCGAAACCAGGCCAGGCGGTGGTTACTTGGTTAGGGCAAGCAGTGTGTACGCACTCAAAAACAGTGCGTGCGCACTCGGAAACAGTGCACGCGCACTTGGAAACAGTGCACGCGCACTTGGAAACAGTGCACGCGCACTTGGAAACAGTGCGCACACACTCGGAAACATTGCACGCGCACTTACTCGACGGACGTTGCCCGTCTAATTCTTCTGACTGGATGGCGAGGTTGCAAAGTGACGTCCAAATGTGGAACGTTGCGCCGCGCGCGAGGGTAGGGTAATTAACATCCTACGAGCACTTACACTCGGAAACAGTGCGCACGCACTCAGAAACAGTACTGCGCGCGCAGTCAGAAACAGTGCGCGCGCACTCGGAAACAGTGCACGCGCACTTGGAAACAGTGCGTGTGCACTCGGAAACAGTGCGCTGACTCGGAAACAGTGCGCTGACTCGGAAACAGTGCGCGCGCACTCGGAAACAGTGCGCGCGCACTCAGAAACAGTGCGCGCGCAGTCAGAAACAGTGTGCGCGCACTCGGAAACAGTGCACGCGCACTTGGAAACAGTGCGTGTGCACTCGGAAACAGTGCGCTGACTCGGAAACAGTGCGCGCGCACTCGGGAACAGTGCGCGCGCACTCGAAAACAGTGCGCGCGCACTCGGAAACAGTGCGCGCGCACTCGAAAACAGTGCGCGCGCACTCGGAAACAGTGCGCGCGCACTCGAAACAGTGCGCGCGCACTCGGAAACAGTGCGCGCGCACTCAGAAACAGTGCGCGCACGCTCGGAAACAATGCGCGCGCACTTGGAAACAGTGCACACGCACTCAGAAACAGTGTGCGCGCACTAAGAAACAGTGCACGCGCACTTAGAAACTGTGCGCGCGCACTCAGAAACAGTACGCGCGCACTCAGAAACAGTGCGCGCGCACTCAGAAACAGTGCGCGCGCACTCAGAAACAGTGCGCGCGACTCAGAAACAGTGCGCGTGCACTCAGAAACAGTGCGCGCGCACTCAGAAACAGTGCGCGCGCACTCAGAAACAGTGCGCGCGCACTAAAAAACAGTGCGCGCGCACTAAAAAACAGTGCGCGCGCGTTATTTTCACTGCACGAGGCCACGTTCCTAAGCGCCGCGCGAGCCAAACAGGGATATACTTGTCAGGCGTTGCCTGACCCCCTTTGACGACGTCAGACAAGGATATACGTGTTTAGCAAGAGGCCACGAGGGACTATTTGGAGCCATAAAATATATTGATATGCGTGATTCAAATCAAAATGAATATCAAAGTCAATCATTGATACAAAATTACAATGTTATAAGTTGGAAGAACTAAGTTATATTCCATTTTGCATATGCAATATGAATCATTGAATTAATCCATGTTATTGTAAGTCAATATGCAATATTGCAATATCATATATCCTCATCTTTCCTTCCAGTTCCACATTCCAGATATTTGTACTATTCTCACGAGTCACGAAGGAACTATCACTATCAGATCAACAGACCATGCGCTGTGATATTGAGGTAAGTATTCAATTGGCCACTTCACAATTGCAGCGTCAAAATTCAATCTTTTAGTTTTAAGTTTTGTAACCGTTGGGTCTCGACTTCTAATTTTTGATTACAATCAGGCCGCGCCTGGGTCCTTTTTAATTCTCAGGCGCGTTGGCCGTTGCATTGAATTTGAAAGTATGTACTTTTACGCTGTCAGTCAAGGTTGCCGTATTTTTAAAAATACGGCAAAAGATACATAACAATACGTATTTCTTGATAGAAACCGCCGTACTTTTTCTCCTCATTCCGTCAGTTTTGAAATTTTGCTTAAACTTCGAATAAGCCGTATTATAGGTCGCGCTCACTCTCAATGTTTACGATACCATCGTTTTCTTTCATTATATTTGGAAGTGCATGCGCGCGTACAACCATATTCAGAATTCGTGATGAAATTTCTGAGTCACGTATTTTGAAAAAATAACGCGTACTTTTCTTCGTACTTTTTGGCGATTTTTTCACGTATTTAACATCCTGGCTGTCAGTCTTTACGTGCCGAAATAAAGCATCCAGGTGCGATGTAATGGTTCATTTTTAATCTTACCACGGTCGTCGTACGAGGTAATTACTGCGGGAGTCCTACGTTTTGATCAAAATACGATTATATTCAACTTCAACTGAAACTTCAAGAGAAACTTTTCAATAAGACAACTGTCTCAAACTATCTTGATTGATAGTTTACTTGGAGTTGGAACCCGAAGGAATCGGTGTCCGGGAGTTAATCTTTATCTTGTATCCTCTCCGTCTCACTTCCACTTCTAGGCCGACTTCCTTGACAAGATTCTTCAAATTCTGAAAGTAATGGAAGGTCAATTATAATAAATTTAAACCACGTAAGATCTTGAAAAAGGTGAAGAGTTAAAAGGTACTATTGTTGATGAAACATGACCTTGAATGTTGTGTGATTTCGTCACCTATGAAATGGAAAAATACACAAGTGGACAATAGGATGATCTTTAATTATACACACAGCAAACTCTGGAAGAATGAGTTCAAAGTGGAACAATGGAGTACATTAATTAATGTTAATTAAACATTAAATGCTACGTAATTGAGGTATTTGAACAAAACAATGGGTGTGTATTTTCCTAAAAGTAATTTCCCTCAGAAGTACAATTGCGATTCCAGCCCGTTACCTTTCAGCCACCTCTACCACAGTTTGATACATTTGCCATATAATACTGTTGCTAAAGCAACTGCTGCTATACCTATAGCAACAGTTGCCATAGTACTCGGTATAATCAACAGTTTGTAGCTGTGGTATCCACGTGGTTTCTGACAATAGTGTGTATGTGCTGTAGAGTCTCCCGTGATTGCTGCTCGAATTATGTTAATACTACAGTATCCTACAACACCAACTTGAGGTGTAACGTGCTCTATGTTTGTCATGTTATTTAGTACCAATTGTTTTTGAAACTTTATATTGCTGAATTTGAATACTTTTTTGCTTTATAACTCCACAGAAACCTTATTTCAAATAACAGCTTAACAGTTGATCCCTGACTTGAAATACACTGTTTTTATAGGGGGTCAGAGTAAACTCCAATGGCACTTCAAAGACCTAGGACTACCCGTAGCATTTGAGTTTGAGGGATCATGAACAACTGCACAGAGTATAACCTCGGATCCCCCACAGTCGCCCAGCTCTTCAGTGGTACGTGTACAGAGCGATACAAAGACATTTCTTAAATATAATATCCATGATTATACTGTTCTAGTATTACATAGTCTTTGATCTTAAACTTAAAGACTTAATTGAACAGCGACTCCTTCACCACGTCTAATAAACTCACTGCATTCGGCAGAACAGTTCAAGGCAGTTTTTTGCCGGTTTAATTTAAACAGCAAAAACGCTTTCTGTTTCACAGAATTCAGTAAAACTAAATTAAATTTTAAACCTTAAAATCACAGCTCAGTCTAGACTGTTGCAAGGGGCAATAAATATATCTTTGACCAGCCTCAATTAACACTTCTTCCACAAAGTTTCTGACTGTGGTTTCAAATTCTAGCTGAATGGGCAGCACGCATGTGTCCAAGGGAACAGGAAATTTCGCAGTGGTAAATTAAATGTGGAATAGTTTACTGGTTTATAACCGTCAACTAAGCTGCGATTCAAAACTGCAGTACAGATTTTGAGCGTTTCTCCATGAATTAGAAAGGTTTCAATTTGATTTTAAAAGACAAGTCTCAGTCTTCAGGAGCATATTAACGTACGTGTCAGCATTAACCTTTCCGAAAAGTTAAGTCGTTAACGTGTCAGATTAACATGTCTGATTGTCTGCATAGCACAGTACTCCTGAGAGAGGCCCCCTTAATTTTGTAAATACCAACGTTGATTAGGAGAAAATTAACCCAGCAGTATGAACCATGCGACTCATTTCAGACTGCTAAAAACCCTAAATCACAACAGCAGCTCGTAATAAAAAAAACCTAACCTTTCATAACGCGTAGTTGGAACTTACTCAGTTGAAAAAAACGCGCAGTTAGGGTGTTTCCAGTTCGACGCCTCTCGAAATGGGTTTGAAAATAGCACGCAGTTTAAAAGAACATGCAGTTGGAACGAACACAAATCACAGTTGAAAATTACGCGCAATTGGAACGTACACAAGTCGAAAATACGCGCAGTTTGAAGCAACGCACAGTTGGAAAAACGGGCAGTTGAAAAACACACAATTGAAAATAGCACGCAGTTGGGAATAACGTGCAATTTCAAACCACCCTCATCATGAAATAACGCGCATAGCTGTTGAAAATGACGCGCAGTTGAAAATAACACAGTTGAAAATAACACGCAGTTGGGAAAAACACGCAGTTGGGAATAACGCACAGTTGGGAATAACGCCCAGTTGAAAATAGCACGCAGTTGGAAATAACGCACAGTTTGAACGTGTATATTTCAGGTCCGCCACCGGAGTACTGGTCGCTGATAGGACTGGCGTGTTTCCTCTTCGTCGTCTCGACGTGGGTTTGGCTGAGTGATGCAACTCGGCACAGGAATTTGGGAGGAGGAGACTCCCCCATCCTACAACCCACTCTCATCATGATCTCTATATACTGGGTAGGCATTTAGGCAATCAAAACCATACATATATTTATAACGAAGACCTCAGCCATAAAACAAGAATTGCACCTCTTGCCTCGGGCGCTACATTCCCCCTCCTACGTACCTGAATTTGAACGCGCAGGTGATGAAAAGTGGGGAACCAGTTTCATAATTAAAAGAGCTATACTCAATTCATTAATAAAAACAGTTAACATCCATAATATCTTCATCCCAATAACGAGAGCTGACAAAAGATACTAAATTCAAACCTATCCTCTCACTACAACTTCTAGAAATAACTTCCTTTTCCGCATATTCCTAATTTAAGAGTCTTGTTCTCTTCAGCGAACCTGCACGAGCATATCATTCGCGTACAATTTCCTAATCTTTTCTGAAACATTTGAAGTTGACCCTCCCATTCCCCGTCACGGGAGCATCGTAATACGTCACACACAGTCCGTAAGTCGATCCGAGCGAGTACCCTTTGCAGGAAGCGCCCGCGATGTCGCACCTCGTCGCACAGTTCAGGTCCGCGAAGTACCGCTGTCGTCCGGGGTCGTCCGTTGAGGGTTTGCAGAGTCCGTTGCTCTTGTGGTAAAACGCACTGCTGACAACGCCGAATAGAACCAGGAATAGGAGGAACTTCATCATATTCTGTTGAAATACACGATCTTATTAAGGGATAAGAATATCTTATCAAAAGAGAAGCTGTTAAGAGAGATAATTAATGTGAGATGATCTTAAACAAATCCAAAAAACTATTTATTTCATATCTCGGCTCTTTTTACAACGGCGTGTCGCTTTTGACTGATGGGCACAGGATTTAAATAGGAATGACTGTTTTAGTGATTGCGAAACAGCTATCCCTAAAACTTTTGAGCCAAAACGAAAGAAGCGAGGGCCGAGGAGGAAAAATGTTAGTTACTCGATCACAGGAATATACTAGTGCTTTAGTTTAATACTGATTGCGCTTGCAGGAGTTTGCCTCTGGGGACCCGTGATGAAAACACAGCACTGGCGTTGTGACTAGAAACCGGCGACCACAGAAGAAGAAGAGAAAGTGCTACTGATTTCAACAGAAATCAGTTGACAGAAACTTTGAGAAATTGAGCAATACTAAGAATTTGCTTGATTCGTGAGGCAATTCAGTAATCATAGTGTGTTGTTGAGAGTTGAGGTCAATTCCGTGAACAGTTGCAAAGCTTACAATTACATCCGCAAATTTTAACCAGTCATCAATGGTGCACGGTCGATTTGTTAGGAGAGAAATTTTCTGATACCAAAAAGAAGATTCAACACGAGACTGCCATGTTCTTTTTTCAATTAAATGAGACAAAGTGAAAAATGAGAATTGAGACTTTCTTACACGTGTGTCTAGAATTCTTTGCAAAATGCAAGACTTTCGAATTGCTTTTCATCCCCAATTTACCGAAGTGGCAACGAAAATTGAGGAAATCAGTGTCACATACTTTCCCTCAATAAATATTCCTTAAACACTAAACAGTTCAAGTGAGCGAGAATGTCCAAAGTCACACTGCATTATACCAACAGGAATTTGTATAGAGTAGCGCGCGCAATTGTTAGCATCTAAATTTATCGAGTAGCTGACCTTTTCCAGACAACAGCACACACACATATGCGTTATATGTCTTAAGTCACGCTGTTTTGCCATGGGAAGGGAACTCTCTTGGGCGAAGCTTTAACGGAACCGGAGCGTTTACGGGGGAGCAAGACCACAGCTAGTCATTAAGCGTTAAGAGTGACGTCATTATCATAGGTTTAAGTAGCGTATTGCTGACACAGAACAGGCATCGTTATTATACAAGCAGCAACTTGAGTAGAAATTAACTGGTTGGGCAGGGGTTCATGGTGGAACTAAGCTGCCGGTTCCAAACATCGCTCCAAATGAGGGCTAATCGTGGAGCTGATAATCATTATTTCCAGCTTATAACCGCCCCATCTTATGTTAGGCAAACTGAGTCAACCTGATAACCAGAAACAAGGAAATGATTTTTAAAATATCTCATTAATCTGCTCCAATACATACACAGCTACTTAACTCTGAAACAGCGACTTTTACCCGTCGTGGACACGCGGACTAGGGGAGTTACTGTGAAACGGCGTCACAACTCGTCCGGTATCAGCGTCATGGCCTGATCGGATACTAAACACGTTCTCTATATTAAGAAACTGAAATATACCCCCCCCCCAACTCAACTAAAATACCCACTGTTCAACTGTTATTTTAAAGATACTGTAATGTTATTTCCTGCATTTCTAAGCACTAGAGCAAGTTATCATTCAACTGTACAGATTTTTCTTCCCAGGTCCAAGTATTTTAAGATCTTTGTAGGTATGTATAGAGACTTTCTGACCAGGGCTTCTATGGTCCCTTGACTTTCTTACTTTTCTAATACTTCTCATCTTTCAGGTGTTCGTGGTGACCCACATGCTAGGAATGGTGTTTGTACGGGGGTTCCAGTTTCTGCACTGTCTGGCAAACACGTGGGTACATTTCAGAGTTTTTACCAGGTTGGAAATATGGGTTTTGTACTCCAATTTCAATTGGCTACAAGCGGGTTATTATAAGGAAAATGTGATTATTTGGAACTTGGAAGAGTGTAATATGGTTATTTAATTGTCATTGTCATGGAAGAAGCATAAAATTAGAGTAATCACCCACTGGACCTCAAAATCTGCACGCCATCAACTGTATGTCTCGTGAAACTTCAAGATAGGAACTCAAAATGACCATTTAGCTATATTCAGAGGTTACCCTATGATATCAAATCTTCAAATATAAAATCATGCTCAAAACCCACGTTAAATAAATGCAAAATAACTTACTTGAGTACAGTATTTTGAAGCTTTTAGTTTTACGGCCTTCCCCTTCTTTGGAAAGTGACAGCTTTGGCTGAGACTTCCAAGTATGATAACCTTCTGAGACACGAGCAATATTCTTATTCTCAATGTTTGAAGGCTTATAAAATAATCATTTTAAGGAAGCCACGTAACTATATGGCAAATCTAACCAGGTATTTAATATTTACAATCTCCATGAAACCCCATTGAACACTGAACTACTAATTCAGAAGTTCATAGAAAGCTACTACCAAAAGCTCCAATAATATTTACTCACTCGGGGGTTGGTTCTAATGGTACTCATTATATAAAGCTAAATTTAACAGTGTTGAGCTGCGCTAGATGGTTATCCTGTCGTAGTATACGTGTTTGAAATGTGCAAAATTTCACAATTCTTGACCGGAAACTTCCCAGAGTGTTATGGGTACAAGAAGTAGATGGATTAACTGTATTCTGCACCCAAGTTCCATGATTTAATAAAGAGAACGTCAGAGAAACAGAAAATTTGGAGCGTCTATCATTTTGGATAGTCTAACTCCGAAGTTAGACAATCCAAAATTATTGACTTTCCAAATACTTGCAGATATGCAGGTATATTTCGAAATTTAAAAACTTGACTGCAAAGTTTTATATGATCGGAGCTTATTTAATATTTTCAATAAAGTTCGATGAAGTCAGTTTAAGTCAGTTTAAGTATGATCGGAGCTTATTTTTAATAAAGTTCGATGAAGTCAGTTTAAGTAGAACACGACAGCTAGATATCAAATTATGTTAAGTTCAGAGAGGAAGTTACGTGGTTTTCTCTTGAATCTCTGACCAAATCAAGGAAGAATTGTGGATGTATCAACACAAACCAAATCACGTACTTTCGGTCAAATTTTAGATCCTGACATGAAATTTTTTGGTGGCAATTATTGAGCCCCTTGGTCAACATATAATCACTGCCGGAAATAATATTTTGAGTAAAAAATGTTTTCCGAACCTCCCATATATGGCGACCCATATTAAAATATGGCCGCCATCTAACCTTTCACACTATTTGGTTTAATTAGTCCTGAATTTTAATTTTCAACGAAAATCATTTTGCTACCTCGTCGTTCAATTTCAGTGAAAGGTAAATCTAAATTGGGAGGGATATTAGTGTAAGCGGTCTGAAATTCATTATTAAGTTCAAATTAAACGAAAAATCATTAAATCAACCTTTGAAGCATAAAATCACCCTTTGAAGCAAAAAATCGCCCTTTGAAGCATGATTAAAATGCTTTTCCTACTGTGGAAATTCTATCATATAGACGGTACATAAAAGGACAGAAGTTCTCAACACTTTGTGCCATTTTGCTCGTTTGAAGAGAGACGTAACATAAAAGGAATTGAGATGTGGGAATTGAGACCTATCTAGAGCTTTTACCAGACCGTAGAGTTGTGGGACACACTTCCTGTAGAAGCAATGAACTCGAACATTCGAACCAAACATATTTTGTCAGAATTATGATCCAAAAATGGGCATATATAGGGCCCAGATCACCGTCACTGGGATTTTTTGAAGCTCGAATATTCTGTTCGAATATGAATACGGAGCAAGGGTTTCTTGTGACCAGCGTAAATTCGTGACCCTGAATCTGATAAAATTATGAATTTACAAGGCATTATGAATGCGTACAGCGTAGCAGAATTTACGTAAATCTGATTTGTAACATGATCTGAAGATAAGAGGCAGGCAGTCTCAGTTCGGTCACGCGCGCCCTTATCAAGAGATACTGAGACTGTGCTGACACAACATCTCATACCCTCATAGAGGTCACATGGGAACAATAGGCGGAATTGAGTGCTGTCATTATGAGGGTTTAAACTGGTGAACTAAGCGCGTCAAACTGCGTAGTGTTCTAGTACAGCATGTAATTAGCCTGGGAAGAAGTGATAAAGACAAGATGCACAGCATGCAAATTGCCGAGTTCAGTTACAATTGTGTCGTTTTTCTGTTGTTTTCTGCCATTGCATTGAAAGCATTGTTCACGAAATCGCAATTCGCAGGATTTGATCCGTCCTCAGCCATTTAAATATTATAAATGGGCAATTATTTAACCAATCACTGCTTGACATGAGACTTTTAAGTCTTTAAATCAATTAGAGTTTTAGTACTGTAATCGGACAGTTGACTGCTTTTCTGCTAGTAGTTGATTTGCACTCAAATAATATCATGATTTATGCTTTGAATATCATTATGTAATCAGCTTAGACCCCGGCTCAAAAACCAACAACCTACACGTTGTAATATAAATTATTCGATTAAAATGCGAACTGAGTTTTCGACCCCCAATAAGACTGCAGTCAAATCACCCCTCCCTTCTCGAGCATGTTCCGGAGTGCTATCCTCGCCCTTCTCCTCGTTGGAGTCTCCTCAGCCTTCCTCTACTCTGACACCCGGTGTCATGAGGGTCCTTCCTACTGGTGTTCCAGTCACGAAGTGGCTGAGGGGTGCCAAGCAACCCAGTTCTGTGAGACCAACTACTGGAAAGATGCCAAGGTAGGTGTCAGGCAACCCAGTTCTGTGAGACCAATTACTGGAAAGATGCCAAGGTAGGGTGCTGAGGGGTGCCAAGCAACCCAGTTCTGTGAGACCAACTACTGGAAGGATGACAAGGTAGGTGCCAGGCAACCCAGTTCTGTGAGACCAACTACTGGAAAGATGCCAAGGTAGGTGCCAGGCAACCCAGTTCTGTGAGACCAACTACTGGAAAGATGCCAATCAGGTATGTATGAATATGTCAAAGGTGAAATTATAGTAGCAGTTCAACCTGAACCATCAGCTGCTGAACATTTAAAATGTAAATATCATGAGTGTCAAAGGTAGAGGTGTAATTATGGGATTGCAAAACCATGAAACCTACCAGCCTGCTGATTAATATATAAGATAGTTTTACAGTTGATTATTAATCTAGTATATACCGTATTAATATTTTGGATCGTACCAGTATGAAATGATTGACAAATGCAAAATCATTCAACCAATTGCGTTACTTCATTTTCAACAATATTACTAAACCTTTTAAGTTTCTACTTCTTCTCCATTTCAGTATGATGAAAATACCGGTAAGCTTGAGAATTACGTGACCTGTAAAGCATGCATGCTTGCCTTCGCTCAAGTCAAGACTTATGTCTTCAACGACAAGAACGAGGCTAAGGTCATCGCTGGAGTTACCAAGCTCTGAAAGTATTGGGTTTTAGAAACACCGAAGTCCAAAACTCATGTCTATGAACCGAGCAAAGCTTCTCTGAGATTCGCAACCAAAGTAAATAATAATGCCCCACAATAAGAACAAAAAGCACCTTGACTCTTGAGTATGTGAAAACGATACAAGCATTTCATCATCTTAAAATCTGGTCATTTGAAATGCTGGCCTCATCTAATCATATTTGAATTTCAGCTCTGTGACCGCATACCAGCTACCATGAAAGAGCAGTGCAAAACTTTCATCAAAAGTTACGGTAAAATGGCTCTTGATGTTGTTGTTGAGAAAGTTACCCCTTCTGTAAGTGAATGAAGAATGTTGATAATTCTCTAACGTTGATAATTCTCTAATGTTGATGATTCTCTAATGTAGAAATCGAGAATCTACAATAGAATGCACGGCAATCGGCATTTTAGTAAATCCTGTTATCTTGAATTGCCCTAAACTCTGGTTTTCTGCTTCCCAGATCTGTTTTATGAATTCGAGGAGATGATTAATAATTACCAATAATGGGAGAACCATAAAGCAGATCATTCCTCAACTTATCCAGGTTTTGAAACACATTCTCGGGAATAAGTAAAATCTGTTTCAGCTCGTCTGCAAGGCTATTAAGATGTGTGACGCCCCGGCCTATGAAGCCGTGATGCTCGGAAAGCCTTCTCAGGAAACCTGTTCAACCTGCAAATCGTAAGGAAACCCAGCTCTTTTCTCAGAAATAGTACTACCCACCCATGCATTGATGTCATCCAATGTCATTACGGATTAAACGAACCGACTCTACCGCTTTTAATAACAATTATAATGATCGGAAAAGCACGGCAACTTAAACTTGAATGTAATGAAATGAGACTCTTGATCCTCACCCCACCCCCATCCTCAGCAACTTGTAAAATGATAGTCTAGATCCTACTATATCACCCCCTTCCTCAGGATGGCTGACGAGCTGACTCAGGAACTTAAGGGCATGGTCGGATGGTGGTCTGCCCACTGTAACGAGGCTGAGAACCCCCAGATCTGCGAGGAATCATCTCAGTACATTGGTGTCGCGTTGGATGTCATCTTCAATGGGGATATCTGCGAGGAGATGCAAATGTGTTGAATATCCTGGTGATAAATATACCGAGTGTGCCGAAATAAAGTGGACAGAAGTAAAGCTCGATTACTCGACTTGTGTTTGGATTTTCTTGATGAAATGTCAGAGGATCAATGGGCTATAAGTTTTTGTAAGTTTTTGTACCAGAAATTTTTTCAAGTGTCTAGTAGCTCAAAATTTTATCAAGAAACTCCAAACACAATCGAGCTTTACTTTTGTCCACTTTATTTTGGTACACCCAATTTTTGGTGGATATTGAAGCGTAAACCTAATAATGAATGGTGTGATGCACAGAATAGACTGAATCGCCATTTTTCCGGACTACATTATTAGCTTTTCACTTTGATACCGTCCCTAGGGCATCCAAGCGATTTATAAGACATCGAAATTCACTTGAATAGCCCTGACTCGGTTCACCATTCAGATAAATTTGATTTTTATTGACTTCAATTTCATATTTATAAAGTCTTTTAACCAGAGTTTTCTTTGACTCAGCCTGCCCTGCTCCATGTCGTCAATGAAGCTCGCTAAATCGTCAAATGTTAGAGAACTTTGTAGATCAAGAAAGAGGAAATTAAATCGTTGAACGAGGAAACATAGATCTTTGTGTGTTACAGCATTTTGTCATACATGCATTCAACATTTCAACAAAGTGTAATTTTATCAAAATAAATGCTACTCATGCTATCGATTTTCCAACTGTAATGAAGTTGGCGTGGGTAAATTGAAAAGTTTTTGTGCTGCACTTTAACCATATTACCCCATAAAATGATGCCACGTTAATCATTATTAAGCTCTTAGAAAATAGGATGCTGCGTGGGTTCGGAAGGCGAAGGCTTTGATTAATCAAATTCGCTGGGAAAATTCATTTCTTTCGAGATGGTAAACCTGACAATATAGGGTTTAATGGTCACACCATTTTAACCGGAGTTTATCAGATTTTTAATCAGTTTCTTATAATATATGGGATAAAAAGTTCTAATTGACATGATTGATGCATTTACATAGGTCAATTATTCATTCAAGATCGTTATGTCAATCAAAGACCATACGATTTTGGTTGAATAATTCTCCTCAAAAATTTAGACCAATATATTTCGAAGGGAATCAATAGACAAGCTCAACCCCCTTTCAATGTTTGTGATGATTTCTTATCCCTTATGATGTCTCTGGGAAGTTATATATTTCACTCAGTTATAAAAGTTCTTATTTTAGTATTTTATTCACGGGATAATCAAAATCTGTCAAGAGCCCTTTTAGGGCGATCTCGAGAACCACTTCCAGTTTTGTGCTTTGAAAGGAGCACTACAGCACTGACAAGATGTGTCTATGTAATAAGGGGGAGTTGAAACTTTACGCCATAACCATAGTCTATATATAGCAGAAATCTGGGGGAAGTATCTGTCTGAATTTCTATTGTCTATATTTCAGTATTCTGAATTGCTTTAAGTCTGTGACATACATCAAGGAAATAAATTAACCCGAGTCGCAAAGACACTTAATGAAGATAATAACTTTCAACTGATCACGTTTCCTCAGTGGGGAATCATCAAAGCTTTATATTGTATTCATTATTCAAACCACGCTGACATTAAGTTGCTGTGAATTGCATGCCCCAATGATATACAGAAAGGTGTTTCGGTATAAATTCATCATCCTATGAACCATGAAAATGAGCAATCACGTCATCAACCCACCACTATAAACTATGATAATGACGTCACTATTATGTAGCTCTGCGCTTGAAAAAGTGAAAATGGCTTAGCAGTTCACAACGCGAGATTCTTGAAGTGAATCTTCGCATTAGTACTAAACAGGTCTTCATAATTCATATTCAACTGAATTCCATTTATTAAGGTTCATATATTAGGCACGGAAGCGATTCATATTTGCAAGTAATTTTATGGTGAAACTTTTGCAAAAAATTAACCATCCATAAAGCACCCATTCTTAGGACTTTCATCAAATTCGCAGAAATTTTAACATTAATTTGGCATAATAACTTTGCAACGGAGATGTCACGTGTCGCGGCAACCATGATAAACTTCCCAAATTTACCATTATTAAACTTCTTTCATTTATCACTTTTCTTCATTATATTAACCAACGTACAACTAAAGTAATATCCCTGCAGATACGAAGCGCTGTGCTGTCTCGCGTTCTTCCAGCTAATGGTAGCGTACATTGAGCATTCTGGGTAAGTTTGAGCGTACTTATACTTATAAAACTGAGCATTCTGGGTAAGTTTGAGCGTTTTAAAAAACACTTATTAGCGCATTCCCAGCCATCCTCTAAGCGTATATTGTGTTAGGGAGCAGCGCCCTCGCACGGCTCGGACGTAACTTGCACGTCTCTCAAAGTGAGATTGTATTAATCTCTTATCGTTATGCTCGAGTCATTAGCTTGAATATTTTGTTTAATTATCCAAGATAACCAAGGAACAAAGTAAACATTGACTTCCAAACCTTGGACTTTTGATCAGAGGGCTATTAAAGAGGTCGGTTAATTGAGGCCGGCAACACTTTGGTAATAGAAATATCATCTATGGCATTTCAGAGATAAAATAATTTATTGCTCTTTCAGCTACAAGTGGGATGGGAATAAGCTGATGACTCTACAGGTGCCTCCGCTCTGCTGCTGCTTCAAATTCATCCCCAAAGTCAAAAACACTTGGTAAGAGCACTGGCATTATTACAAGAATAATACTATAATTTCTACGGTAATATGGTTATTTTCACGAGACGTCTAGAATTATTCGTCAGAAAAAAAATCTGATGGCATTGGTTTCTGGGCCTTGTGATCTAAACTATCACACCATTATACCAGGCTCAAAATCATCATTACCACTTTACCGCAGGCACAAAATTACTGTTACCAGGCAAAATATTACTGTTACCATGCAAAACATCACTGTTACCATGTAAAACATCACTGTTACCAGGCAACGTATTACTGTTACCAGGCAACGTATTACTGTTACCAGGCAACGCATCACTGTTACCATGCAAAACATCACTGTTACCATGTAAAACATCACTGTTTCCATGTAAAACATCACTGTTACCAGGCAACGCATCACTGTTACCATGCAAAACATCACTGTTACCATGTAAAACATCACTGTTTCCATGTAAAACATCACTGTTACCAGGCAACACATCACTGTTACCAGGCAACAAAACACCACCATTACCGCAGGCACAACATCACTGTTACCAGGCAAAAGATTACTGTTACCATGCAAAACATCACTGTTACCATGTAAAATAGCACTGTTACCAGGCAACGCATCACTGTTACCATGCAAAACATCACTGTTACCATGTAAAACATCACTGTTTCCATGTAAAACATCACTGTTACCAGGCAACACATCACTGTTACCAGGCAACAAACACTGTTACCAGGCAACGCATCACTGTTACCAGGCAAAAGATTACTGTTACCATGCAAAACATCACTGTTACCATGTAAAACATCACTGTTACCAGGCAACAACATCACTGTTACCAGGCAACACAACACTGTTACCAGGCAACACATCACTGTTACCAGGCAACACACCACTGTTACCAGGCAACAACATCACTGTTACCAGGCAACACATCACTGTTACCAGGCAACACATCACTGTTACCATGCAAAACATCACTGTTACCAGGCAACACATCACTGTTACCATGCAAAACATCACTGTTACCAGGCAACACATCACTGTTACCAGGCAACAAAACACCACATTACCGCAGGCACAACATCGTGCGGCTGCGTCGGCTGATCCTCCAACTCATCTTCATCCAGTCCACTATAGAAGTGCTGCGTGTCTTGGGAGTGTTCGACTGCTCCTACGACCCCCAATCCACCAGGGCCACTGCTCTGGATGTCATGGTGGTGGTTTCTCTCATGTTCAGTGTCTGGGCTATTAGTGTGATGGTGAGGCTGGATCCCAAGAGGACGGGACGGTTCCATTGCATCAAGAAGTTCCTGGTCTTCAAGGTGAATAGTGAGAATAAGAATAATGTTAACTTTTGATTGGAATTAGGAGGAATAAGGAGGAAGAATAAAATATTTCAAGTCTCATATCAGATCAAAATGATATTTTGTGTTAGGCCGTTAGGTATAGTCATCAAAATGATCACCTAACCATGAATAAGGAGATAAAACCTTTATTCGCTCAGGTGATGATCGGAGTGTCTAAGTTCCTGGGCAAGCTGCTGGATTTGCTGGCAAAACTGGGGATTATAACGGAGTTTGGGGACCTTGGCGCGCGTCAACGGACCGCAGGTGAGGGAACGACCTTTGTTTTTTGGTTGGTTAGTTCCGAAATGATGTTTTATATTTACCTTCAAGCATCAAATGCAATTAATAATTCTTTCATCTTTGACTCTGCTAAAAGCGAACAAAATATTAATGATGGTTTTGAAACACGTAGGCCCTTATTGTGATCACGTACTCATTTTTAATCAATCTTATTAAAACATTCTCTCTTTTTCAGTGTGGAGTAACTTCATAACGATCGTAATAGCTGTAGCACTGCAGTTCCTCGCTAAGATGCTCTACTCTGATGCTGACTACATGAAGTACAACCCCAGTAGTTATGAGGGAGGTACCACTCGGAGTGGCAAAGAGGGGTGTTGCCTTGACAACGAGGGATGTTGCCATGACAGCGAGGGGTGTTGCCATGGCAGCGAGGAGGAGTTAGATGAGGTTGGAGGGGAGAGAGGGAGTTGTGTGGAGGATGGCAGTGAGAGTTGTGGAACAGATACCGAACTTATTACTGAAGACTTTAGTTGACATTGGGACACATGATTTTTTGAGGCTTTCGCGTGACTTGGAGTTTAGATTGATATTCAGATTGAGGCTTTTATGGTTTGATTGAACATACAATGTACAAAACATACTCCTTCCCATTGCTTTGAGTAAATCAAATGGATTAATCGAAAGGATGGTCTAGGGGCAGCAAATCTCATGTATGAGCCGGTTCACTACATCCTATCAATATGCTAAACAGATTTTCATCTTCAAAAGTTCTAAGTGAAGGGGGTCTAAATCATTGATCCAAGCCATTATGCCATATACGCCGATGGTAAATACGCCAAAGGTACGGGGCAATGTCACCGTTTTAATTATTCCTATCGAATCATCAAATTAGATGGGCAAGAATTGCGTCCATATATCCTCATATTTTTCACAAGGAGCGATCCCAGCGGTGAGAAATATACATTAACGCTGGTTCTAAAGTTTAGTAGGTTCGTTCAACACGCTGAACAGATTTCTAACCTATCGGTTAGCATAGCCTTTATGTAGTTTATTGGTTCATACGTGTGTTGTGATGCTTGACTGATACAGTTAAATGCTTGAATGGATTCTGAGTTCTGGGGGCATCATGCGTTTTTCTGAAGAATTCAGTTCGACTTAGTAGGAACTTTATGCTGTTGTGGCTCCGACTTCGTGGCGAGAGCGATTTTAAAACTTTGTAAACATTGACTAAAATAAAATTTACATTTATAGTACGTTTATAGTTGTGCAGGAAATGATCTTAAGATCTGTTTTAATCAATTTTGTTGATTATATCTTTTTGCTTGAACTTTTTTACGCTATGAAAGAAATGGACCTAGCTCGGAATTTTGATCACATAGGATATCCTGGGATTTGTTTTAAATCTCACGTGTTAACAATTTACCAACACATATTTTGATCAAGATTTATCTCAGTATTTATTGTACCCTGTTACATCGTTTCTTACTTCCTACCCTAAATTTGAATGGAAAACTTCAAGAAACATCTAGGGGGAAGTAAAATCTCAAAATTATCCATATCTTGGCTTCATGTTTCATAAGGTGTGTCTAGCGACGTTCACCTATTACCGATCCGTGCGACGGCGCGCGCGAAGCTAGAGCTCTGCAGTCTGCCTTTCAGCTCCAATTGACGCAAAATGAGATGTTCAAATTAAATGGCTATTGAAAGGTCCATTCCATTAGCGATTCGTTCAATCTATAATTGTGCAACTCGGCGACTCACGTACAAAATTGACGACTTTCACGTGATAATTTCACGTGATGATATCACCACTATGACTTCAATGTTCCCACCATGAACAATAATGGACATGCTCATTAGCACATGCTATTTGTTCCCACCATTACATGAACAATAATGGACATACTCATTAGCACATGCCACTTGAAAGCTACGAGACAACCAACAGCTCGTGTCATCCATAGTCTCAGCGACCCAACCAACAATGGTCATGTTCAGATATTCTATCAAAGCGATCAACGTCATAATTCAGCTTCCCAATCTGCTCTTAATGGACTCTGCAAATACTCAATAGCACTGAAAGCAATCATTGTAGTAGCAATCAATGATTGAATGCGTTGCCAGCCACGTTTATTATTGTCCACAGTCGTAGAATGTCAATCTTTTGACAATATTATGTCATGTGGCTCATCATTATCTGTATCACATACAGATTACAGACTGTACGGGGGAATATTATCAGAGGTCACCTATCTTCATTATTATCAGAGGTCGCGTACCCTCCATAGTCCATTCAACCCCGCACTTTTAGGTCCATCTCTAACTCTCTCTCTCCTCAATGCCTTTTTGGGGGGAAAGGCAAGATGGGGCGTGGCGATTGGGGAAAACCAACCCCAAAATCTATCACAGCCAGCCGTGAGTTTAAAAGGAGAAAAGGACAATCAACCACTCAGATTGTCTTTTTATCATCCATGCCCATAAACGTGACGATAAAATACCAATATTATTCATCGAAAATTTCGGCACTGAATTCATTCTTTATTTTCTTTTGACTTTAGACAGCGTGCGTCATCAAGCTTTCCACATTGTCGCGAAACATAAATTCTAAGTTACCGTGCTCCTTGTTTTTTATATCGAATATTGCAAGCTGGTGAAAACCGCATATCTGTCAATCGCATTTATATTGTGATTGTGTATCGAGTCTCGCATTAAAAATGAAAAGAACGCCAGGCTCAAAAAATTTTTGTGCCAGGCGTTCTTTTTAAAAATACCAAATTTTGACGGGCTTTCTAATCGACAGAACATGCACTGTGCTTACCAAGGGTCGTTAAAATCTCAACCTGTTTCAGACTTCTAAGATGTCGCAGGTTGAATAGTTTCAAATATGTGTCAATGACAGTTGACACATATTTGTCACAAGTGTGTCCACGAGGTTAAAATAATGCGTTTAAGTGCACTGTTTTGGGGTATAAAAAGGGTCACAGAATCTATTTTGTTTACTTTTAAGTCAGTTCAAAAACTTATTCTTCAGGTGCCGTTAATATCGGCGGCGTATTGAGGCTTTAAGGATCCCGAAATTATCATGACATCGACCACTCAGCGCGCGACTTGACCGTAAATTTGCGCGCTGATTGGCCAATGTCTAATGTGCCTGTGGGTAAAGTATCACTCCGTCGATGTTAATTTCCATTGATGAGCTTGAAGCCGAGTTTTGATTAACTTTATCAAGAACCTACATCTCCATTCATATTGCATATTCATGAATAATAGCCACACGAGTCCTCTATTTCCTCGTTTGACATTTTGGCATAGCAGCTTAATGGTAAACAAGTGGCAATTTCACACAGACTCCTGCAAGACGCAAGAGCTATATTGAAACATAGCTAATCATATTGCAGCACCTTTGTACTGTATTATGTGGATAGAAATAAGTGTGTTGGGCTACTTGGATACCACCCAGAATCTGCTGTTTTGCTGTTTGTAGTGGAGTGTTAATTCATGAAACGATATAGACCAGGAAGCCTTTTACCTTTAAGTTTATAGCCTCTTATAAGTTTATATTATGCAGAATAAATTTCCTTTTTAGGCGCTCTTGAGTCTGAATTTACGATATTTACTATTCTTAGTACTTAAGCTGGATCTAATGCACATAATATCGACATTTGATATATCCGAATGCAAGTTGAATACCATTATTCTTTGTTCAATTCATCACAATCAAGATGACTTACATTATTGATTAGAAGGGGCTGCTGCAAAGCAACTTATCACAACATTATGCCCCTATCTCCCATTATTAATGAAGATAACAAAGCAACTTAGCCCCGCAACATAATATTATGCCTCTCAGTCTATCTAGCATTATTAATGATGATAACAAATCTCTCTCTCTCTCTCTCTTCATATTAAAGTTGTGAACAAAACATGGCTTCGAGATTTATTAATGGGACGCAATAAGCTGAACTTCCTTACCCAGGGTAATCTGTAGATTGCTTTGTAACGTTTATTAGAGTCCGTTCGTGAGAAATAGGCGAGTCAGGTAGTGACATCATTATCAGGCCTTAAAATGGCGAATTGATGACGTCATAAAGTCCATTGGTCCAGCAGAAAATGAATATATTGGTGGGTATTCGGGTTGCTTATATTCGTGAAAAATTACCATCAAGGTTATCTATTACTAGAAAAGCCCGTTGGGCCTGCTAGATAATACAGGACCAAATAATAAGCTCTCAAAAAGTTTATAAAGGAGCAAATTTGCCATTATTCTTTGGTTACTTTTAGTAATGCTGGACCGGGCAGGTTTTGATTATTATAACTTGCTATTGTATGAATGTATGATCTTAAAATAAAAACCGAGTATCGTATTCAAACTGACCGTTGAATTAAAGCATTGATTTACGTCAAGAGCTGTCTTCCAAAATCGCAATGTGCTATGCCCAAATTAGATTCAATTTGATTTTGCTTCTGTTCAATCTTAAATTGCTCTAAATTCACATTTTTCCGTTACCATCAACTCAGCATTAATTTAAATCGACCGACGTCTGCCAAAGATTTATGAAGAGATGCTATCGGAAATAGCCTCCACGATGCCAGTCATACCCGTCCTCTTTCTTCGGATCTTGAATTTGAAATGAAACACAGCAAACAGGTCGTTCTTTCAAACGCTACAATGCAGCAGTCAACAACGTATCAGAAAGCACTCGCATAGAAATGATCATAATCTGCACGTGCAGAATATCTGTATCCATAGCAACGGCGCGACTTAGCCCAGCTTAGCCTTCGTTTCTCTTGATATTTTCTTGGCAAGCTCAAATTTAATTGTGTACGGAAGCACAAACATTATTCACGTGCTCTTACGAAATTATTATTAAGATTATAATCGAGAGAGGTAGTTATAAGTAGGAGCCTCCGCTCTCCCAGAAAATCTGACACACTAGGAGTTGAAACCCCGCGATTTTTTGCAGGGTGGTAGAAAAAAGGTGTCTTCGTATTGCTACATTCTTATTTTTTGCGTAAAGGCTTTAGATTTTTTGTGTTTAACGCTCAAAGTTGGAAAAAGGGTCCCGAAAAACAAGATCGAGTTTTAGATTTGATTCACCAGTTGCGCGCGTTGCTGGATGATACATGGGCTAGCGCGCAAAACTGCACGTGCATTTTCACGATGAATCTGCCATTTCGTTGTTGTATAATTTGGAAATGTTTCCACTGTTGAAATTCATAATTTATACGTTCCCAATAGAATTTTCGAGTTCGGTAAAAGTTTTTGACCGAAGACTAACTCTCTTATCACCGTCGTAGGAGAAATGGTAAGAGTTGTTCCATTATGAAAATTAGCGGTAATTCTTTCAAGAAAACAATTCGATGGTTTGCTGCGAGAATTCGACGAAATGAGGAATTCAATTATTTACTGAAGCTAGAAGTGGGTTATGAAAAGATAAAATGCAAACAATTTTGATTTTAATGAGCTCGGATTCAAATTTGTTGCCCATCTATTCTCCTAATCTGAACTTAAGATTAAAAAACATAATTTTGAGTTCTTCTTATTTAACAGCTGTTTGTTCGAGGTTGATATGCAATCGTAAAATTTGGTCTATATTTTCATTTATTTTCAAAAAGCCCTTATGTGAATATTTCGTAATTTCGTTACGTTGCACCCCCACCCCAGTAACAAAAAAATTGCATCAATGAATAACTTAGTGTAAGATATCACATTTTACACTTCCAAACTTAAAAAACCGTACTGTTCATTTTATTCCAATTTCATACGTTTCAATTGTTTTGTCATTAATTTTCATAATTCAATATTATTATTCATTAAACTTGCGTTGTGGCTCATGAATTTTGAAAATACTGCGTACTTTAATGTCCATTTTTTCAACTTTTCAAGTCTAAGAAACCAGGGTCCTGACTAGGGCAATTATATGCTGGCATGGTGGTGCCCTGTAGCCAGCATTGAAAGGGTCGGGTGTCCTGTGACCCAGAAGGCCCAACGGGCCTTCTAGTTATATATAATCTATCCTCAATATGATTAAGACACTCTCAGTTCCGTTTCATTTCCGAGTAATATAATTGCGCTGCCATGTTTGTTCCGACGACATTATAATACATGGTGTTTGTTTATGCAACGTCAGTAAGATCGTTCTATTTTGCAAGGAAGGGTTCCCATCTATGCGTTTATAGGTTGCTCCTCGTACGATATCAAAAGACCACCAGGCGGTCTGGCATCCTGTCAAGTTGACATGACGCCAGATGTCAACCGAAGATATCATTAATTCATCCTCTTCACCTGGGCGAACTCAGACAATATATCCTTGGTAGAATGGTAGGGCATGTTAAACAAGCATTCATGGAAGCTGAGGGATTCAGGGGTTTCTTACAGGCTACGCAGGCTAGGATTAAGATTCTTCCCTCCGCAAATAAATTTGATTTTAAGCTTGTTCAGGGGTTCTTATACAGACTATAGCTAGGATTAAGATCCATCCCTCCGCAAATAAATTTGATTTTAACTTAATAGCTTAATATTAGCTGATTAATTTACTGAGATAGTTATTTGCAAGACTGACATTTAAACATTTAAGTTACTGCTGTCAACAGATTTGATGGCAAACGGACAGGGGACAGACGTTCGTTTGATCTAAATTTTCTACAAGTTTGATAAATAAGGTGTGATAAAATGTTATAAATTGAGGTTTTTGCGGCCCTTCATGCTTCACAATGGCAATTTACTTTTTTCTCTCTTTTAACTGAAATTTTCTTTTTACTGAACTGAAAGTTAGAAGTCTGGAAAGCTGGAGTTGCGTACATCAATGAAACAGGTATAATTTGTCGATTGCCTCAATCAGCCGTTATTAACCTCCACATCCTATATGAGTTTATTAATTAACATTCACTGGCAAGATTTCATACCCTGCGATTGATTGCTTTAATGCTTTATTATGGTACATCGCTATATTTTACAGCCTTTCTTTGATGTTATTTCTTTGAGCTATTTGTATTTTGTTCCATCAGCCATCTCTAAGCTACAGCCACATAACTAAAGGTCACGATCTCGCGTATCATAATACAGAAACATTCAAGAGAGAGACATTATACCCAGCTATCATTGCAGATTATTTGCATAAAAAACGTCTATTTAAGTGGTTACGATAGTGCTCGAGACGCATACATTGCTAGCTGCTCTGATTGAGATCCCCTGACTTAGATCATGGCTCCTGTGAAACTACGGTTATATATATCAAAATTTAAAGTTTCATTAATTAGCGATATCATACGCATCATAATGAATTTAATAATATAACATGCTAGATCGCACTTGCCAGCCATGCAGGGTATCAGTCAGGGAGCGGCCAAATTTAACAATCTAATGTCATAAAATATCAAATATGCTTTAGTATAGAGGGCTGCGTTTCACTTCCCATATCAACATCGTATCTAATTGGTCATCCCCGAAGTGAAAATTGGTCATCCATTTTTTGAACTTTTTTTCTGGAACAAAAAATATATTGATTTTTAAGCTTTAAAAGTCAATGGTATTCAGGAAATTTTGATCGAAGATTTTAGACAAATAGATTATGTTATAATCAACAATCATTCATTATGTTAGTTTAAGCTGGCCTTAATGCACATAATATCGACATTTAATGTATCCGAATGCAAGTTGAATAACATTATTCTTTGTTCAATTCATCAGATGACTTACATTATTGATTAGAACGGGCTGCTGCAAAGCAACTTATCACAACATTATGCCCCTATCTCCCATTATTAATGAAGATAACAAAGCAACTTAGCCCCGCAACATAATATTATGCCTCTCAGTCTATCTAGCATTATTAATGATGATAACAAATCTCTCTCTTAATATTAAAGTTGTGAACAAAACATGGCTTCGAGATTTATTAATGGGGCGCTATAAAGCTGAACTTCCTTACCCAGGTTAATCTGTAGATTGCTTTGTAACATTTATTGGAGACCGCTCGTGAGAAATAGGCGAGTCAGGGAGGGACATCATTATCAGGCACTAAAATGGCGAATTGATGACGTCATAAAGTCTATTGGTCCAGCAGAAAATGAATATATTGGTGGGTATTCGGGTTGCTTATATATTCGTGAAAAATTACCATCAAGGTTATATATAATCTATCCTCAATATGATTAAGACACTCTCGGCTCAGTTTCATTTCCGAGTAATATAATTGCACTACAATGTTTGTTCCGACGATATGATACTATGGTGTTTGTTATACGACGTCAGTAAGATCGTTCTATTTTGCAAGGAAGGGTTCCCATCTATGCTTTGATGAGTTGCTCCTCGTACGATATCAAAAGATATCATGTCTAGCGTCATGTCCAGTTGACATGATGCCAGATGTCAATCGAAGATATCATTAGTTCATTCACTTCACCAGGGCGAACTCAAAGTAGATCCTTTGTAGGGCATGTTAAACAACATTCATAGAAGCTTAGGGATTCAGAGTTTCTTTCAGGCTAAGCAGACTAGGATTAATATTCAACCCTCCGCAAATAAATTTGATTTTAATTTAATAGTTCAATATTAGCTGATTAATCAACTGAGATAGTTATTCGCGAGACCTGACATTTAAGTTACTGCTGTCAACAGGATTGCTGGTAAACACACAGGGGTCAGACTATCGTTTGATCTAAATTTTGCAAAAGTTTGATAAATAAGGTGTGATAAAATCTTCTAAACTGAGGTTTTTGCGGTCCTTCATGCTTCACAATGGCAATGTACTGTTTTCTCTCTTTTTACTGAACCGAAAGTAAGAAGTCTGGAAAGCTGGAGTTGCGTACATCAATGAAATTTGTCGATTGCCTCAATCAGCCGTTATTAACCTCCACATCCTATATGAGTTTATTAATTAATATTAACTGGCAAGATTTCATACCCTGCGATTGATTGCTTTAATGCTTTATTATAGTAAATCGATATATTTTACATGCTTTCTTTGATGTTATTTCTTTGACTTTTGAGCTATTTGTGTTTTGTTCCATCAGCCATCTCTACCACAGCCACATAACTAAAGGTCACGATCTTGCGTATCATAACACAGAAACATTCAAGAGAGAGAGAAACATTATACCCAGCTATCATTGCAGATTATTTGCATAAAAAACGTCTATTTAAGTGGTTACGATAGTGTTCGAGACGCATACATTGCTAGCAAGTCTGATTAAGATCCCTGACTTAGATCACATGGCTCCTGTGAAACTACGGTTATATATATCAAAATTTAAAGTTTCATTAATTAGCGATATCATACGCATCATAATGAATTTAATAATATAACATGCTAGATCGCACTTGCCAGCAATGCAGGGTATCAGTCAGGGAGCGGCCAAATTTAACAATCTAATGTCATAAAATATTAAATCTGCTTTAGTATAGAGGGCTGCGTTTCACTTTGATAGAGTAGTGTATTATATGCATCGGTCAATGAAGGGATTGATAAAGACGCGCATTTTACAGCGCGCGCAAATTAATTTTCATGGAAACTGCGTCGAAATTCAGTCTTTTTACGGGTTTTTATCGATCGACCGAAGTGCATACATATATGGGTAAAGAGAGAAAAAGGTAGTAGTTTAAGCGAGAAATTTGAATTTGAACATATCGTTGATTCAGAATTTTGCAGAATCTGAACTATAGATTTTGAACTGCGTAAATGTCTTGCAGCTTTTGAGTTTTGAAAGCAGTCATTCGATATTGATCTTCATTCAATTTTTTAGTATAATTCATTGTTATTAATTTTGTCATTTTATAATCTCACGAATCATTCCAAAATAGTAACCAGACAATAAACCACGCGCCAAGAATCTGTTCGTTCCTTTGAAGAGTTAATTTGATACACCGATCAGGTATCCGGCCATATTATTACTATTCAACATAAACATCTAACACACGCGCTCCACATGGGGAATTATTAGACGTTATGCATGAATACATTAGGTGCCGGTTGTGTACGTAAATTAAAACTCTGTTTAATAGAACTGCATTGATTACACCTATATTGATAGTAGAATATCCATATCTGACGCCATTAATCCTGATAATGATAACTCTCAGTCTTTGCTTGTTCCCTGAGTACCGCTGTTTTCGGTTGAATAATGAATAGTAAAGGATTTGGTTTAATATCAGTTAATTGATCCGCACAATGCATTAATTACTGAAAGCCACTGCCGCTACAACTGTCACAGTGCCGCAGACCACGTGTTGTGTTAAAAGCAAATCTTTGTGAGGGAAATGAGGGAAGATACTTTCGAGTTTCGAGTCGACACCCGAAAGAAGCGTGACAGGCCGGACATTCATTTCCTCGCAGATCCATCCCCTGTTTTGTGGTAGATCTATAAAATACATAAACACGCGCCTTTCTGGTCCATTTCGGGATACTTCCCGAGGGGGTCCATTCGGGATACTTTCCGAGGGCATAAGCCCGAGGGATGCATCGGATCGAGCCCGAAAGGCGACGGTTTAAACCAATATGGACCCGATCAGGCAAGTGTCTCTGTATTTTATAGACCCACATGAATACGTCAGAGGGTTCTATAACGCAATATATTAATTATTACTGGGCAATGCCGAGTGGGCATCTATATTCTATAGGTAGGCAGACTGAGAGCCCCTCATTAATTATGTAATGATCGAATGGACGGTATGGTATGAAATTCCGCAGAACAGCGCTTTTCTATACGTCAATTCGCAGGTATCGGTACATTCACTTTCTGTCAAGGACGTTCCATATAATCCAACACCGTCTGCTTTATTAATAAACATTTCTTCAACTGTGGGCTAGTCTTGCTACACAGCCCTCCCGTCGAGTGTGCCGCAGTGTAACGCCCTCGCGCAGGTCAGGTGTAACCGCCGCAAAGTTCTTTAATAAGCGATTTCAGGTATTATCTCGTTAAAACGCGGTTCATTCCACCAAAATTATATTATTCCACTAACGTAATATTAATAAACTTGTTCCCAGGATTTCAAATTACCTCATCGGAGCTTGGCATTCCGTTTTAAATTCCCTGCAGACGCAAAGTAAACCATTTAGGAACATGAGCGTTTCTTAAACACCAGTAATCATAATTCACAGCTGACACCATCACAGTATTTATTTAGTTAAATACAGACTCACGATTACCATTAAACTGTACTTAAATTTTAATACCCTGTTTAGGAACTTACCACATATATAAATCGTCATCAACGGATCAAAGCTCAAGCTATCGAGGCATCAGATATGATATGCAGCAACCCCCCATCAATAAATGGTTGGTAAATATGTGGTTGAGAATATATCAGCATCGGCCTCCATAATATCTCCTATTAAACACAGAGCTGATCCATGTGAACTGGAGTAATTCAGGGGATCTCACCAGAATATCACTTTGATATGAGCACGATTCCACCTTGTCACGCTGAACATATCATTCTCATCATTCTCACTATTGTCCTTTCTTCCTTCCCAGACGGTTATGAAAAAATCGACAAATTTGTCCACTTGATCGATCCTTAGGATTAATGGGCCACTTGAAAAAAAACAGAAAGTGATTTTCTCATTACGACTGTAGGTGGAATAAGTGCTAATAAGTCAAAGTATAACAGTTGTAAATGAGTCGCAAGCTGTAGGAAACACTTGAAGGTATTATAGCAACCTCTGACGCTTTCATGATACTACATAGATAATTGGGTCCATATATAATTATATTGGTTGAGACATCACTTGAACAGCGGGACTCTAAACCGGACACACATCCCTCGGACTGCGCCTTCAGAGATAATGAGATATCCCACTTATTAATCCCACGTGAAAGATATCCCACTTATTAACAGGCACGTGATTATGTATTTCATGAGAAAGCTGCCGTTCCTGACGGCGGTATAAGACGAATAATATATGCGATGTCACGCGGTCTATGCTCCGTATAACATGATGTGAGTCAATATTCCGTATTATAGCTGCTGATGTGAGCACATTTGGGGGAGTGAGAGAGAGAGAGTGAGAGAGCTGTATATAAGACAGCTCCTAGAGCTCTAGAGAGGGAGGGAGAGGGAGGAGAGGCTTCCAGCTGAGCGATTATGATGATCGGTTAGATTCACGCGCCGTCGCTCCCGCAGACACGTCGCAAATCATATACAGAACATGCAGTACCTAAACCACCATTAACTGAAAATTTCAATCTCGTTTTCTTGTAACCGTGGTCGGGGTGTGTGTGTCAACGTGTTTTATGAGTGATTGTCTGTAGTATATGTGGGAATATGGATAAATTACTGGTATGGGTACTTCATTTACTTTTTTGAATTAATGCTATGAAGTACAAATAGTAAAGATATGATTCTGAAATGACAATCAATTTCGTCGTTATACGACATCTTCAGATTCGCAAGATCCGTGAAATCTAAAAATAAGTGAATAGATCATGAAGGACTTTCGACAGTATTGATTCAACATATCATGTAGTTTTCAACTGTTTATCTTTTTTTCTATTTCTTTTGTTAGCATTTTGCAATTATTTGAGTGATTCTTTTGATCGATATCTAATATTCATAATGCAACAGCATTGCACAATTCAAGTGACCCAATCGATAAATAACGCTAATAAAGCTCCTTTTATGACTGTGTCAGTGCACTTAAGCTGCCCCTTTAATAGCCTTCCATTGATAAAGCTACTCACGCATTACAAAAGTTAAATGCAATCGTGATTAATTGACATTTGATTTCTTTCTCATATGCGACTCATTTTCAAATGATCAATTTCATCTCTTCAAAAGTTTGGGAACGCCTTTCGTACCTATATAAATTGTTATTTCTCTTGTTGAAGGGTTCATTCTTTATTCATTAACATTGATTTTATTTTCAAAAATTAATAATTTGCGTTTGAAAATGGATTAGAAATGACTTGAAATGGATTAGGTTGAAATGGACTAGATTAATGAATTGAACATATCGTTTATCGTGCCACACACTTTAATTTCACGAGGCATACTGTATGGTTGCTATGCCATAAACCCATAAAAGATTATGAAACTTAAATCATCAGTAAATTCTTGTGTAATTGGTTGGTAGCAGATAAAAATCATTAAAAAAATCAAATTTCTGATTTCTGAATCCTTTGTTGTATTGAAGAAAATATCAGTAATCCTATTTCTTCTTTGCACCATTTAAAGGAGGAACTATTGCTTAAAACTTGATTGTCTACTATAAACGATGATCATTCTATAAAGCCATGCGAATTTCACCGCCTTTAAATCTATTATGTCTGAAGAAAATGTCGCAAAAGACAAAATATAATACCACTGATGATAATGTTCCCACTCAAACAATCATATTTTGAGTGAGAACATATATCGATTTAAACTTTCGACAGCTTGAAGGTTCACGTTTTCAGAATGGAGTCTTCCAATCATGCAAGTACTTAAGATTTAAATACTACTGACGACGATAATCAAAATATGATAAATAGATAATAGATAGAAGGTCATTTCTCACAATTGAGTATTCGTTGAAATTGTCTGTTTCCCACAATTTAGCTAAGATAAATAAACAGACGGTGATAATCACACGACTTCCTATAAAACTAATATATTTGTCGCACCTGTATCAGTTATTAAACGTTTATTAAACTTCTGCCACTTAAGATATTTTGTATCTCCAAATATCAGGAAATTGAAATATTTAGATGACAGAAAAGCTCTATATTGCAGTTTCTGATAAATACATAAACATGATCCACCATAAAACTATAAAATTAGATACGACAATTTGGGCTGGTAAATTATCTTACTCTTAGAGAACCACAACCCTAAACCCCCATTCTACCAAACTATCAAGACCATCAAGGTATAATGAGAGGAGAAACTGTTGCTGAACTCGAAGAAACGATAGTCTATGATAACTGAAGTCTCCATAAAAGTCAGGAAGTTCCATTAATGAGCACAACTCTGAACTATTTATAAACTTAAATGACTCCCGCGGATGTGGTTTAATATGTTGTCTATAAATGTAGGCACTACAGATTATTATTGGGGGTATCATAAAGTTATAATATCTATAACAATTCAAATAGAGAATTATAGTGTGTGATTTTCGTTAACAATTTACTTTCATACGTGGCGATGAAATAATTCAATGGTTTAAAACCTATCGATTTGACTTCATGAGATCGATGATTCTGACGTTTTGATGTACAAAGGAACGACGAACAGACAGTTGTTGCATTTTGATAACTTCGGCTTCAAATTCTAAGCATCAATTTCATCGAGGGCAATCCAATGAGATTTTTTTGGCCGGCTAAAGGCCGCTTCAATTTGATTATTTCCAAGTTTCATGGGATGCTTGATCATTTCAATTTGATTAATGATTATTTCAATTTGATTATTTCAATTTGATTATTTCAATTTGATTATTTCAATTTGATTATTTCCATTTGATTATTTCCATTTGATTATTTCCATTTGATTTCAATTTGATTATTTCAATTTGATTATTTCAATTTGATTATTTCAATTTGATTATTTCCAAGTTTCATGGGATGCATATGCAATTCTGCTGTTGGTATTTCTTTGAAATTCATGGATCCAACGTCTGGCCGCGTCTGGTGCTATCTATTCTTTCAATATAGGTCGAAAAAAACTAATATCGTCAGTTAATTATTCCATTCATAGGACCACGATCAATCGTCATGACATTGACCAATCAGTGCACGCGTTAAGTCAGCTCGAGCGCTGATTGGTCAATGCCAGCTGAACCGCTGTCTGATGTCGACATTTATACTTTTAGCAACGGTACAACTTCTGCAAAAGTACAAATGTCAGGCATTACCGCTTATAACATTAGCATAATGATGCTGTTGCACTCCCACTCTTTCATAATAGCATAATCTTAAAGTTAATAGTCTCTTCCCTCTCAATCCGATCTTTGGATTAGAAAATTGATATTCAGAATTTATTTTATGTTTGTCATATATTAACCATAAAACTTTATAGATAAGACTTTGGCCTTAATAATGACGCGACTCCATACTCATCAACACATACACCTTATCACTTATAGGTGCGACTTTTAGACCATTACACCATTGATAAAAGAGTCTAGCTTTTACTATCACAATCACACGTGTAGGTACTTAGGTAGTTTCGCGAGGATAGTTGATGTCCTATAGAGCCTTGAAAGAGCCTAACTTATAGCTTGTTGAGCCCCCCCCCCTCAGTTTTGTTAATCTACGAACAACAGTACAGAAGTGCTGTACTCTGATACGCCATGTTTATCGCTAGTAGTTTCCACCATGTTATCTCATGCATCATGTGTGTATAATATACCTTAGTACGGAATATTTATACGTCACGAATTTTATACGGATATAATTTATACGACATTAAATTCATACGATTTTGTCAGTCACAAAGAAAATAGAAATTCGGTTTGATGAATTCAGTTAAAAATTTGGAGAAAAGAGCCATCAGTATCCCTTATGTTTTGAGTATCAAGTATTCTTTTCACTGCGGTAGCGATACCAGCTGCAGACCATCCATGTAAAATATTTCGCTTTCCTTCTGGTGTATTAAAGTAAGTGAAAGCCTTTGATATTGTCTTTGCATGCAGAGTTCGAAGGACATCTTTTCCTGTATTTACTTTGATGTCATCTATTCGTGGAGAAATGTTAAGCAATAGACCAGTTATCTCAGCACTAATAGACTCAGCACTAGCATCCTGTTCAATAGGTTTCAATGTACGGTTGACAGTCAGATCAAGTGGCGACAAGAATGGAAAATTTGTACGACACATAATTTATACTTCATAAATTTTATACGACATGAAATTTATACGAAGAAATCAAAATTCGTATAAATATTGTGATGTATAAATATTCTGTACTAAGGTATGCAGAAGAATTTCTTGTTCATCTTCAATAGGTCATCATTTTATTAATGCATATTAACATATTGTACATATTCAACTCGACTTCGCCTCATCTAATATACAGCAATATGCACCTCAATGCTACCCCGTAAGGTTTATCATTATACTACTCGGGGGAAAGCAACAGAAAATACTTGTGAAATTTGTGAATGGTGTCATAGTAGAGATACGTAATATACTTGAAATTAATATTTTTGGACGCAGTTTATGTTAATTCAGTTTTTAATCTTAAGCCGGCACCTAATGCATGTTCTATGGTCAAAATCATGCCTACATTAAGATTTAACATCGTCATTTTAATTTTTGCAACTAGTTTCATGCTACGCAAGTCACTCACTACAATCTACCGAATTCGATTACCCTCTTTAAAACCTCACTCCCGACTCTTCCGTTACCAACCAAGGCTCAATCATAGGCCGGAATTATCACTGCTTCATGATTGCTGATTTACGATTAGCTCATAGTTAAACTACGGATAAATCAACACCCTCTAATGTTTCCCAATTCCCAAGATCGCTACCAGAATATCTGTTAGTCTGCATATTACTGGTCTAGTAGTGATTTTGGGACACTTAGGTTGTAAAAACCTCTAAAAACGACCGTAACAATAATCCCCTTATCCTCAGAACGCTTTATGTCATGTTGTGGCAGTACAGAAACCTGATGGGCTGCATCACGGTCCTTATCACATGTGAGTATGGTAACTTTCAGCCGTATATCACTTTGTCAGCTGGGCGTATTTCACTTTGTCAGCCGGGCGTATTTCACTGGTTCGGCCGGGCGTATTTCACTTTGTCAGCCGGGCGTATTTCACTTTGTAAGCCGGGCGTATTTCACTTTGTAAGCGGGGCGTATTTCACTTTGTAAGCCGGGCGTATTTCACTTTTTAGCCGGGCGTATTTCACTTTACAACCGGGCGTATCTCGGTGTATCTCGGTATTTCACTTTCTCAGTCACTGTTCAAAGCTCTAGTTTTTGCACTGTTTTAATAACTGTTCACTAAATCGAGCGTGGAAAGTGGAAGGGGCATGAACAACGTCATACAATACACGTTAACTTCGTCTGACGTTCAGGCACTCCGACACAGGCACAACTTAATAATCAGATGACGTTCGTAACCTCAAGTTGCATAGATGAACGATTGTAGTTCTGAGGACATAGTTAATAACCGCAAAGTCTAGACACCTAAATGTCACCAACCCATGGAAGTAATAACAACGACCCTAACTTTTTTCTGCATAGAATTAAGTGATCATGGCACATTAATGGTACCCTGACATACACTCTGACTTATGTAAGTCATATTTTAGAACTTATGTAATCACACCTCAGGCAGTACGATAATTGGAAACGGTGGAGTGATCCTGGTGGTCATACTTACCAAAGCTCTACGATCGCCAACGTTCACGCTAATCGTTTGTCTAGCGGTAAGTAGAATCAACGTTTATCATTTAGAATTAACGCTTATTTTGTGTAAAGCGGTAAGTTGAATTAACGCTTATTTTGTGTCTAGCGGTAAGTTGAATTAACACTTATTTTGTGTAATTGTATGACGTAGAATTACCGCTTATTGAGTGCATGAGGCATGGCTCTAGGCATGTCATCCAATAACGGATTGCTGAATATGATTTTAAACAGAAAACTTAGCCAATAACCCCTCTTGCAACGTAGGCCATCATAACTCAACTAGATTTTCGCATAATATTTGATACCTACAATACCTGATAAATTCTCAACCCTTTAATATTAAATAATATCAATGAGTGTTTCAGCCGACAGATCGGTATTCGGTAGAGACGTTTAGCGCCATCTGACATTTAAATAATTAGCAACTTAAAACCATAAAACCATAAAATATGCAAGTAGTATATACGTCATATGTGGCCTGATGTAAACTGTATAATGCAGCCACACGTACTAACGGCGTTAAACGTGACCCAACGTTAGGATATGACACTTACCTGATAACCATTGAACAACTTATTCCTATCTTTAAGCGGATTTTGTTAGCGAGCACATTGAAATGACTTCCTAATATCAGAAAATTTAATCAGTTTGATTTATATTAACCGGTAAGCGTGCAACAACTTTAATACCGATTTCAGCCAAATTTGAATTTGAATTTAATGGGAAGTTTGGTGGTTATCTTTGACGTGAAACCAAAATCCGATAAATCCTTGCAGTAACTTCCTGATGCATGACATTAAACATTCTCAATGGGAATACCAGGGAATCGAAACCGGGATCTTTCGATCACGAGCCAGATTTAATACCCTTACACCAACTGACCACTCAATCTCCCTCAGTTAAGCGACTTTCTGATGGGGAGCATGCACCTCAGCTTCGTTAGCGTGAGTTGGTTCACCAGGAAGTGGGAAGGGTCCGGGAACAACAGGACCTATGATGAGTACAAATACCTCTTCGATATCAGAAACTATCACAAGATAGCGCGATGGTCGTAAGTATATAGAATATTTTGTAATTTAACTTCTTCTTTGTATTTGCCAAATGCCACTCAAAATCCCCGCTCCTACAAAAATTACACAAAAACCTACAAAAAACTCTCGACACACCGTCACACCCCTCCCTCACTCTCAATCTGTTCTTAAATCACTCCCAGCTCAATAAAAGACACCTTTTCTCTCAGGGAAGGTCTGTGGTATGACATATCGGCATGTTTTGAACATCCCCCCTCTTGCAACACACCCCCCTCTTGCAACACACCCCCTCTTTCAACACACCCCATCTTTCAACAAGGCCCTCTTTTAACACACCCCCTCTTTCAACACACCCCCTCTTGCGACCCACCTCATCTTTCAACAAGCCACTCCTTTAACACACCCCCTCTTTCAACACACCCCCTCTTTCAACACACCCCCTCTTGCAACACACCCCTCTTTCAACACACCCCCTCTGAAACACCCCCCATCTTTCAACACACCCCCCTCTTTCAACACACCCCCTCTGAAACACCCCCCTCTTGTGACACACCCCATCTTTCAACACACCCCTCTTTCAACACACACCCTTTCAGAGAAGGTTTGTGGTGTGACATATCAGCATGTTTCGTGGACCTGTTTAACTACATCACGTCAGCTACCACCAGTCTAATCTGTATAGAGCGGTGTCTGGCCCTCTACTACCCCCTGCACTATAAAGTACTCCTAGACATCCCTAAAACTGTCAAGTAAGTCCTCTTAGACATCCCTAAAACTGTCAAGTAAGTCCTTCTTAGAAATCCCTCAAACTGTCAAGCAAGTCCTTTTAGACATCCCTAAAACTGTCAAGTAAGTCCTTCTTTGACATCCCTAAAACTGTCAAGTAAGTCATTTTTAGACATCCCTAAAACTGTCTAGTAAGTCCTCTTAGACATCCCTAAAACTGTCAAGTAAGTCCTTTTAGACATCCCTTAAACTGTCAAGTAAGTCATTTTTAGAAATCCCTAAAACTGTCAAGCAAGTCCTCTTAGACATCCCTAAAACTGTCAAGTAAGTCCTTTTTTAGACATCCCTAAAGCTGTCAAGCAAGTCCTCTTAGACATCCCTAAACCCTAAAACTGTTTCCCCGATATTTCGCTGTATTTTATGCAATAGTTATATGCCCCTTCTTTCTGTGAATATTCTCCCTGAATAACACCATCTGCTAAATCGCTTTATGCTTCACAAGCACCTTGTAAAGACCTAATGGATTGCATATTCAAGAATATTCTCACTGAGAATTTTCAGGACCACAAGTTGTTGTTCGAACAGAACAGTTGTAAACTATAGTTTGTCAGAGAGCCTCATAACATAGCGTCAAGCCACGCACTAAGTGCTAAGTGCCTTATAGGCCGAGAAACGCCTCAATTTTTCTATTTTTACTCAATGGATATGTTCGGTAGTTCGATTACAAGAAAGTTTTGAAATGGTTTTACTTTCATATGGGCACTTAAAAACAGCTAAAGTTTGAAAATCTAGATAGGATAGGTAATCCATTAATAGAATAATCCATTTGCTCAATCTGTTGAAAGCATCGGTTTTGAGAATTTGGTTTCACTTTCCGATAGTAATATAAGAATATAAGCATACAGCAAGAAATATACCAGATCTTTCAAGAAGCAGTATGAAACTTTCACCCACGTACAAGAAATAAGCCGCTAAACCACATCAATACACCACATGGAGCTATGATAATGACGATGATATATCAATAAAAACCACCATATTTCCCTCATTTTGCAGGGCAATATATCTCCGTGACGTCTGGGAACACAATTAGAATACTATCTTAATGATACTCGCCGGTTATATCATTGTATCCGACATTTAATGAAAGTGTCCATTATAAATGGGCGTTGTCCTGCAACATGGACCTGGTACTCTAGTAGGGTAGAATAATCTGCGCAAAGTGTCGGACACAATTGATAGAATGGTCGGACTTAAACGTTCTTGAACCATCCCTCACTAATTTCTTAATAAATCGCCCCCTTTCCCTTGAATTTCAAAATAGTCCCACTAAATCCCCACTCTTCCCCGAGAATATCATCCTTTTAACCCCAATCTCCTCCCAGAATAGTCCTCCTAACGTGGGTGATCGCTATCATGATATCTCTCCACGTTCCTATCACCATGACTCGGGGATACTACGTGGTTCAAGTAGCTCAGTGCCTGCCTAACTTTGGGAGTAAGATGGGCACCTACATCGCCATACGAGTACGACTTGTCTACTATGTGAGTATTTAAATAGGAAGAAGTGACATGGAAATTACCTTGATAGGACAGAATCGCGATAGGCAGCCCGGAAACGTTTTAAGCACTGCCTGCCCTATAGAAACCACCGGATGCTTCACATTCTAAAATTCCTGTCAATATTTCCAATATCTAATAACCATCGTATGTATATTTCATACCTTAAATCATATAAACGCTTTGATTTCAGTGCACTACGTTTCTCCTGATAGCGGGGGCCTGTATGCCTACTCCAGTGACCCCCTGGTGACCCCCTACTGACCCCTCTAATGTCCCCCTGGTGACCCTCTAATGACCCCCTACTAACCCTCTCTCTGATTTCAGGGCACCACGTTTCTCCTGATAGCGGGGGCCTGTATGCTTACTCCAGTGACCCCCTAGTGACCCCCTGCTGACCCTCTACTAACCCCCTACTGACCCCCTCTCTGATTTCAGGGCACTACGTTTCTCCTGATAGCGGGGGCCTGTGTGCTTACTCTCAGAGTCGTTGTTAAGTTCACTCTAGCTAACAGGTACATCATGTGCATTGCTATTCGCTGTAATGTCTAACATATTGTTACAGTAAATGGGCTATTGAATATTATATTCAATTGAATATCGTATTGAATATAATATTTGATTGAATATTATATTGAACATGGTCCACATCAAAAGCCAAGTTAAAAGCTTTCCTGGTGGTACCAAGGTAGTTTCCAGACAAATTACAAGGGCAATAGGTTATAATTGAAGGACGGCAAGAATGCCTTTTAAGGGCTGGGATTGAAGAACAATATGGTGAAGTAATGAAGTTGGGAATTTGAGTAAGCCTATCAGTACAATTGTGATGATAAAGAATGTGCAAGTCGTTGGAATTGTAGCTAAATTTGCCAGGATAACCCTCGAAATGGGCGGGGAGCAAAGGATTGACTAATTAAGGTTGAATCAGCAATTTGATCAGCAATTTCACTGATCGAAATGAATCTTTCCACTGCTCCAGGTTCTGAGACAGAAAAGCATTATTCTGAAAATCGATTAAGTCTCAAACTTGTAAAACCTCGAATCAGAATCAACCCAAAACCTTTTTATCACAATGTAAACTATATTTCAAATCTCTTTTGTTTTATTATCATAAAATCTTAGTATAAAGGTCTTGGAATATCTTTGAAGATTTATATTGTCTTTTCGGATTTTGCATGAAACTTTACAGGCGTCAACTCCGGGAACTGCGAGCCATAAGGAAACGAGTAGGCAGCGCAGTCAATAAGTTGAGCAATAACAACGAGTAAATAATTAATATTCCGAATATGTGTAATATGCATGGTAGTGCATGTTAGTGCATGGTAATGCATGGTATTTGGTTATGCATGGTATTTGGTTATGCATGGTATTTGGTAATGCATGGTATTTGGTAATGCATGGTACTTGGTAATGCATGGCATTTGGTAATGCATGGTATTTGGTAATGCATGGTATTTGGTAATGCATGGTATTTGGTAATGCATGGTATTTGGTAATGCATGGTATTTGGTAATGCATGGTATTTGGTAATGCATGGTATTTGGTAATGCATGGCATATGGTAATGCATGGTAATGCTTAATGCATGTTAGCGCATGGTAACGGATGGCTCATAAGTCCGTGGCTTTTAAACGACATATTGTAACGTGGCTAAAATGATTCAGGGATTATTTTTCAAATGAAAAAAAAATTGCATGAGGTATGCAGAATGCATGAAAGGGGTAATTCATCTTGTAAAATACGAGACAGCTTATCATTAAGTTCAATTATATATTTCGTTTCTATTCGGCATGAACTGAGCGTAACATGTTCAGCTTTATGTGTAATTATTTGAATTAGATTAAGTTTTTTGCATGAGCTAGAAATAGCTATCATCCTCGTTAATTTGCATGATCGTGCCTGATTTTGTAATTTGTTTTTCCACATATTATTTTCATGTATAATTTCAATTTGGGTAACTGTCATGGGTCAAGTTCCCAAATTGCATCTAATCTACAGAGTTAACGCAGTCTGGTGGATGGTTTCACTGCCATCACGATGGTTGGAAAAGTAATGCACATTATTTCGATTATGGGCCTATTTGTTCTGACTTCTGATCATATCAACCACGTACGACTTGTTTTTAAGCGATGTTTCTCATCGTGCAACGTGTCTCCAGTTCTTTTAGTTAACTTGTACATTGGCCTACACCAGACTGGTAATGAAGCATTTAGCATGGCTCATTGGTTAAGTAGGGCCTACACCAGTAATACTTACAGACTGGTAATGAAACATATTCATGACGATTGACGGGACACACGTTAGCTACACTATTTCATGACATTGAGCCGGCTTTCGCTTACGTACGCTGGATTCATTTCCTTGATATTTACATTTTACAGTGGTGTCAATTTCAGAAAAATTTCAGATAAACTACTGAGAAATTACAGACCACTCGACTAGCGCCTAGGGCACCACGATATAAATCCGGTAATAAAACCACACACCAGCAGATTGTAAATGGAAAATATCTTAAAACCGATCCATTTCAGCTCAGTTAGGATAATAAAGAAAAGTAAGGTTATCAAGAAAACCATTACACTAATGCTGGTGGTGATCCTGTCTCTGGTAACGTGGTTTCCTCACATGCTTGTTTACTTCCTCAACACACTTTGCAGGTTTAAAACATGATTCAATTTTAAAGTAAAGAAAATTTGAATTTAACCTGTTTTAATAAAATCAAACCATTTAATCAAGCATTTAAAAGTTTAAAGATCAGGATTTAGACATAAATAGTCCCAAAAGAACTTGAACCTAGTCAAGACATGCTGATTTACTTCCTCATACCAAACGACCGGTTACCATTTCTCAAAAAATCCGGTTACGGTTTCGGTTCGCTAAAAACAACGGTTAACCGGTATTCCGGTTTCTGTTCGGTTAACCGACCGATTTCCCTAAACGGTTAATTGCGAAATCAAAATATTTGGTTACGGTTTCGGTTTCGGTTGGCTGAAAACGCCCGGTTAACCCGTTTTTCGGTTTCGGTTCGGTTAACCGGTCGTTTCCTACTTCCTCAGCACATTTATCTGGGCGAAGTTCGTTAATGGCAGATGATTAATGGACTACAAATGACGTTGAACAAGACATTAAATTGATCATTAAACGCATTCCAGGGGCTCTTCCATGAACACGTTTTTGTATTCTTAAGAACACTGTCACCTGATATTTTTGGGTAGTTACGAATGCTCTCCAAAAATTTTGTCCACGAAACTCGGGCCCTTGTTCGTAAGTGCATTGATTTACGAGTACTTTTTGACATTTACGAGTACTCCCTAGAACCTTCGTAAGTGCGTGATTCACTGCTTTTGAGTCCGTGACCCCTCACGCAGTGTTCGTGTAAGAATTCACTCGTAAGTGTACTCGTAAAGTGCCAAGTTACGAAAAATCTTACGACCACTCGAGGGGTCTTACGAATACTCTTAGCTGCTCTCACTGAAATGAGCGTGTACCAACTCGTATATGACATTGAATAAATAAAGCTGAATTGTCGATTTTTTCGAAT
>WFMF01000466.1:0-133807 GCA_011033025.1 Beroe forskalii
TATACGATATACGTGTCGACGGACTTTGCTCGTTTATTTCTTCTGACTGGATGGCTAGGCTATCAAGAGCGCAAAGTGACGTCCAAATGTGGAACGTTGCACCGCGCGCGAGGGTAGGGTAACATCCTACGACATACTTGTTTAGCAACCGCTACGGAGGGAAGGTTGCTAAACACGAATATCCCTGTCTGCGTTGCGCGGCGCGCTTCCTCAGAACAGGTAGCGTCGCGCGCGCACGCACACCTATGCGGGCTTTCCTGAGCCCGCATAGGTGTATGTATGCGCCGCGCGCTTCCCTGGGGAAGCGCGCCGCGCGAACCATGCCACACCACACACAGGGATATACGTGTTTAGCAAATGCGGGCTTAGGAAGAGGGAAGGGGAAATCCGACGCAAATAATCAAATATGAATAGGTCACAGCAACTGCACTGGCACTGTTTGCTAAACGCGTTTACCTCTGTTTGCCTTGCACGGCACGCGTACACACACCTATGCGGGCTTAGGAATGGCACTGTTTTAGAAATATGATCTCATCTCAATCTATTTTTTCTCTGAGAACTCAAACATGTCATTTCACACATTCGAATTAAAAAATGCAGGCGTAGAGTCATGCAGTAAACAACTGTAAATTTCATAGCATTTGTTTGATTTAAAATTAGACATTGGTGGCAGAAAATTATACTAAATATCAATACAATCGCAGAATGATGATTTCAAATATATTATTCTCCATCTAAACCTTTATCTTAAAGTTCATCTCACCAATCACAGTCACTGTTTATTTTGGTTCATTGCAAAAGTCAGGCAACTCACAGAATGGAAAATCAATGGCATTTCCATCACATGCATTGAAGTCAATATCACCATGACACTCACAAACTCGGTATCTCTTTGTCTTGGTTTGGAAGCATGAATCAGTGGGACATCCTCGTGATTGCCACTCTGCCCAGTCGTCTGAAAAGGGGTTGATTAATAAGTAAAAGATGGAGAAAGCAAGGTCAATGAAAAGGGTCTCATTATTACTTCTGTAAAAACTTTCACTTCCATAAAAGTAATGATGTCACAAATCAGAGCAAATAGGGATAAATACCAGTGTAAATGTAGATGTAAAGCCCACATGGTCTAAGGATATTAACCCTCAATTGAAAGCCTCTTGTTAACATTTAATTTCAACTAATTGAACTCTCAAACTCAAATGTAGTAACAGTTTCCTCATGAACAGTTAATTTAACACAGGCAGGTATGACAAAAGTTCTAGTTAATTGTCTGGTACATTTGCAGGTAAACACAGTCGACTTGATCTCTTGATCTTGGCCCGTATGCAGAAATGAGGGATCCCCTTAAAATTGGGAAATGCTTAAAAATAAGGGAAATGCTTAAAAATAAGGGAAATGCTCCAAAATTAAAGGAAAAGGTCGCTTGAGGATCATAGGGTAGGTTATGAGTAGAAAGGGGTGGGTTATGAGTGGAAAGGGGTGGGTTAAGAGTGGAAAGGGGTGGGTTTAGAGTGGAAAGGGTTGGGTTATGAGTGGAAAGGGGTGGGTTATGAGTGGAAAGGGGTGGGTTAAGAGTGGAAAAGGGTGGGTTATGAATGGAAAGGGGTGGGTTAAGAGTGGAAAGGAGTGGGTTTTGAGTGGAAAGGGGTGGGTTATGAGTGGAAAGGGGTGGGTTATGAGTGGAAAGGGGTGGGTTAAAAGTGGAAAGGGGTGGGTTATGAGTGGAAAGGGGTGGGTTAAAAGTGGAAAGGGGTGGGTTTTGAGGGGAAAGGGGTGGGTTAAGAGTGGAAGGGGTGGGTTATGAGTAGAAAGGGTGGGTTTTGAGGGAAAGGGGTGGGTGCAAGGAGTGGAAAGGGGTTGGTTATGAGTGGAAAGGGGTGGGTTATGAGTGGAAAGGGGTGGGTTATGAGTGGAATGGGGTGGGTTTTGGATGGAAAGGGTTGGGTTATGAGTGGAAAGGGGTGGGTTTGAGGAAAGGGTGGACATGAGTGGGGATGGGTTATGAGTGGAAAGGGGTGGGTTATGAGTGGAATGGGGTGGGTTATGAGGGGAAAGGGTGGGTTATGAGTGGAAAGGGGTGGGTTATGAGTGGAAAGGGGTGGGTTTTGAGTGGAAAGGGGTGGGTTATGAGTGGAAAGGGGTGGGTTATGAGTGGAAAGGGGTGGGTTTTGAGGGTAAAGGGGTGGGTTATGAGTGAAAAGGGGTGGGTTATGAGTGGAATGGGGTGGGTTTTGAGTAGAGAGGGGTGGGTTATGATTCCCCTATGCTTTCCCTTCAGATTTAAGATACACTCCGGGTTAAGAGGATAACTTAAGAGTGCGATAGGCTTACTTAGGGGTGTGATAAGCTTACTTAGGAGTGTGATAGGCTTACTTAGGAGTGTGATAGGCTTACTTAGAAGTGTGATAGGCTTACTTAGGAGTGTGATAGGCTTACTTAGGAGTGTGATAGGCTTACTTAGGGGTGTGATAGGCTTACTTAGGAGTGTGATAGGCTTACTAAGGGGTGTGATAGGCTTACTTAGGAGTGTGATAGGCTTACTTAGGAGTGCGATAGGCTTACTTAGGGTGTGATAGGCTTATTTAGGGGTGTGATAGGCTTACTTATTGGTGTGATAGGTTTAGGAGTAGGAGGGTACTTAGGAGTGTGTGATTTACGAGTGTGATAGGTGGCTTACTTAGGAGTGTGATAGGCTTACTTAGAGTGCGATGATAGGCTTACTTAGGAGTGTGATAGGCTTACTTAGGGTGTGATAGGCTTACTTAGGAGTGTGATAGGCTTACTTAGGAGTGTGATAGGCTTACTTAGGAGTGTGATAGGCTTACTAAGGTGTGCAATAGGCTTACCCAGGGAGTGTGATAGGCTTACTTAGGAGTGTGATAGTCTTACTTAGAGTGTGATAGGGCTTACTTAGGAGTGTATATTTACTTAGGAGTGTGATAGGCTTACTTAGGAGTGTGATAGGCTTACTTAGGAGTGTGATAGGCTTACTTAGGGGTGTGATAGGCTTTCTTAGGAGTGTGATAGACTTACTAAGGAGTGTGATAGGCTTACTTAGGAGTGCAATAGGCTTACTTAGGAGTGTGATAGGCTTACTTAGGAGTGTGTACTTACAGTCGTCTCCTGGACATTGGATCTCTTGTTCATATCCAAAGGGATTAGCATTACACTGAGACAGATCTGTTGATTCTCCATCACCATCAGTGCATGTGCAAGTCCTTTGAAAAAAGTTAGTTCAATTCTAATGGGGACTAGGTGATATGGTAACAATGGAAGTATAAGTTAAGTTGATAACATTAAAACTTTAAATAAACTCTAACTACTGTGGATACAGGATAAATAGGGGAAAATAAGATGATTCTCATTCTTTCTTTTGTGTCTTAGAATAGTATAGTAAAATAAAAGTGGAAATTGTTTCCCTCAAGAAAGATACATTACCCCAGCACTCCCAAAGAACAAATAGTGTACCTTCGCTTGGTTTTGGTGTAAGGATGGCAGATTGGATCATTGCAGATTGGGTTGCTCCACTCTGACAATTCATAATCCCTCCTTCCACAGGAAACAGTGTCATACATATTTTCGTCACACCGGTTAGGATCTTGGTTTCCCTCGCACTGGCAAGTTCTCTCCCTAGGGGGGTAAGGTATTTGCATTTGTATCTGGAAATTAGAATTCTTTTAGGATGAAAAATTAAACCATTGTTCAGGTCATGCTATCAATTAAATATGCCATGGGATCTTCAAGTATTTTATCTTAGGATTACTTCTTACCTACCTTATTGCATAAAAATTGCTACCTGGTAGTGAAGGTTTCCTCATTACACTTCAGAGCTTCACAGGGGAAGGAAACCCATTCAGTGGGGAACCACCTCCTGCTTTCTGGTTCTGGGCATGATTCAGATTGGCTGTCAGGACCTTCACATCTGAAATTCAGGAATTTTTAGGGTGGTTAACTGCTTAGTGCTTATCAATAAGAAGTAACTATATAAGTATATATTCTAACCAAGACATAGCCTATCATGATACTTGCTTTTTAGAATGAAATGAAAACCATGAATTCATCATCAATGAAAGAGAATAACTTGAGCAATTGCTTTAATTTTACACATTGAGTATCATCCACTTTATCTCCACAAACACAGTCTCTAGTCTGGGTTTTATCCAGCTCAGGGTAGCAGTGGCTGCAAGCTGAGATAGTTTCCCAGGCAGACCAGTGGTCTGAAGAAAACATGGTAAAATCAGGAAAATCAGTAGATAATTATAATTGGTTAAAATATATTGTTCTCCTGTGATCTCTTCTATGAACCCTGGTTATTTTCTCATTGTAAATATCTCATTTCGCTTGTGTAGCTCATAACTTCAATGACATAATTAAACCCCATAGACCATGATACGAATGCTTAAACAAATTCCTATAGTTCTACTCACATTCTCTGTTAGGAGAGCAGGTGGTTGGAGTTGGATCACCATCACACAGATCTGTGTTATCTGAGGTCTCAGTTTCATTACCCTGACACTGACACTCATAGGTCTGCATCACTTGAAAGGGAGTGCAAGACTCTATATCTGTGTCATCACAAGGATTCCCATCTGGAATCTGGGGGAGAGATGGGATTTTACTAAGTTTTATTGGGCATTATCCTTTTTGCACCTGAATTGCTCTGAATGGCAAATTTGCATCAAATTCAGGTGAATTCATCTGAATTCACCTGAATTAGGGGCAAATTTGGGTAAACATGCAAAAATCAAGGATTATGCCTTTTATTTCATCAAAGAGTTCTTTTCAGTTAATCAAAAGTTATTTTTTACTAACCAGATCATTTTAAGACAAACACTATGAATTTCAGACACGAGAGTTTTATTCTTATAAAAAGCAGAATTATGTATGGAATTACCTTATACCATGGTAGAGTTCCGGGGCAATTGTAAGATTCTGTGCTTTCTCCACACATTGGCTGTTGTTTCTGAACAACAATTAGTTAGCTGATCAAGTTATAGTACTATATAATTCAGCATATCAAACCCTGTTTATCGTGATATTCTTGGATTTTTTACAGTACATATAATTTTACAATTTAATGGAAACAGAAAAGTATTAAGAAATTTCATTTTGTGATATTTGCATTATTACTTGGGTGCAATTTTGATTTGTTCCTGTGTTTTACCACTTCCTTATTATTAATAACAGTGTAACTAATAAATTTATTTGAATTATTGCTGTTGAAACTTATCAGAATAATATTATCAACAATAATAAATAATATGTTCTGATAATGCTGTCATTTCAATGTGCATATTAGTTACGGTCGTATGAAAGTATACCAATGACCCCCTGCTGACCCCCTACTGACCCCCAGCTGACCCCCTACTGACCCCCTGCTGACCCCCTACTGACCCCCTACTGACCCCCTGGTGAACCCCTACTGACCCCTGGTGACCCCTGGTGAACCCCTACTGACCCCCTGCTGACCCCCTTTTGACCCCCTGCTGACCCCCTACTGACCCCCTGGTGAACCCCTGGTGACCCCCTGGTGAACCCCTACTGACCCCCTACTGACCACTTCCTGATCATAATTCTAACATATATCATGAATGTTTTAAAAGCATTTAAAATAGCACTCAGCCTTATAATGACGCTTTATTGGTCAATTGCCACTCGATCAAGGCACCCTAAACGCACGCTGACATGACTGACATGACTGACATGACTGACATGACTGACATAACTGACATGACTGACATGACTGACATGACTGACATGACTGACAGAACTGACTTGAATGACTTGAATTACTACTACAAGATATGATATTAAGATCGTCTTAATTAAATGCATTTGTTACCTGTATACAACTCCGTAGTTCTCACAAAGGCAGTTCCTTTGCTTCTCTACAGTTTTACCAGAGCAGGTCTCTGAGACTATATCACATGCCTTGGGAGATTCCAGATTATTCATATTAATCTGCTTTATTTTTTACCATTCAGTACCAAGAAAAAATATGCCTAATTATTTATAAACTGTGTTGATGAACTTTGAATTCATATAAATTAACCTTAGAACTTTGATTTTAACCACCATGTACCTTATCTAACAATCTAGAGGAGTGCTAGTCTGCACTTCACTATATCATATCTTTATACTTTTATAGCATAATGTGTAATGACTGTAAACTAGCCTCTAACACTTTTTACTTTTTTATTAAAAGAAATCACTATCAGGGTTAGAAAACCCTCTAACCTCCTCTCCCCACTCAGACCATTCGAATTTCTTGGTGGCTGGGCAGTCTCGGATCCTGTGGACTGGTTCACCACACATAGACTTGTCAGATATTCCATCACAAGTACAGTCCCTGAGGTCTTGTGTCTTGCTCTCAAAGCATGTGTGTTCAGGGCAGTCACCCTCGTGCCATTCTCCTGCAAGGACCAAATTCACCAAATTAAAATTATCAAACATACTTTATGCTAACCATATTTAATCCAAAATCATCCATACAACATAATATTACAGTTATTGGAATTAAGAATTTTCAAGTGTACACCAGAAAGACTGTGATATCTCAAGAAATACTGAGTATTACATACCAAGAACCCAAGGTTTTGTGGCCCCACACATGTACTGCTCCTCAAGTGTTGTCTCTCCACACATTCCACCAGTTGGGTCTTCAAGCATTCGGTCTGCCTCGAAGCAAGCACAAAACCTTGAAAGCAGAATTAATTCCAGACTGTGTAAAAATTGAAGAATAGGCATGAGCACTGTGGGAATGTTTGCTTTCCTGCAACTGATTACAGGATAGCAAAACAAGCTTATTTTCTAAAAGACGGCTGAAGCATTAGAAATCTTAGACATTTAAAAGAGTGGCAATTATAAAGTTGTTAGTTAAAACGAATCCAGGGTTTATCTTGAACCTGGTTTTGGTCTTTGAGTAAGGGTAACACTCATCTCTGTTGCACTCCTCCTCACTCCAATCACTGATATGGTAGTGAAGGGATTCAGGGCAGGTATAAGTCAGGATCTCTGTGGGCTCTTCACACCTGAAAATGGGACAGATTGGGCCAAATGATACATGCAACAGAGTTCTTCCTTCACATAGTGAGCAAATGGTTTGCAAAAAGTGGGGTTGCGTTGAAAGCTGTTAATATTGAAAGTTACTCAGTCAAGTTGCATTCCTATAGCTATAGCAGGAAGTGGCAGTCTGGTGGAAAGTAGACTTTCCTTAGGCAGACCTAAGGTGGACTCACCCTAGCCCTAACTGTAACCCTATCCTTTAGCTCAGTGCAATCTAAGTACACACCTGTCCTTATCGCTCTTTTCATCTGTACAGATGCACGACCAGGTTCTTTCCTTGGTGTAGTCGGTACAAGATTGCATATCACATTCAGGCTCATCCCACTCAACGTAGCATTCTTCTGGTTTGTGGAGAGTTATGTACTCTTGTTCACGCCTGGAAACAAAGTTACTAAATAAGCTAATAGTAGCTAGTCAACTCATTGAAATATTAGAGGTACCTCATCTAAATCTATGATTAAATTTTATTCATAATTGCCATGGATTATGGTCACTGGGACACTGAAATAGTAATCATTTCTTCTTCATTATCACGCTGGCAGTGAGTTCCAGAAGGTGTCTTGATTCTGAAGGTCACATAGACAGAAGTGATTTGAAGCTGCTTAATAACTTCCTCGGGTAATTCACAAATAGTGATAGCTGTCTCGCCAGAGTTGTCAACTGTAACTGTCACTCCTTCCGTACTTACACCAGGTCTAGAAATGAAAAAGATCTATTTAATAATCATAGAGTGTTAATGATAAACATGGCGAAGTTGATAAAAATTGGAAAAATACAATTATACATGGCCACAACCCCAGATTGGCATATGGACATAACATACTGATATGATAATTTAAAAAGCTGAGATAATAAAATGAAGTCAGGATATCCTAACAAAAAGAAAATGAACAAAAGTTTGTGTTACCTATATACATTTCCACTATCATCAACCCATGCAGGATAATCAATGGTTCCCCCAGTCACAGTAGCCAAAAGAATGGCATCAGTGGTCACAGTGATGTCAGTATCCACAAGTCCAACAGTTACAGCTGAAGAAGTGAGTATGTACAGTTTGTCTCAGTTTAATTTTATCATATCTATTCATTTTTATTGTTAACTTATATATTAACATATTATGTGGTGCTGGACTTAGCTGTTTTCTTAAAAAATCTGTACATGCCTACCAACACCAAATCAGTATTTTATTAACTGTTCAAATTTAACAAAATGCTCACCCATGACATGCAGTATGACATCATCTTCAGGATCCTCAGAAGGCTGTCCATAAACAGACACAAAGAAGTTCTCAGTCCTTATCTCTGTAGTATCAGTGGTGTGGAGGGTAATGACCAGTTGGTCGTATTCATCATAGGCGCCAGTCAAGTAGTTGTCTTCAAAATCATCTCCAGCTGGGTCTGAGGAAATTTGATTCGATATCAGTAACCAAAATTGAATGCTGATTATCGAAAACTCAATGAACATCCGTATTATATATGTAAGGAAGTAAGAAAATCATATCAATAAGGCTTGTGCCCATGAAGCATCCCAGGTCTACGAAAACTTGCTGCATGACTACCCACATGATTGTATGATATTGGTACTTGAATAAAATGACTACATACCTGATGATGTGATGACTCTGCCAGTTGTTCGTGAAGTCAGGGTAACATCAGAAAGCGAGAGTCCAGGAATACCAAGAACTGTTGTCTCAAGAGTTGCCTCATCAAACTGATGTACACAGTTAACATCGGGGGTGTTACCTGATTTAAAGATAGGTTTTATAGATGGTCATTAATTATAGCATAGCCTTACCAAAATTCTTGTTATCATCACATGTTTTAACTTTTTATGCAAAAAATCAATCAGATTCAATTTCTTCAGGCACAGTCGAAATTTGAAGCCATTTACTGATTTACATAAAACATTTCCTTGTGTTTGAGAAACCTACTCCATACGATGAGGATCTCCTCTGCAGTACATGTGGTGGTGTGTTCAGCTCCACAATTATCTACGATCTTGTGGGATACTGCGCACTGAAACCTCTGTGTTCCAACAATGAGAGCACCTGAGAGGGAATTTGGTGGTAATCACATGTATGCGTACTTGTCAGTCAAGCAACCCATGAAAACCCATGAAAATTTCTTAAGTGTCATGAAACATTTAACTAATTCTATGATGAGTACTTACGAGCCTCAATGGTGATTGTTGAAACCATGTAACCATCATCACTTACAGAGGACTGAATCTCAGTAACATCCGGATCAGGTATAACTAAATACTTAAATATGAATAAATGTCGGGCTTTATACTTTTAGACAGGTATACAGGCAGGAAGATAAGGGTTAGATTGGTTTGTTAATTCAATTATTTAATGCAATTATAGGGAAACCAGTGAGACATAAGCCACAGTTACTCAGTTAATCAGGAGAAAGTGTCACAAACCGGATCAGCAAGCTGTCGTTCGCCGGCTGTATCGTAATAATACCACGTGAACTCATAGTCTTCAGCCATGTCAGGTGTAACTCCGAGGGCGGTACAGCTTGCACTGCTATCAACGTTAACCGGGATTGTCTGCCCTTCAGCGACAACATCTATGGGATGGGTTGAAGTTGAGTAGTTGACTGGATTATTAAGGAGAATAGGTAAACAAGAATTTGTTTATAACAGTAAGCATGCTCGAAGAGACAAAGTTAGCTGATGGTTAACGTGGTTATTATCATGAAGTGTCCCTCTGATGTAAAAACTGAGGAATCATAGTATGTGGATGTATTCAAATCAAGTTCAATTGCCATAATTTGGCCAATTGAATGGGTTAATCCACAATTAATTTAATTCGTTAATAATACAGTCATAAATGTGAAATGATTACCATATTTGTTGACCTCTGCTGATTCGGTCCAAATTGCATCAGGAATAAAGTAACTGTGTGCTTGGCAGTGGTATGTTTCAGTGTAATCAGACATAGCATCTGATCTTACAGAAAATATGGGATTTTGAGAAACTCAGCGATTGATTTTGGCTGGCAAGATTGAATTATGGTCGGTCTGCAAGGAAAGGTGAAGAATATTATGTAGATTTCAGAAATGGGTACAAATGAAAAGATGAAATTATAATCAAGCAAGATAGGACTTTTCTAACACAAAAGTGATTTATGTCTGGACTAACAATCTTAAAAATCCCTGTTTTCATGATAAGACTACCAATGAATGCTTCAAAAATCTTACCAGTAAGTACTGAGAAAAGCTGGTCCTCGTTGATCTTGTAGGTCTCACTGACATCAAATCCTTCCTTTTCAGAAAGATCTTTACCATCATCATCGAACCATTGGATCTGTGTAGGGGCATGGGTTGGAGTTATCGCAAAAAATTGAATAAATCCGTTACGTATTCAGATTAAAAAGTTGAAAAAATCCGTTTTCAATCACCCTTTTTTGACAAACTGTTATTATAGATAACATAGTGCAGATAATAACTGTAACCGTGGTGTCTCAACCTTTTGAGGTTTAGCAGTACTTGGGTGCTATTTTTGGCCAAATGGTGCACAAAATATGTGCTTAGTGCTTACTTTGTTTTGCATAAAAGCACATTAGGCCACTGTAATAAATATGCCACAAAAATGTACCTCACTGCATCGTAATTATATATCGAGTCTCAAAAGGTCGAGACACCAGGGTAACGTAAGACTAGATGACGAAAACTATGCAATAACATTATGTGAATTTGAATTGTGAAAACTGAAGTTCTGCTTTCATAATGAAATTTTTTTTTCATAACTCACCCTGACGCTGTCAATGGAAACATGGTGATCGGTGACAAGACAAGTCACGTCCCGTGAATCATGCATCCCACACATACTGGCAGGCTCCACCTTTATTTCTGAGGGAGAGGGGGCTGCAGTTTTGGCACACAAAGATGGGACTAGACGCCAGATGCATGACAGGGATTCTTGCAGTGGGACTATAGGCATGGTTGATCGGAAGCCGGAAGGAAATTGTATTTGTGTTTAAGAAACTGTGAAAACTTAAAAGTACTTTAGAACTCACTTGGTTCGCAGCACCAAAGCCACTTATCTTCCACATCACAATAGGTGGGGTAACTGGCTCGCCACACGAACTCGTAACAGTGGTCGTTACACTCATCAACCACGTACCAATCGTCTGACCTACAGTTGGGTCCACCTCGTCCAACTACAGCTCGAGTAACTGCAATGGAAGGGGAGGAAAGGGGTTTTAAGTCCGAGTGAAGGGGTTAAAAGTGAGGGAAGGGGTAAAAAGGGCGAGCAAAGGGGGTTGAAACTAAGAGGGAAGGGGTTGAAACTGCGAAGTTTCGGGAAAATGTGAAGAAGGGGTTGAATAGTTGAAAGAGCATGAAAATGTAATGGGAGATGAAAAAAACCTAAGGTATGCAATTTGGCAAATATCAATTCCATTCAATCTCTAATTTTGGTTCAATTATGATTACAATGTTGTCACAAATGACTTGATGATAGCAAACACTCAAACATACCATCGTTGTCACAGAGCTGCTGATCACTGTTACTCAATCCTGTGGTATACGTAGCGAGGTAGTCGAATTGTGTCGAACAATCCGAGATACAGAATGTCTTTCCTGAGTCCAGATCTCCCTTGGCTTCCGTGGTGTTCAGACCAAGGGGGTCTAGGTCTGTAGTGGTGGTGTTGTTGGCATGAGACGCTTCTGTGTCCATATCGCCCTTAGCTTCTGTTGTGTTCAAACCGAGGGGGTCTAGGTCTGTTGTGGTTGTGTTGTTGGCATCTGCATTGTCCAGATCACCCTTGGCTTCCGTGGTATTCAGACCGAGGGGGTCTAGGTCTGTTGTGGTTGTGTTGTTGACATGTGACGCTTCTGTGTCCATATCACCCTTGGCTTCCGTTGTGTTCAGACCGAGGGGGTCTAGGACTGTAATGGTGGTGTTGTTTGAATCGGATGCCGCATTGTCCATATCACCCTTGGCTTCCGTGGTGTTCAGACCGAGGGGGTCCAGGTCTGTTGTGGTTGTGTTGTTGGCATGTGACGCTTCTGTGTCCATATCACCCTTGGCTTCCGTGGTGTTTAGACCAAGGGGGTCTAGGTCTGTTGTGGTTGTGTTGTTGGCATCTGAGGCTGAAGTGTCCATATCGCCCTTAGCTTCTGTTCTGTTCAAACCGAGGGGGTCTAGGTCTGTTGTGGTTGTGTTGTTTTTGGCATCTGCATTGTCCAGATCACCCTTGGCTTCCGTGGTATTCAGACCAAGGGGGTCTAGGTCTGTTGTGGTGGTGTTGTTGGCATGTGACGCTTCTGTGTCCATATCACCCTTGGCTTCCGTTGTGTTCAGACCGAGGGGGTCGAGGAATATAGTGGTTGTGTTGTTGTTGTTGTTCGCTGCAGTGTCCATATCACCCTTGGCTTCCGTGGTGTTTAGACCAAGGGGGTCTAGGTCTGTAGTGGTGGTGTTGTTGGCATGTGATGCTTCTGTGTCCATATCACCCTTGGCTTCCGTGGTGTTCAAACCAAGGGGGTCTAGGTCTGTTGTGGTGGTGTTGGAAGCTGAAGTGTCACCTGAGGAATGTCAAAGAGGATAAATTAGGGGGGGGAGGAGCAAATTAGTAGGATGGCATGCACAAATAAATTCTAAGTATCACATCAACCATCTCTTGGTGATTTTAATCTAGGAGATGGTAATTGAACCCTCTCATTACGTAGAATCTCAGAGAAAGAGCAAACATACTTACAAATACCATTGTCATAAAAAACAATAGCTAAAAATCAATGGCAAAAAGTTTTTTGTTACTCAAAATTGGTAACTTACAGTTGATAACTCTCGCATTGTCCATGAGCAGTGTAAACCAGGCCAGCAGCCAGCAAGAACACGAGCTGAAAATTCATGATAATATGACACAGCACCGAACAAGCAAATCTAATGATGAATTCTAGTTCTGCCTTCGGAAAAGGTTTAAAATTGCCTTCTCTCTAGCAACATTCCGTGTTTTGACTACCTGTTGTGACGTATTGACTCACATGAGGTACTGTAGCCACAACAAATTGTTAAAATCATGAATACCTGCATTGTGTTTTGTAACTAAATCTCTATTCTGTAAATCAGTTATCTCAAACTCATTGGTGTTAGATCAACAAACTAAATCTTTACACAGAGACAAAGTACTCTCGTAGCACTGACATCATCAGAGCCTCAAATTGTATAAAAGTATAAGTTTAAATAAGTACCTTTTATATTATATGCATTATACTAGAAGGCCCATAGGGCCTTTTAGGTAACAGGACACCTAGCCACAGAGTATGGCCCTATCAGTTCTCTCATCTTAGTCTTGCCTCCATTGACGGTTTAGAATGTTCCCATTCTTCCACCGAACAGCTGTACATTTTTCACATGAAGAATTACAACCAAGACGACAGTTGTGGGTTCAAAATTCAGAGCAAAATAATTATTAATGATTGCATGCACGTGCAACATCATATCATGAGCATTCATAGTTAAAATTGCATAAAATGCAAATTTTCAAAATGTTTGATAATTAATATTATGAGAAACTTTACCAAAACGGCTTCGAAAGAAATGAAACGTGTGCTTCTAAAACTTGCATGTGCACTTTTTCTTTCTCCTCCCGTTTTCTTATTTTTGTAAGACATGATGCAACACGCACTTCATTAACACCTCTATGACACATGCAGTATGCACATTTTCTTTCTTGGCACTTTGCCATTTGGCGTGACAACCGAAAATTGTAAAAACGGAAATGTGAAATTTTATGCGAAGAGATTGAGATAATCTTGGCCTAGGATAGTGTGAGCAAGCTTTTATAAATCTGACCCCATTTTGTATGTCGAGAAGAAAAAAATCAAAAAACCTTTTATTGAAAATTTAATTAAATCCGTCTTCTAGCATTCTAATCGGGTTCAGCTGAATTATATGAACATATGTAAACTAACTCCGTACTGAATCGACAACAGTCCACAGATCTAAATAATTCAAGCAAAGCGCTTTAAAATTCAACCCTCACCTCCATGTTCAGCCATATCTTTTTGGCATAGTACTAACTGTTCCTTGCCTAATGAAGTTGACTCTATAAGGACGCTTTAAGCTCAACGTTTCTCCTTGAGCCCATCCTGTGTTCTTTCTGATCCTCCAAGACACTGATAAACACTACTCGAGCTGTCCTTCAGTATTATATTAAAGAACGAATGGCACTCCGTCCTTCGTACCAAGCTGCTTCCTTCTTCCTATTGACACCATCTTGTTCTTGACAGCACTTAGATTTCTATACCACTTAGGTAATGATAGGAACCGATTTCCTCTTATCATGATTTTGCTTTTGACATCACCTTAATGATCTTTATCCTCATTCCTCTTGAGACCTCTAAAGTCTTGACATCACTCTACAGTATGCTCTCGAGTCTCGACATCACGTGACACTACTTTACTATTGAAACCACTTAACTTTTGACACCACTTTTCTATTGATGCCACTTTTCTATTGACACCAATTCTTGCTTTCCACTTCTTTCCCCTTCTTCAGGTAATTGTGTTGTCTAAGTGTCCCACTCAGTTTGGATCCCAGATGGCTGAGTGGAAAAGAGGAGGTGTTTCCGACTTGCGCTGGTAGTGATCCAGCCACCTACTACATATGTGTGGGAAGTAGTTCCTCCGACACTCGCCTGGCTACGTACCGTTGGGCTTGTGTCCCATGCGTGGGGCATGTAGGCTGGGGGGACGTAACCGTTCCCATATCTTTTCCCTCTCTTTCCTCTCTCGAGTTCCTTCTGCCCGCTCATCACCCTTCGCTCCACAGCATCCTCTTGACCATCCCGCCTCAATTACCATTTCACCCCTCGCTCCTAAGCATCCTCTTTGACCATCACGCCTCACTTTCTGCTTCACCCATTGCTTTGCTCCTCAGCATCTGCTTCGACCGCCCCGCCTCACTTGTCGCTTTACTTCGTTGCTTTGAGTATGGTGTCAGGTATTCTTTCCCCCACTCCTTACCCCACCTTCCCTTTGACTCCTGTTCACCCCCTCTACCCCCTTCTCAGTTAGAGCACGGTGATTCAGGCTTTTCATCAGCTTTTTTCACTCACAGCCCACACCTTGTTATCCAGGGCCATATTTTAATCTGATCACATGCTCAACTTATCACCGCATCACCTACTCAGCAACCATTAACATGCTTTTGAGTATGTATGATTTGAATAACAATGCATTTGTTACAAATTATATTTGAAAATTCATTGAAATTCCTTGAAATTCCACTTTTCTACTGACACCACTTTTCTATTGACACCACTTTTCTATTGACACCACTTTTCTATTGACATCACTTTTCTATTGACACTCCTAAACTATTGACACCACTTTTCTTTTGACACCACTTTACTTTTGACACTAGGTAACCACTTTACTCTTGACTTCACTTTGTTATGGCGCCAATTAACTGTTTTGAATCTATCAATTTTATCAATAGTCTTCTTCAATGTTACGCCACATTACCTGACGACATTCATATTCTCTGATAATAAAATAATAAGATTTACAAACTTATGCATTTTTACTTGATGAGCTCAAAGCCTACATGCATACTACCTCATCAGTATCTCATCATTCAAAAACAAACCCAAATGATGGGCTCATTACTGGATGGCCCAAACTGAAAAGTATGAACTGATCATGATTCGTGTTTGTTGCTAATTTTTACATTTTAACCGCTTTGATGTCGATTGGAAATATAACAGGTTCAATGAGGCAATGGTTATCATTTAGCACTACATACTTAAGTACCTTTAGTGACTATTGGTCATATTCAAATCAGATTAAGATTGCACAGTAAAGTGTTCAAATACAGTATCTACAGAGCTTCAGTATTGTGGATAAGCTTTCCAGTCATTGCCAACAAATTTGCATTCAACAATTTAGAATTTCATGAACAGAGATATAGGATCACATGAGTTGTGAATTTCAACCCTTGGATCCATATTCAATGAACAGGTCCAAAATGTACCCAAAGTTGCCAATGTTGGTCGATCATTCCTGTAATGTATTGAATGGCTAAATGCTATGATGAGTCCACTTACTACTTAAGTTGGCACAAATTGCTCACTCATTGATAAATGTGCAACCAATTTAGCGTGTATTCAAGCGTGATGCAATGGCACTGAACTCCCAATCCATATGAACCTTTCAATCTATCACACGCTAAAAAGCTTACCAATGGTACCATGAATAAGTTGTAGATTAATACCTAGCACATTTAACTATTCACGAAAACCTTATAAGCTTTTTGTCAGGTTCGTCAATTCATCCTCTGAAAGCTTACCCAGGTATTTGTTTGTGAAAAGAGGATTCCTCAGCCCACAAAAATGCCATAGACAAGCTTTCTATTCTTCCATGGATAATTTTCAGTATTCTCTTCTTGGCTTGACGAAGTGAACAAACTTTTCCAAAATTCGATCAACTTTGTCGAAACGTCATCAGCAAATCTCAAATTTGGTTGCATAAAGTAATGTTCTAGAGTTCAAAACATTACAACACTACTTTATGCAACCAAATTTGAGATTTGCTGATGACGTTGAAGTTTAGACAAAATTATTTGAATTCTGAAAAAGTTCATTCACTTCGCCGAGCAAAGTAGATACTACTGACAATTATTCATCGATCTATCATGCAGCTCATAAATATTTATCCGATTATTCAGTAAAGTATTCTCCAATGAATAGTGGAAATTATTAATTAGGAAAAGTCGTTGCCTGGGAGGTCATTGGCTGTATTGGGAAATGCCAATGGGTAGATTCTGAGAACTATCTATACTAATAGACTAATTTTTGGGTTTCAATGGAATCATATTGATTGATAATTTAGACTCAAAGTAGTTTTCATGCTTCACTGTTTGACCGGAAATTCATTCACACTAAGTTAGTTGGTTGCAGAAAATAAAATCGAATATGAATGCAATCACAAAATTATAATATCAAAGTATCAAACACAATACATCAGCATTTCCATCTCAACTTATATAACTAAGTTCATGTCTCAACAATTAGAGTCCAGTTTAGAACATTCCACTGCTTTTTAGGGGCAGAAGTCAGGTAATTCACAGAAGGGGAAGTCATCAATGGCATTTCAAACCTCATCTTTCGTTGGAAGTCGACATCACCGTGGGGCATCCACGTGACTGCCACTCTCCCACATTTGTCGGGGTGGGTTGCGAAGTTGAACTAACTAGGAGAAAACGTAAGACAATTGACAGGGTCAGAAAAAAGTTCAAGATTAATGGGTCTAGTTAAAAGGTATCTTCTCTCTACATATCTGAAAACTGCGGGCTGTAAGATCAAGATGAAGGGAAAGTTAAAGTAACTAGATGGTAAATTATTGTAAGACAACTGACAAGCTCAGTAGAAAGTACAAGATAAATGGATCAATTTCTACGAAACAAAATATAAATTTTGTACATATAGTCATCTCCAGGACATTGGATGTCTTCTTCGTATCCGAAGGGAGAAGCATCACACTGAGACAGATCTGTTGATTCTCCATCACCATCAGTGCAAGTGCAGGTCCTATGGAAAAAGGTGATTCAGTCATTTGAATTTTCAATGGGTCGATTATTTGCAATGGAGTTTAAGTTATACGAAAATCAGTAATTTGCAACTTCTGTTGGATAGAGAGGTAGATCTTGATAGATGCATCATGAAACATTATAGCAATCAAGGAAGAAATATTACTCCAGCACCTCCAACCATTCAAGCAATATAAGAATATACTACCTTCGCTTGGTTTTGGTGTAAGGATGGCAGATTGGATCGTTGCAGGTCGGGTTGCTCCATTCTGACAGTTCGTATTCCCTCCTCCCACAGGAAATAGTGTCAAACATATTCTCCTCACACCGGTTAGGGTCTTGGTTTCCCTCGCACTGGCAAGTTCGTTCTCTGGGGAGTTTGGGTATTCACAGTTCATTTTTATCCATAAAGGATACAAATATCAATCAAAGAATAAGGATGGAAATAGAGTTTTAAATCGATAATCAAAGGATCTTATTAAATATGTCACCAATGATAAGTACACATGATTGCTGGTATTCAAGAGCATTCTGAACATGTGAATCAGAATGAGTGGTAGCTATCTCAATATGACCAACTTCGTATCTAATTTAGTAATTCCATTAGCTACCTGGTGGTGAATGTATCCTGGTTACACTTGAGAGCGTCACAGGGGAAGGCATTCCATTCAGTGGGGAACCACCTTCTGCCTTCTGGTTCTGGGCATGATTCGGACTGGCTGTCGGGACCTTCACATCTGAAATTGAGGAATTTATTAGGTACCCTTTTCTTAAAATCAACACAATCCTTGAGATCTTCTTAACTCTGGTTAGTGAGTTAGTGGTTACCATAGTGCCACTGCACCTAGCCTATCATGTGAATTTTACATTATAAATGGACATAACCTTAAAACCGTTTATAATTATAGTTTTGGAGTGAAGTGGACACTGAAAACCCATTTTCACTGATGCTACAGAGCAAGCAACTTAAAAGCAATTTAACTCAATATTACTTACTGCGTGTCATCGACTTTGTCCCCACAAACACACTCCCTAGTTTGGGTCTTATCCAGCTCAGGGTAGCAGTGGCTGCAATTCGAGATAGTTTCCCAGGCTGACCAGTGGTCTGAAGGAAACATGGTAAGAAAACGTGGTAAAAGGTCAGGAGAAAAATATGTAGCTCTACTTTAGTGCATCTATAAAGCTAAAACTCTGATTGAAATTTTCTTATTTTGCATGTTAGACTCATACTTTGGCAGAAGTAAATCTATAAAGAATGAATACTTCAACAAATTTCTGTGTACCTTACAGTTCTACTCACATTCTCCGTTGGGGGAGCAGGTGGTTGGAGTCGGATCACCATCACACAGATCAGTGTCATCTGAGATCTCGTAGTCATTTCCATCCCGACACAGGCACTTGTAGGTCTGCATCTCTTGGAAGGGAGAGCAGGACTCTATTTCTGTGTCGGTACAGGGATCTCCATCTGGAATCTTATTCCATGGTAGAGTTCCTGGGCAAGTGTATTCTTCAAAGGCTGGTCCTTCACATTGGTCGTTGTCATTGTACACGACTCCGTAGTTTTCACAGAGACAGTTCCTGGACTTGGTGGCAGTTTCACCCAAGCATGTCTCTGACACCACCTCGCAAACCTTGGGGGATTGTCCATGTTAGAGTTCTGTTGTGCTGAAAAATGAAATTATGATTGTTTAGCTGAGTTTAGGAATTTTCGAGGAATTTTCAAATATAATTTGTAACAAATACACTGTTATTCAAATCATACACACTCAAAAGCATGTTACTATGTTAATGCGTATTGAGTAGGTGATATGGTGTTAAGTTGAGCGTGCTCTAACTTCAGGCACCTTATCCTGAAAGGCCATGCCATCTTTAAATCTGTAAAATATCAATATCACAATTGTAGACCTTTTACAGCGCAATGATTGTAAAGAATAGCCCAAAATAGGCTTTAGTAGGGTAGTGCGGGGTAACTTTGAACACGGGGTTACTTTGAACAGCTTGGGGTAACTTTGAATTTTCCTGGGGTAACTTTGAACAGCAAATAAACGAATTCGATTTGCTTCCATATCACTTCCTTTATTTCCTACATTTAACAAATAGGTTTCTACTAGAACAATTCTGCCACAAATAGAAGTCATTTGGTTTCTTTATTGCATGTTCCAAGCGATTTCATGGAAAGTCCTTCACTTTGATATTTTCGGCTATAAGTTCAGATTTGGCAATATTAAGCCTACTTTCATATTAAAATGTCCGTACACTTTTTTCCAGATTATATCTTGCATCAGGAATGTGTTTTTTGCTTACAATTTGATATTTTTGTGTTTTGTTTATATATTTTCATGCAGGCAATTTCCTATTTATGCTTTTATGAATTTGATTTTAAAAGGCCTTGATCCACTTCAAATTTGTCTGGGCATCAATGATTGGGCATTATTTTTGTAGTAATTCAGTAGATACATGTTGAAAGTTGGCCTTGTCTTGCCAAATCATAATCTAGAGGACCTTATGCAAAATTGTATCTGGAATAAAATTATCAGCGAATTGGGGTAACTTTGAACACTTTTCAAAAGTTGTCAAATTTTATTGCCCAAAGGAAGTTTTTGTAAGAATGGCATATAAGAAGCATCATTTGCATGTTTTAAACCCAATTTAGCGTAATTTGAAGCAAAAAAGTCCAAAAAAATTTTGGGGTAACTTTGAACAACACTTTTGAGTGGGCGTGGCCACGGTTTCACCATCTTAATTGATGAAATGAAGTATGTGGTAACGAACTTTCCATCGACCCAGAATTTGTCCAAAACATAAAAATCTATATCCAGGAGGCTTCTAATTGGTTTAATTGGATGTTCAAAGTTACCCCAGAGCCGGGTAACTTTGAACAAGTTAGTTGCAAATTTGATCACGTGATCACGGCTCTGTTAGTACAAACTGACACGTTTCACATACCAGGTTTATTAGCCAGTGTCCCTAATGGTTATAAGAACACACGAACTTTTTGGCATGTGTTCTATTTTTAGAGGGCAGTTAGAAAAACTGAAAAATCGTTCAAAGTTACCCCGCTCAACCCTATCAAAAGAAATCAGAAAACCCTCTCACCTCCGCTCCCCAATCAGACCATTCAAAGTTCTTGGTGGCTGGGCAGTCTCTGATCCTATCAACTGGTTCACCACACATGGACTTGTCAGAGATTCCATCGCAAGTACAGTCCCTGAGGTCTTGTGTCTCACTGTCGAAACAGGTCTCGGTGGGACATTCACCCAAGTGCCAATCTCCTGCAGGGTGCATATTGTCAGCATAGTAATTAGTAACCATGTTTACTATGGTAATTGGTACCTACCCATGTTCACCATGGTACTAGCATGGTAACTAAACATAATGTTAACATGGTAACCATATTGTTAGCATGGTAACCATATAAAATTAAAAATTATCTATAGATACCAATTAGAATCATGTTCTTTTCAGTGAACTTAGGCACGCTAAAACATAATCACCGCATATTATTATGAAAATGTAAAAGGATTTAGCTAGAAAAGTAAAGACCCTGATATCTCAGGAATAAAAGTGAGTAGCTGAGTAGTTATATCTTATAACATACCAAGAACGAAAGGTTTGGTGGCCTCACAAACATATTGTTCTTCAAGTGTTGTCTCTCCGCACTTTCCACCAGTTGGGTCTTCGAGCATTCGGTCTGGCTCAATACAAGCACAGAACCTTGAAATCAAAATGAAATTCAGTAGGTACAGATTATTCAGTAGAGATTATTTCAATCACGATGACAGATTGGAACAGATTGGGTATAAAGGTAGGTACAGTACGTTCTCAAGATAATAGTAGCTTAAAATTTCTAAGAGAAGGCTGAAGAACTTGGTTTACCATAAATTGAGTAATTGGATTGACAAAAACTTTGGTATTTAAGTATTTACTAGTACAGGTAATAATAAAAACTTTTATCTTGAACCTGGTTTTGGTCTTTGAGTAAGGGTAACACTCGTCTCTGTTGCAGACCTCATCACTCCAGTCACTGATGTGGTAATGAAGGTTCTCTGGGCAGGTATAGGTCAGGATCTCTGTGGGCTCTTCACACCTGAAAATGGGACAGATAGGGTCATATGAGAGGTTTATAATATTATGTGAAAGGAGAAAAAGATAGGTATAATGTATTTCACATGACATCTAACAGGAATTCCCTTGTTCAATGTTCATTGAGTGTAAAAAGGCGGAGTTGTGTTGAAACTGTGTTGAAAATTGGCAATTGCAATTTGCACATTCAAGTTAAATTCTTTCACAGGGAGTTTCATTTCTCCATTTCTACGATGATAAATCTAATGAGCTAAAATTTCTGAGAAGAAATCCGGATTACTCAGCACTGTTAGAACGGTCGTATGAAAGTATACCCGAGGGTCAGTATGGGGTTCGCCAGGGGGTCAGTTGAGGGTGAGCAGGGGGTCATTAGGGGGTCATTGGTATACTTTCATATGACCGTTAGAACATCCTTCACACCTGTCCTCATCGTTGTTTCCATCTGGACAGATGCAAGACCAGGTTCTTTCCTTGGTGTAGTCTGTACAGGATTGCATATCACATTCAGGCTCATCCCACTCAATATAACATTTGTCAGGCGTGGGAATGGAAACGTACAGCTGCACACGTTTGGGAAAGAAAGTCAATTTAGTCAACGTAAATTTTACAACACTACTTTATACAATCAAATCAACATAATTGCATGTAAAGATTTAGTTTGTTGACCTGGGAAATATTTATTTATTCTTGGTCAACATAATTGTATCACGTTTGGAGAGAGATATAATCAAGAGCCCTCTACTATCTTAGAAGATATACCTAATTTAAATCCATGATCCATTTCGATTCATCGTTGCCCGAGCTTCATGAGTTTAGTCTAGTAATGATGATCACCAGAACCCACAATGTTAATTTCTAATTATGTCTCCTACTACTAATTATCATTAGATATTTTGTATATTATCTCATACTTGCAGAAGGTTCCAGAAGGTGTCTTGACTCTGTAGGTAACGTAGATGTACGTAATATGGAGCTCCTCAATCACTTCCTCGGGCAATTCACAGCTTGTGGTGGCAACGGGACCAGAGTTGTCAACTGTAACCGTCACTCTTGTATCAACACCAGGTCTAGAAAGGAATTGGAGGAGTGACTTATAATCATGAAATGAAATGACGAATTTGGTTGGATTGAATCAAATAATGAACACGGTCACACTGAAGAAAATTGTGGAATTTGTCGGATCATAAAAGGTTGAAAACGTGAAAAACGGGGGTACTATGAAAGGAGTTCCAACTCAAAACAAGCGGCTCAACTAAAATTCCTGTGTTACCTGTATACGTTGCCTCTATCATCGACCCAGACAGGGGAATCAATGGTTCCTCCAGTCAGAGTTGATAGGATAGTGGTAGAAGTAGTTACAGTGACGTCAGTCTCCACAATTCCAGCAGTTACGGCTGAAGAGGGGAGTTTGTACAGTTTATTGAACGCTCATCAAAATCTTGACTGATTTGGCCACAAAACTACCTCAATCTCACAATGTCAGTCTCAGTGAAGGTATGAAATAATAGAATACCTATTTATTATAAGTGTTGGTTATCTTAAACTTCTAAAGTCCTTGCTGTAACCTAATGAGAGCATTAAAGAGTATTAAATAGCTGTTTGTCTTCAAACATTTGATAAAATAATACTTTAAGATGGTGCAAGTAAAATGCTCAGCCATGACATGTAGTATGACATCATCTTCAGGATCCTCAGAAGGCTGTCCATAAACAGAAACAAAGAAATTCTCAGTCCTAATCTCTGTAGTATCAGTGGTGTGGAGTGTGATCACCAGTTGGTCGTCTTCATCATAGTCACCGGTCAGGTAGTAGAGGTCATCAGTAACGTCTTCGACTGGGTCTGAGGAAATTTGATCAGGGTAAAACTAACTACTTTGGAATTTGAGCAATCAACAACGTCCCTACTTTTTGCCGAGCTTTCAGTTGCTCTACTAAAGTACTAGCTTACTAGTCTAATATATTACCTTTCTCATGGCGAAAAAGCCGACTAAAATTTCGGCCGACTATATGCCGACTATATGTGACTAACATTTTATGATTATAATAAATAATAATTCCGACTATATTTTTACCCGACTAAAATATTGGAGGTTAAGGTATATTACCTTTCTTATGGCAGGTAAATCGTTCCCTGCCATCCCCAGAAATATCTTCTTCGTGGTATGTTTCGCACCACGTTTCTCCCATAACATAGCCCGTACAGGTAGCATCTTTGTTACACCTGAACAGATCTACAGTGATTGATTTATGGACACTAATCTGTATTAAATTGAGTACAGGCTAATATGACTTTCAATTGCCGGATTCATTGATATCAATGATCAAGTTCTTAATGATAATAACAATAATGATAACCTTTCCACGCAGTCTAAGTCTCGGTAGAATGTGCGTCCTGCTTGGCCACCGTCTGGGTCCCGACAAGCACCAACACTCGTTGTGTAGGTAATTTCTGTGGTCAGGATTATATGTCGTGATTAGAAAGGGTTAATAAGGGTGGTTATGAATTTTGAATATAGAGAATGAAAGGACTGAGAAGAATTAGAATTGATGGGTGAGAATCAAAATGTAAATAGATGGATTCCGGAAAGTTAATAATAATATAAGAAGAGTATTAGCAAGAATAGATTTTTTGTTACATTCTAGGTACGTGAAAACGTACAAGTACCCACCATTTTGCTGTCTAATTGTATTGTAAAAACCTGGTGCAGAGATGACCCTGCCAGTTGTTCGTGAAGTCAGAGTAACATCAGTAAGCGAGAGTCCAGGAATTCCAAGAACTGTTGTCTCAAGAGTTGCCTCATCAAACTGATACGCACAGTCAACATCGGGGGTTGTACCTGAAAGTAGGCGTTCAATTAGTTAATTAGTTAATTGATGAGATGGAATTGATAAACGGCCTTATCAAAATTCTCTAAATTATGATGGCTCATGGGTTTCAAGCGAATCAAAAAATCTAATCAATTATATTGAATCCATTCAGTTACTATCTTACTATCAAAATTTGAAGCCATTCTCATAAAACATTTCCTTGTGTTTGAGAAACTTACTCCATACGATGAGGATCTCCTCTGCGGTACATGTGGTGGTGTGTTCAGCTCCACAATTATCTACAATCTTGTGGGAAACCACACATTGACACCTCTGTCTTCCCAACGAAAAGAGCATCTGAGGGGTTAATAAGGGGTTAAGCGCATCTGAGGGGTTGATAAGGGGTTAACAGCATCTGAGGTGGATCCTACTTTAAACAGATCAATTAGAGCATTTAAGGTTTTTGGGAGATAAGGGGTTTCAGTCCAGTTTAGGGAACGTTTAGGGGTCATTATCTTTTCTTCAAGAAAGAGAACATTCTGCTGATTGCAATCAATAACTACTGAATCAATATAATCTAAGTGTGCTGTGACAATCAATAACATAACAGTGGCGTGTTGAACTGCTTTGTGCGCGGTATTTCAGTGCGCGGCGTTAGTGTGCGCGGCCTACTACCTGCATTCATAACAGGCAATAAGACGCGCAAAATTCCGCCGCGCACGAAAATGACGCGCATATAGCAGTTTGAATCGCCCCTGTACATTCTATGATAGTTATTGGTAACTTACGGGCTTCAATGGTGATAGTTGAAACCATGTAACCTTCATCGCTCACGGAGGACGTAATTTCTGAAACATCCGGATCAGGTTTTCAAGTATTTGATAAGGAAAGATTTTACAAGTATACACACTTCAAAACGCCTAGCAAAGTCCGAAATAGAAACTTGGGGAATGGTAGGGATACCAGTAAAATGGTGCCTATACAAGGTAAATCAGGAGTTGGTAAATAAAAAAAATAAACAACGGGAGTGGAGAATAATTGCACACAGTAAATTTGGAGCATAATATCCGAAGTAAGTGTCACAAACCGGATCAGCAAGCTGCCGTTCACCGGCTGTATCGTAATAAAACCACATGAATTCATAGTCTTCAGCCATGTCAGGTGTGACTCCAAGGGCGGTACAGCTTGCACTGCTATCAACGTTAACGGGGATTGTCTGACCTTCAGCGACAACATCTATGGGATGGGGTTAAGTAGACTGGATTGAGAAGAGAAGATGAATTTGTTAACATATTACACGCTCTGAACCTAAAATTTAAATACTGATGTAACATGGGTATGTGAATAAATATCAAGAATTACCATGTATTGGCAATCAGTAACCATATTCGGGCAATCGAATGGGTAAATCAGCAATTACCATATTTGGGCAATTCAATTGGTTTTAAATAATTACCGTATTTGTTAACCTCTGCTGCCTCCGTCCAAACCGCGTCAGCAATGAAAAGACTGTGTGCTTGGCAGTGGTATGTTTCAGTGTAATCAGACATAGCATCTGATCTTACAGTAAGTATGGGATTTTGAGAAATTATGCGATTGATTTTGGCTGGCAAGATTGGACTATGATGGGTCTACTACTAAACGGGGGATGGATCTACAAGAGATCCAATCAGAGTCCCCGGCACGGGACCTTCTGCTCGGAGGTTCCGGTTGCCAGGGCTACTGTGGATGGGAACGAGTCCCGTACTTAGAATGGCATTATATCCAAATAAGATGGGACTCAGAGATCACGAAATACGATTATGTCAGGAATAAGAATTGAAAGGTTTCACTTTCCAATATAACAGCAAACTGGAAGAATATAGGTTTTGAGGAATTCTAGTGAATGAAAAATGAAAATGCTACGTATGAAATAATTGCCTAATCTTACCAGTAAGGACTGAGAAAAGCTGGTCCTCGTTGATCTTGTAGGTCTCGCTGACATCAAATCCTTCCTTTTCAGAAAGATCGTTACCATCGTCATCGAACCATTGGATCTGGTGTGGATGTATCTCAATTAATAATGTGATTATGAAGTGTAATAGTGCCTTCAAAGCTTAAAGAGGAATGAAAATTGAACAATATTCAGTACTATAATCGTTGAAGCCAGTTGGCATGCGTGAAAAAGACAATACTACTGTATCTAGAGGGTACTACTAAGAAGACGCGAGAATCAACCAAGTTTTAGCAATAACCTACTGCCATTAGTTAATTAGAGAATAGCAATGATTATTCAACTGAACACCACTTGTATGACAAGAATTCTTGACTCACCCTGACGCTGTCAATAGAAACATGATGATCGGTGACAAGACAAGTCACGTCCCGTGAATCGTGCTCGCCACACATACTGGCAGGCTCCACCTTGATTTTTGAGGGAGATAGGGGATTAAATTTTGGCTCACACAAGATAGTGTGGGATTATTGGGGTTTCAGAAACTAGATTTAGGGAAATAGGTGGATACGGTTGGTCAGAACTTTAAGAAAGATATTATTATCAAGGTCGCTATGTATACTGTGATACTGTGATGGTACTCACTTGGTTGGCAGCACCAAAGCCACTTATCCTCCACATCACAATAGGTGGGGTAACTGGCTCGCCACACGAACTCGTAACAGTGGTCGTTACACTCATCAACCACGTACCAGTCGTCTGACCTACAGTTGGGTCCACCTCGGCTAACTACAGCTCGAGTAACCTGCGAGGGAATGGGGTTAAATGTGAGAGAGAAGAGGTTAAAGCTACGAGGGAATGGGGTTAAAAAGTTAAAAGTTCGAGGGAAAGGGTTATAAGCGTGGGCAAAGGGGTTAAAACTGCGAGCAAAGGGGTTAAGAAAGTGAGGGAACGAATCAAATCTGCGAGGGAAGTGGTTTAAAGTGTGAGGGAAGGGATTTAAACTGCTAGGGAATGGGTTACTAAATGTGCGTAGAAAATGTAATTTAACGACTCCGTATGAAATGAAAAGATAATGAAAGTATGGAAAAGCAGAAATGAATTCCCTTTGAACTCTTCTTTTTGAACAATGATGATCTAATCAAGAATTAATGTTGTCACAAAAGAGCTTTAACTATCTAATTAATAAAAAAGCAGACATAACATCGTTGTCACAAAGCATTTGATCGCTGTTACTCAATCCTGTGGTATACGTAGCGAGGTAATCGAACTGTGTCGAACAATCCGAGATACAGAATGTCTTTCCTGAGTCCAGATCTCCCTTGGCTTCAGTTGTGTTTAGACCGAGAGGGTCTAAGTCTGTTGTGGTGGTGTTGGAAGCCGAAGTGTCACCTGAGGGATGTTAAAGAGGCTAAATTATGGGGTAGGAGCAAATAATAAGAATGGTATGACATGTAAACAGTGATGTATGTCCTGAAAAAATTCTCTTTTGTGTAATAAAGTGATCGTAATCTGGAAAATGGAAATTCACCTCCCTGAATGAAATTTCTGATCGAACAAAATAATGGAATTCAGAAGAACTGAAATTATGACGACAACGAAAATGCTTTGAACAGTGAAATGGAAATTGGTAACTTACAGTTGTCGCTCCCGCAATTTCCATGGGCAGTGTAAACCAGGCCAGCAGCCAGCAAGAACACGAGCTGTATATTCATAATTATATGACACAGCACCGAACAAGCAAATCTAATGATGAATTCTAGTTCTGTCTTCTGAAAAGGGACAATTTATCATCCCTGTACCCGCCGTGCTTGTTTTGACTGCCTGTTGTGACGTATTGAGTCACAACAGGCGCACTAGTCACAACAAGTTGAATTTTTCGTACAAACAGCAATGTTAAACGCTGAAACCATGAATACTAGTATCGTGTAACGAAATCTTGCCTGATTATTGACAGTGCGCGAAGTTTTAAAACCTAACGAATGAATTTGCGAAAATATGCCCATTAAGTTAAGATTTAGCATTTTAAGAGAAATCAACGGTAGATTTCAATGAAGAAAGGTTGGTAGATTGAGACTTGATGGAGAAATGGCATATCACTCGGTGTTTAAGTCGAGGGAGAACGCTAGAAGTAAGATGAAAGCTCGATCATAAACATTTCGGTCGCACAAAATTTATTTGGTTTGCGGGATACGCAAATACGTTTTTATTTATAAGGCCTGGCGCTATAAAACGTGCGCGCGCGGCTGTGCTTTGAGCCGCGCGCGTGGGAATTTCTGCCACGACCGTGGGAAATTTTGGTTTTGTTCATGAATCACCGTATTTTAAACACGAACATAGAACATGAAAGATCAACGCTTCTTAATGAATTTTAACCTCGGAGAACAGATGCCATAACTGAAGTATTTAAGAGATTTGAGTGCAAATTAAGCAGATGGTTACCACCTATTTCTTTACTATCGTTGATAGTTTCAAAAAATGGTCAACCATTTGAAGATTCGATGAATCCAAGTCTAAGTGAAAAGATGTTTTTTCCTTTTTAAATTGGGAGCATGTAAAATTACATCTATGTACAAAGTCATTCTTAATACAACTATTGTTCAGGTACTATTTCAGCAGTTATGAGTGCCAAAATAACATTTGGAAGTGACGACTGTTTGGATATGTTACTCGGTAAAGTACAGAAAAGTTCTTTGATTCTTTCAAAAAATCAGTTTCAAAACCGCTGAAATAATTGAATACATTCAATTTCCTCCTCAATTCAATTTCAATATATACGGGTGCTGTATAAGCAAAACATCTAATTTCCACTTAAAGTAATTTCCACTTAAAGTAACTACTTAATTTGAATTTTTCAACTTTCAACAAGAATTCAACTTTCATAATAATCATTCATCATCAATATATTAAGTTCATTTTCAATTTAATTTAAAGGTCATATTATCATATATGCATCTTTCGTCGAAAATACTAGTAAATACAGTCGTAAAAGTGTAAAAATAATAATAAAATACTAAGTTCTTGGTTTCTGGGTTTACAGTTGAACCCAGAGGTTATATATCTACTCCAAATAACACTGAAGTGTCCTCTTTCACATTTCATTCTCGTTCCACGCTGAAAATGTCTTCTTTCAATCAGGAGCCAATCCCGGTGGCCGGAACTAAACACTGCCAACACCTTGACTACAATACTCCATTCGCGTAATAATGATAAGTAGGTATAAACTGTTCACCAACCAACTAAATACAAAAACCCTAGTCCACAAAACATCGTACGGCCACAAACACAAGATAACCCTCCCCATCTTCACCCGTTATCCACCGCAGTTGGGTTACTTATCGACTTATTGCTCGTGTGCTGGAGCACTGGACCCGTTATCACCGGCCGTATTTCATCCACAGTCGCTGTTTTACGGAAGAGTTCCTGGAACGCGCTAGTCCTATTTGGATGGCTCCGAGAGGATCCCTTGGAGTAGGACCTGGATCCGGAGGTAATGTGGGGGAGGGTGCGCGCTGCCACTTTCATCGGATCCACCTGGAACTCCACACTCTCTGAGTCCAGAGAGTACGAGCACGAACTGAGTCGGCACTTGTTGTTCAGTGATTCGGTGGAGGATCGCGGCGACATTTTGAGGGGTGAGTTCGTGTTAGCCCGGCTGCGGGTAGATTTCTTGCCGCTCCGCCGGGTGACAGTCCCGTCGGGTGTCAGCGGGTGATCAGCGTCCCGGTGACTCTTCCACGACATGATTCGTTCGAAGAAACTACCCCGCCGAATCTTAGAATCCTCCGAGTGTTTGCTGTCGTTATCGTATTGAGCGTAAAGCATGTTCTTGTTCAAAAACTCGATATTTGAGATAAGCGATTGGTACGCACACCGGACTTTTGTTAATTTGACGTTTTTATCCTCGCCTGCGTAGGGTTCGAGGAGATCCATGACAACATCGTGAAGCGAGTTGGCGTCGGATGTGAGTTGGTTGAGGGATTGGGGTAGGTCCCGGGCTCGGGCTGAGAGCTTTCGGGGCCCGTAGTGCTCCTGCATGATACCGAGCTGAAACAAGTTGCATTAATTAGGCATCAGAAGTTAAAGCATGTAAAATAAGCATGCTGATGGATTTTAAAAGAATAAATGCATAAAATGTATTAAAATAAATTTGAATCTGAAGGATATACCTATGGTGGGTTGGACAGAGTATAAGGTAAATCTACTACCTTGCATGTCAGCAGTGAGAATTTGAGCGTCCACTTTGTCAATACGCTGCTGAACCGTGTTACCAATCGAACCTTCTCCACTTTCTGAAACAGGAAGGTTATTGAGATTATGTTAATTGGTGAAATGACATAATGGGTGTTAATAATCAAAATAAATGAAACCTCTATACCACGTCACCGCTTTTACTGGTAACGTCCCCAACGCGATGAAATTTTAAAAAGTACCCATGCGCGGCATGATACACCGCGTTTGAAAAGGTCGACATAAAATGACGACATAAAAGGTCGAGACACCTTTTAACACAAGGTTCAACCACCTCGGTATCAATACCTGATGAGTTGATGCTGGTGTACTCTGCATCGCTGCCCCGGTGTTCTTGTAGGAGAGTCAGTAACCGGTCCTCCTCAGCTGGGAGATGAAGTGTTATTAACGACAGCGAATTAATTTGACAAATGTTTTTCAAGTTTTTAAACTTTGAGTGCGGTGAAAAGCGAACTGAAAAACAGTGTTCCCGGTTGAGGCGGGTTGAACAAGGTTGGGGACTCAGAGAAATAAAAGACATAAATAAAAAGAAATTATATCTACCATCATTCGGGATGGACGGGGGTCTGTTTCTCTCATGAACTTGAGCAGCTGCCAGATCCAGGAATTCCATTGCCGGCTTAGTCTCCGCTGGTTTTGTGGTGTCCGGTATCTGACCCCTCACTCTTTCCAGAGTTTCTGATAGACTGAATTAGTGGGTTTGAGAAACAGTAAAGGTCTGCTGGTTGACTTGATGTGAAACCTAGAAAGGCACCTTCCTGGCCGCCTTATTTTAAGTTTACAAATTTATTGATTTTGAGAACATCTACCAAAATCTGTATTAATAAACTTCAACTGACAGAAAAATTTAATGAAAACAAACTCACAGTTTGCACTCGTCCTCTGTTTTGCAGATGATTGGGCAAATGAGAGGCATTGATTTGGAAATGAGGTAGAAAGACTTGGATTCCTGTTTGTCTGCCGATATCAACATGTCCTCTTCTCTGACTGCTGCAAGGAGTAATTTTTAGTCCCAAATAGACGGGGGGGCTTTCAGAAAAACACTCAAAAGCTTAAATTGATATCAAATAGATTGTAAAATTTGAAAGCTCGCATTACTGAGTGGAATATCGCCAGCTCCTAGGAAATTTTTGATACCAACTATAACCACCACGATTCTCCAAACAATCAAGCAGTTACCTATTATCCGGGTAAGTTTCTCTATCTGAGCGTCAGTGGTATGGTTAGAGGTGTTGCTGGAAGTGGAACTGGAGTATAGCATGGACCGGTCGTTGGGAAACAGTACGATGTATCTCTCAAATAACACCAGATTCACCTGAAACAGTACGATATACCTTCCAAATAGCACCTGAATTAAAATCAAATTAAATCCTGTCTAAAAACAGTATTTTGACAGATTTTGTACCTGACGATTTCTTTGCTTCACTGTCGGTTCATCTCATATAAAAATGAAATGAAAAGATGTTCATTCATAAGTATATCCTATGTGTTAACATTCAGAATATATATGTATCTTATGCACTTATGATTTTGCACAAGAAGTTAGCAGGTAATTTCTTATAAATTTACCGTGTCAATATAGGAATTATAGACGCCCAATACATATCATAGGATATAAAATCATCATTATATTTATATCTATTTTCGGCGGCCTATTATCTTACCCCTAGGTCTCTGACACAAACCAATCAGCGTGCGAGTTGGATGCGAACTCACGCGCTGATTGGTCAATGTCAGAGGATTTTGCGATCTTGTGGGTAAGCTAATTTGCTGTCAATAACAGCACATGAGTGTACAACAGCAGCTATATTTAACAATCAACTTGACAGTTCCATAAATACACACAACCTGGTTTGGTATTGTACACACACCAACTCACACACATTTCGCTCAATCGCCTCTCAACTATTTGAAATATTACATTAGAAACCCCTCAAGTTGTAAACTTCACAACACTAGTACATATATTTAGATATTTGTATATAATGGTCAAACACACAAGGTCACAAGAATATATTGTGATTTATTTTCAGTTTCTGGATTCCTTGATATTTTCAAAGACATTCATTCTTCAGGGTGAAACTGATGAGCTAATAATTGTGGAATTTCGAACATTATTGTCAAACCAATATTTATTTTGGAAACCGAAATTGCAATAAAAACATATCACTTGGCTGAATTACCTCTCAACTAATTTTGGAATATAATAATAATATGCTACCATGGGAAACCGTACAAATTCGTCATTCACTACGCTTTCCTACGTTCGATGGGTTTATACCAACACATGAAACGCAACTTGTGCAGCAACACTAAGCGGTTGAGAGTGACGTCATTATCATGCGACAGAATGGTGAATTGAAGATATAAATTAATTCGCCTGGTTTTTTGTGCGTAGCACATGACAAAGCTTATGGTGAATAGTGGAATTTATATAACAATATGGCATATCCTCAAATTCATGCTAGAACAATCGCACAGGAATATGGCGTTTACTCAAAAACTTTCCTTGCGTTAGGAAACTATCACATATGTACTCTTCTATTTCAGTCGGTGGTGTCCTTAAATCAATTCATTGCCTGGCCAATCAGCACACAGTATCATAGAAATCCTACCAACTGATTGAGTGATTGGTCTAACCTTATCGCAGTGAGGGCGAGCTAAATATCCCGTATTTACTGATTTCGATTATGTGAAAAATAACATTTCCTTGCGTTTCAAAACGTAGATTTCTAACTTACCTCCTGTTTGATATCAGAACAAAACACTGGAACGTTGAGAATGCAGTCCCCAATATCCCGGGAGATGTTGTCGGAGAGGAGGCGAGCTCGGGCCGCCTTCTCTATCCTCTGAGACTCTGCCTTAGCCACTTCCTGGTTTATGCTGAGGGGAAACAGAAATGATAAATTGAACGCGTCTGAAAGACTGTTCTCGGTCAAAAGACGTCTAAAAGACGTTTTTTTCCTACTATAGATTCCCAAAATTGCTTTCCAAAATATATCAAAGATCCGATAACATATTTTGTCAATTTCGAATTACTCTTCAATTAACTCATATAACAGGCGCATTCGGATATGGAAGGTCAATAAATCGGTGTCTTAGAGTTGATAACATACGATTTTCTACATAATTGTTAATAAGAGTCGATTCCAATGGAATGCAGCTCTAGGAGAGAGTGATATTGTTAAAAAGACCCGTTAATAGAATGCCAATAGGCTGTAATAAGAATTCATCAATCAACCTGGCACCTCATTAAAACTTAGGCATTCTCCGAATTTCTTAGAGAACAATTCTTCCCAGAAAGTGCATGAAATAGTATAAAGTACGTTAAAACTTTTGACGAGAGATAGTCGAAAAATAATTCGGGTTTGAAAAAATGTAATATAATATATTACTTGTTGAGAATAGTCTTGATTCTGGCCAAACACTCGGAAATTGTCTCCTTTTCCTTTGACTCCGGGAGGGTGTACTTACAAATCTGAAAACATAGAAATTAATATGTTTTAATATCTCGGCGGCGTCGCAGCTTAGCCCCAGCTCCATTTGTCGTTGACCAATCAGTGCGCGAATTGACTGTAAACACGCGCGCTGATTGGCCGATGTTAAGACGATTTTGCGGATCCTATGGATAAGCTTATACTAATACGCCATCGATAGCATGTATTCCTCTATAGCGAATAATGGGAGAAAAAAGACGGTTTTCAGGCCAAAAACCGCGACTTTTCTCCCCCATAAAAGACGAAAAATGAATGATTTCGGAATTTTGGGGTCTGGTATGTCTTCCGTTGGTCTTCCATGAATGGCGCGCAAAGTTTCAGCTCAATCAGTCAAAGCGCTAGCATTTTGGATTTTGGGTGCCTCAGAAATGAAGAGTGTTACATGTATGGTACATTGGAATGCAACAGTACTATATATTATGAACGGCTATATTTATGTCAGGAATTTACAAAAAATAGGCATTTCATTGCCCTTCTAAGGTCTTACATGAAACTCAACAAGTACAATTCTATATTGACGCAGGGTATAATATACCCTGAGAGGAAGCTTGAAGGGGTGTTATAATATAAATGTATGCAGGTGTATAGAGTACACGAAGGAATGTTCTGAAATATATGTTGTACACTCATATAAAGTGTCCACGCCTCGGATAAAAATATACAATATTTCAAGCCGGCAGTTATAGTTTTATAGGCGGTATGTAACTGTAGATGAGTATAAAAATATTGAATATTCAGAAATGGGTGATTTGGCCTGAGCTTTTGAGGGTTAATTACTGAATGAGATATTAAGGACCATGGGATTACTTATCAAATAGATTTCTAGGATCAAGAGATGGTTACGATTTTTGAGAACAAAACGTGGGATTATGTGGATTCTTGAGAAATCGAAAGTTGGATTTTGTGGATTTTGGAAGATTTTTGGAGAAATCATTTGAAGAGGGTGAAATGGAATATTTCAGAAATGAAAACTTAAACTGAAAAGTTGGTGAAAGGAGGGTTATTTTCACCTGTTGAATGAGTAAAGGATACTTCGTGACTCTCTGCATGGGGTTAGGCAGGAGCTCCTTGAGGTGTTTTCTCCGACACAGCGGGTTGGACTCACACTCAAGTAGGAAGGTGGCGAAGTCAGTGTTCCTCATGTTTTCCTGATTGATATTTGCAGTTGAAAAGGGAGAAGTTCCTGGTAAATGGCATGAAATAAACCTCAATTTGTAATGACAGTAACCAAAATTGACATCACTTTCTCATGACATTAGTCATCAGAAGAAAACATCAGTGTACTGACAGCAGTTTTTGTTGACACCAGTTTACAACATAACTAATACTGACACCAGTTTTTGCTGACACCAGTTTACAACACATGAACCACGCTAAACGCTGACACCAGTCTCAACACATTGACACTGACATTTTTTGATGACAGAAGTTTACGAAATTTTGGAATGACTTAAAATTTTCAAACTCTCCGCCCTCACCTTCAATACCATCAGAGAATCAGTGAGGTTGATACAGTACTTCACTATTTCCTTCTGAAATCCGGGGTTATCAAAGAACTTTCGTCAAGCACGGCCCAAGACTTTCCACGTACTCGTTTCCGTTTTGTAACCCCACTAGATCGTTCTTGAAACCACCTTAAAAGGGAGTGAATATTATAAATAAATTTATGAATCTTAGCCATCCAAAAGGAAATTATGATATTGTTTTTAATTAAAATTGTCTCAGCATCTCGCCTTTCACCAATTGTTACAACCATCGAAAAAGACCATTAAATAACCGTATTTGGACAAATGTCACTGGTTTTGAAACTTTTGAATTTCGATAAAACAAATCAAGTTATCGGTCGCATAAAATTCATGCCCATTCGTGACCAGGAAGTTTCAATAAATGACACATTGGTATTGAATTTGACTTGAGCACTAAATGGGCATTCATAAAGTAATTTGATCACCTGTCACATTGAAAATGTTTTAAGGAAATAAAGTCAACTAACTTATTTTATGCATATGTTAAATCTTTATGCCGCACATTTATATTGAATTTGTGATTTCATTCACATACACCTAGAAAATGTATATTTGGATTAAAAATAGAACACGTTTAAGAGGAATAGAGGATGATAATGACTAGCAGTTGTGAGTGTCTAAAGTAAAACAGACTTGGAAAAGATCCAATGATTACTTTACTGAAGGTCAACACGAAGTGAGTTTGATGAAATGAACATACATTCGGGGAAAAGATACACATTATTTGATGGCATATTCTAAGGGCAAAAGGGTTTCAAAATTTGAGTCATAATTAGGGAACTATATTTCACCATCACGATCCTCTTTAAATTCAGTTTACCCCCTTCTAACAACTTTAAAATACTCACGGTGCATTTCCACGAGGGCTGCAAGGTTGAGGAAGACTCGATTTGATAGCGCAGGAGTAATAACGTTGCGAAGGAGCAGTGGTTCTTGGTATGCCTGAAACGAATAAAATAATGAGAATTCAGATTCCACAGTATTTTGAAACTAGGGGTTTCAGATTCCAAAGCTCAAATGGTTCAAACAACGTTCTTCCTCACAGCGAAATTTGAACGATCCCTTAAATGAAAAATGTAAATTTTAAAATCTCACAGCATCCAAAATCTCAGATATTTCACCTTCTGAAGAAGTATGAGGTTCCTTAGGAAGAGTTTCTCCGTGTGAATGAACTCTGCTATAACGTCCTGTCTTTTTACATCTTCCGGTTGGATGTTGTTCTGCGAGGAATGCTGTGATGAGTGTGGATGCAATGTCCATTTGTCGGTATAAATCAGAACAGTTGGACCAGAAAACTGGTACATTGGGCGAAAAACCGGTACTATGGGGGCCTAAAATAGGCAAATTTGGTTTACAATTCGTATTGAAGTTGCTTAGAAGTAAAATAATAAAATACCACAACTCAACAAGTAAAATACTCACGGTACAAAACCTGGCTGACCAGGGCGGATTTTCCTCTTCCGTTCCTAAATCCACATCCGTTAAACTGAGGTTGACCTCCTGGTGAGACTTGAGGGTGACGGGGCCTTGCCTGCTGACATCGTCCACCGAGTTAGACCGCCTCAACGCTGAAACTGAGGGGGTGAGTTAGTATATGGGGTTACACCGTCTCAGCGCTGAAACTGAGGGGATGGGTTAGTATATGGAGTTAGACCGCCTCAGCGCTGAAACTATAAGGGGTGGGTAAGTTTATCATAGGGTGTTAGTTCTTGGCAAATTTAGCGTTAATTCTCGGTTAATCGCATCACTCAACAGCGTTGAAAGTATCAACTGTGAGGAATGAATAGTATTAGTATATGGGCTGCCGGCTGAAGTATGAGAAGTTAATTCTGGGTTAATTTAGCTTTCATGCCTGGGTTAATGAACTTAGTCCAGGTTAATTCTCCTCATTCCAGTATCACTCAGAGTGGAGGAGCGGGCTGATGCCAGATTTTCTCCTCAGTAGCATTTCACTCAACCCTCCGTCGGATGCAATTTTTCCTGTGGACCCTCCAAATTCCCGAGTGTTGCGCGCTAAGGATGGGAGAAATCCATCTCTGTTCTCCTCTACTCTTACCCAGCGCTAGCGGGTCCTCCTCATCCAGAATCAACTCCTCGTGGATTGTAAGCAGGCACTCCGCACTCCGGGCTTGTTTCTCAATGTAAACACGTTTCCTCTTCTGTCTGCTGCTCCGTGACCGCTTCACCAGGGACATGATGACGCGATAATAACAACACTATGCTTATAGTAACGCTATACGGGTGTGGGTTTAGTGTGATAACCAGGTAACGTTAATTGATAAAGTTAATTAGTAGCGATCAATCAAAAAGGACGAAACGGCACTCCAGCATTATGTTACGACTATACGGGTTTAAGTTAGAGTGATGTCAGGATTAGAGTGGACGATTGCTTACGTTGATTGATAACGTTAATAAATGTTAACGATGGTTCATGAAAGTGTTATCTTCTGGGGCAATCAATCCAAAATGATTAATCGATGAATATTTAAAACATAAAAGTTACACCTTTCTTGAATAATGCAAAAAGAAAAAAAAAGCTACACTTTAAAAAAAAGTTAAACTTATGGTTTAACTAACTCCCTCTCAAAGATAAAATTCAGAATTAATGAGAATATGAAATCGGTAAAGTAAACCACAAAGCGAAGGGAGAATTAGTAACCAGCCGCTGATGGCATAATTCTGTGTATTTAACAAGCATAATTGATGACATCGTTCAGCATTTAGCACGCCCAATTATCATGGAACGTGTAGCGAGAATTGTACGATTAAAACAATTAATAAAAGCTGAAACAGCGAATTTCGAGATGATTTCAGACACCACTTTCTGCTAAGACTCTAACTGAGACTTCTCTGCTTACACTCTAACTTTATCAACTAATGAACAAAGGACCCGGCATCAAGATTAAGATTTTCGTCAAAAACCACGGTTAGGAGAGGCAGCAGGCCATCGAGGTTCAAAGTCGCTGAACGATAAATTATTCCCAGCTAATACAATATATTCAACTTTAACTTTCGGTCACTAAAGTTAGCAGTTCCAGACACTGAAAATCCTTAATGAATTCCAACTCTGGAGCAACGAAATATAACTGAAATTCCGCGGAAAAACAGCAGTATAGTCGGGATACTATCCTTGTTGCAGGACTCCGTATATATACCGTATATATGTAAAGTGCTATGTGCCTTGCACACGACACACATTCGTGCGGGGAATCCAACAAAACTACAAAACGGCACTGCTACTACTGCTACTACTACAACTGCTACTGCTGCTGCTACTGCTACTGCTGCTAGGCAGGCTGTGGTTGGATGATAGGCGGTTGTAGGAGTGATGTCATTATCATGGTTTAGAATGGTGAATATATCGGGCGAAAATCGCCTATTTTTCGCGCGTGTCGTTTAGAGGTATGTGTGGGAGGAGAAAGCGACAGTGCTTACAATTTCTAATTCAGTGCAGTCTCGCACTAGGAATAAAGAATGCATGCATTCGGTATAGTAAAAAGGATCGATCTAAATAACAGGAGGTCAGGAGCCCAGGTTTCGCTTTTTAAATTAAAAAGTTGCAACGTCACATAAAATGATTCAATTAATATTGCATTATTGGAACACAAGGTTATATCGCCATGAAATTGCCCAATAAGGAAACAAAAGAATACTATTGTGACGGGGTAAAACCTTTCCGGAAGACATAACTTCTAGAAGAGAGAAGTACACTTAGAGAACTTATAGAACTTGTAGAATAGAGTGATAGAGCTATAGAGCGCCTTGCACGGTAACTATATTACAAGTAAATTACATATATATCTAAGTTCTTCTAGAGCAAAAACTTTATATATTAGCACACATAATACTAATATATGACATGGCTCAACACTTTGGGTAAGGGCAGTATATTACCGGTTCAACGACATCGATTTACCACTTCTAAATATGATAATGACATCATTTCAACTGCCTACCACACAAAATCAGGTTTCGCAACCTGAAGTTACTACCTACAACAAGCCTCGACATATTAACAGAAAAAAAAGCTAACTCGAAATATGAGCGATATAATCAGAAAAAAGCCAGCTTCATATTGCGTAAAGGAGAGTGTTGACCTTATAAATTATAAGCCTCGAACTGAGCTATATATGAGATCAACCCATAAAAGTGAACCTGTACTATATAGTTGTAGGTAATAGGATAGTTGTATTAGATTAAATGTGAAGGTGACGCATTAAAATAATAATATCAACGAGGAGAAGCCGAGGTAAATGATTCAACAGACATATCAAACGAATAAATATAAAATAGTTCTACAACGAGTCACGCAGTTGAGTACTCGGAATCTAAGAAGGTTTCGGCGTATAACGAACTGAGGACTTGGAAAGTTGAAAGTTCCTCGCGTCCTCTGACAGGAGATTTATTAAGACGAAAAGAGGGCGTATTAAGGACTTGAAAAGTTCATCGCAACCTCTGACAGCTTTTCAATGAAAGAGACCTTTAGGAAGCTGTTTAGGAGAAAGTAAGATGTAAACGTTGAATGATACGAGAGAGTTTCAAACAAAAAAGTGGATGGGACTTTTTCCTGAGGTGCTCGGGCCCCCATTTGATGAGAAAAGAGTCAAGAAGAGAAGAAGAGAGTCAAGACACACACGTACACAAAGTGTTAACTGATATCGACAATCGCCGCGTACATTTATATATGATGCTGGTATAATATACATTTTATATTATTTGGGAACATTACATAATTGGTAGATAAATATTACATTATTACAACATTACAAATGCGAATGATAATAACGTCATTATCATGGTTTATAATGTAGAATTGATGATGTTGAACTGTTCATTTTCATACGCAGGAAAGGTGTCGTTGTGTTTAAGCCATGTGATCAGCTTGGCAGAAAGGCAGATGATCAATTCAAATCATGACATCATACTAGTCAATTAAATCCATTCGCCATTCTGACATCATTTTGGTCATTTTATACTGATTTAAAATTGTAGATCTTTCCATTGTTTTATTTAATTGTTCATGAGTAGAAAATTTGTTCACGACATTTGCTCAGCTTGGCAGAGAGGCAGCGATGATCAATTTATTATGACAGAATACTGGTCAGTGTCAATTAAATGCATTCTGACATCATTTTGGTCATTTTACTCGGGTATGTTGTTAGGATCAAATCATTCTGCCGTTTATTCATTTTTCTTTTATTCTGGCGTCATTAAAAATGACATCATGTTCATCTTGTAAACAGAAAATTTCAAAATACTATGAAAAAGAAAATCCTATGCAGAATCAAGAATAATGCAATCGTTTTAGCAAAATTGCTTTATTTAAACATTCTGAAACACAAAATTCGCTCTCACACAAACCATAAATGGATGAAAACACCAAAATAATCCTAATGTGATAATGTTAAAATATTCCAAACTCATGACATCATTGTCACTACAACATATTTCATCCAAGAAATATATTCCGTTTGCAAATCATAAAGAAATTTGAGATTTACATGAATCAATGAACCAGTACAATAAATAACACGGTCACAAATCATAGAGGATTCACATATAAAAGATACCCGAACAACAACCCATAGAGGAATAAATATACGACCTGTTAAGTGACGCGATCAAAAAATAGGCACCTCTACCTCATCAATTCACCATTTTAAACTATGATAATGATGTCCCTTTAATCCGGCTATTTAAACGAGGTGAAGGAGCTGTTAGGTAAGTTGTAACTCGAGACACAAAACCATTCGATGATGAACTAACACGCTACCGACATCATAGGTTGTGGACACTCAAAGTATAATGAGTTTCATCGGTGACGTAAGCGGTATCAGATTGTATATTTAGTACGATGGTAAATGTTCGTATTTTTATTACACAATATGAATTTTAGATTGTTCATTTATTTTGTGAATTTCGAAAAAAAAATCCGCGACACGCGTATGAATGACTATTCATTGCTGATTGACTTTTTAAACAATTGCTACTCATTCTAGTGCTTAAAAGTCGGTGGATAATTAGATAATTTAAGATAAAATGGATACTTTATACCCTAATTTAAATGTGACACAGGTGTTAAAGGCGGGGTAGGGCTTAATTTCCTGAATTGTATATGAATTTATTTAACAAGACGTGATAATTAAATCTTTTGGACGTCTATACTTTTCTCTAATTTGAAGTTTGGTGGGTTCACTTATTATATATTTTGGGTGACACCGTAAATTCAAAATATAAAGCACAATCAAAATCTTTAACCTTCATGATTTCACGAAAGCTTGTAGAATGTGGGATGTATGACCGTTATATTGTTATAAGCCCTTTTAAAACTATTACATCACTCCTACTTTAATTTGTTAAAAAGTTCTCTTGTTGTTCTCTTCAGTGACGTGTATAATACATATCTTTGTACTTTGATCAGGCTTAATTTCAGAACTTGATCCTCACAAGCTTATAAAGCCTTTTATGGACACTTGAGAATGTAAGTCATTGTGTAAGCGTGAGAAGATAATGGATAAAACAACTAACAAGACATAATATTTGAGAGCAACGAAATTTGGGCCTTGGAGATTTTAAGAAAAATTCCTGTTTTTTCAAAGACCCAATAAAGTTTTGATATGACGTCATCACCAAAAATCGCTACATTTTCGAACCTCCAAGATTTCGATACCTAGAATTATATGGTTTACCTTTGACAATTTAATACTGACCAATGTTTCGCAAGTATTTCAGTCACAACGAAAGGAAAAAAAATTACAAATAATTTGAAGCTGAGGTAAAAGATTCAAATTTAAAATGTCAAGAGATTTTCTTCTGACGAAGTGTCTCAATTTTCTTTTTAGGACAAGTTAAATCCGTGAATGAATGTAGGTACTATACAGTGTACAATGTACATTGTACTATTGTGGAATTGTGGAATGTGGTGTGCCTAAAAAATTTTCATTCTTTTAATATTTTTCTACAGATTTCATTTTCGAGCATGGTTTTTAATAAAAGACTCGAATCGCAGAATTTTAAGGAAATGAGTTTTGATGTTGGAACCGAACTGAAAACAGATGTAATGCATCTGGTCAGTTGCGTTCCACTGTGATTTTTGGAAAAATAGTCAAACAAATTGTGAAAAGTATCCAAGTATTTACCAAACACTTATCTTCGAGACTTAAAACCGATAAAAATTACATCAAAGTTCCAGAAAGGTTGAATTAGCTGCAAGGGAGCGGCGTATAATATAACTATGTTATAGATTAGGAAGCCATCGAAGTTATTAACATTATATATAGGCTGCGGGAGAAAATAATACCTGCTGCGAGGTCACCAAAATTCCATAGAAATCTATGAAAATCACGTCACTCTCAACCGTTTATATTTTCCCCGGGTGGCTTACAAAATATGACAAGGCTCCCCCAGCTGAAGTTTATGTAGATTATATAGTATGTGTGTATGAGTGTGTGTGTGTGAGTATATTAAATTAACTTCTGTCAGAAAATACCATATGAACTCGTATAGTTTCGGGGGCACACCATGTATGTGCGTGTTGGGGTTAATAATATATACGCTTAGAATATTTAAATAGGCCATCAAAATGACGTCATTAACATTGTGCGAGCTGCCAAATTGTTTAAAATAAGATCCACCTGTTTCTTGTGAGCGGGGATTATAATTTGATTCTTTGTCGCGCGCGCTGCTATAGTGCAACGTATGATGCAATGGCTGGAAGTGATGTAATATGCTCGATTCATAGAGGGCTCGAAAAAGACGCGCAAATTTACTGTTCGCGCGTCAACTTTTGATGTTAATTCTGTCGAAAGAACATCGAAATTGCTCGTCTTTATCGAGCCCTACTTCAATCGAGCGATCTGCAAGCATATGCGTAGTTGGATTATTTATAGAGATTGGGCTGTGAATGGCGTTAAATGCCACACATTTCGCACGCTAGCGTGACCTACTGACCAGCACTCTGCTAATCAGTGTATTGGAATATTGGATTGCTTGCACCTCTAAAAGCATACTTTGTAGAAAATCTACACATTAATCATATTTATTTAGCTTACAGTAGATTCTCACTTATATGCGCAAAAATTTGCACTAGAAAAATCCGAAAAATTTGGAAGTAAAATTAATAAATTTGTATTAAAATTACTAAATTAGTTCCAAAATAACTCACTTCCAGGTTCCTTGCCCCTGTCGTAGACTCCTTCCCTCTTGACGTCAAAACTCCTGCTCCTGGGAATGTCATCTGCTGCGAGGGCTTCCGGGGATGGCATGAACCTGGAATTTGGAGAAGGATTAGAAAGTGGAAATGGAACAGTAGAAATTATAAATCTGGTTCTGATAGCTTAATTTTCCAAACATAATCAAATAATGGACGAGGATTGATAACTTGAGATGAATTCTTGAAATTTAATTCTTATCAAACATATTGTCCTTACACATTATCAGAATTAGCTGAATCATCCAGGTTTGAGATATCATTAGTACTCTTAGAGAGCGAGCTCGTTGGACTCAAATTCCGTAATCTGAAATGAATTTTACAAATAAGAAGGGAAGAAGGAGTAGATTTTGTGGGAGAAACTTTTAATACTTTCCACATTTTTTCATTGACTACAAAGAATCACGGGTACTACTTAGGATCCGTACAAATTGATGAGGCTAAATCCACCATTGCTCTCTGCAGAAAGTTTCAGCGAATTACGCTAGGAGGCCCCAGCGGCATACGACGTGAATACAGATAACGGCGTAAAACAAGACTATACCAGCCGACACCAACGTGAGCCTATATAAACAGCTGATAGAGGCGTAAACTGAAATACACCAAACAGTTAACTGCGTGAAACTTAGCTTAATTGAACAGATAAATGCATAGGACTTCACTGAATCAAACAGATAACTTCATGTAACTTCACTAAACAGTTAAACAATACCGGCGTTTTAACGGTTTCTCAACACTGTTAGGACTCTTCCACTCGCCCCTTTTCTCGGGGTTCCTGATTTTAACGGATTTCAGTCAGCACCTTGGGGGCAGCGGATAGGGACATATGGGAGGTGGATATGCCTTTCTTAGAGATTGTTTGGGAGCCGCTTCCACTTTTTGCCCATTTTCAACCCCTCTCCCCCCGTCTGCTGACGTCAGCATTGACCAAACCCCTCCTTTTTCAAAAAAAATGTTTATTTGGAATCAAAACAACAGACATGAAATATCAATCATGTGGTGTGATTCATGATGTTAAATTCGTTATAAACAAGCAAAATTTGTTTCTAAATGTTATAGACAAACCTCATTTAATCATTGGTGTCAGTTAGTTTAGAAATATTGATATCATATTGCAGAAATGAAATGGGTACTCCAAAACAAAATATTGTGAACGAAAAGTTTGGAAATTGTACCCTAAGGATTTCAAAATTCAAAATTTGCCATAGGTGGAGTCGTATTTACTTTAAAACGCAATAAATACTTAAATAGTCACTAAAGAAGGAAAGGAGACGTTCTTCGCTATATAAAAGGTATGGTTCATTCATTATTGAGGTGGAATGTATAGTGAGAGAACAAGAATAGTAGTTAGAGTGTGTTTAAGAGGGGCTAACTGAAGATGAAAGCTATATGAACTTATCAAAAACCATTTTATGAAGAACCCATATTACGCTATAACGATACTTAGGAAAAGATGCAGAAAAGAAGTAGGTAGTAAAGAAGGTAAAGTGCGCGTCCGCTGATGCGCAATGCCGTTAAGACTCCTCACAGCCTTGAGGGGTAATGGATCCACGTTTGGCTGATATGTTTGCATATCAAGTAAACCGTCTAGTAAAGGACAGATGTAATTTAAAAGAAGCATTCATAGGAAGCATTCATTCCTCAGAAATTTCATACTGAAGAAGCAAAAATTTTTAAACAATTCTTCATGTAATGTTCAGTGAGTATAATACTGAAGAAAGAAAGAAAGAAGCAACTCAATTCAAACCACTTCAAGTGAAGTTTGGGGTGAAGACAACCCGAAGTAGCACATCATCGCAGACGAAATCGTTTTACGTCCGGCTCGAACTGTTTAAACACGTATGTTTAATGAATTCTATTTAAACAAAATTCTGGTAATGGAATACCAGAGCTGCCATATATAAAACTAAAGTTATAGCGGTATAGGAAGTGTAAAACATGTCCATCGTTCGCAAGAATCTTAGACGGCTCTTGCGTCATACTGTCATACTTTGGGAATGGCTTTTACCAAAATAATTCTCTTAAAAATTCAAACCATATACGCAAAGCTTTAACAAGTTTACAAGCGAGCTGGATTGTTTAAACCTTAAAATTAATTTAGGAAAAGGAGTTAAGGTATTTGGCCGGCGTGGGTGTGATGCCTAAATAACCTAAACATTCTATAAATTCTGCAAATGTACTGAGAGTTGGCTGTTAAAAATCTAATATTCCAATTTTTGGAGCAATGATCAATTCGATTTATAAATACGGGAAGGTATTCAACATTATATGAATCTTTATTTGAACACGTCACACATTTTCAACGAGAAAAGAAAATACTGAAAATTATCAGTAAACAAAACTCAAGTTTATATTTCATACATGTACAGAATACGCATGGTAATGATAAGATTAAAATCTAGCGTGTTTGATTTGTATTTGATAAGATTAAAATCTAACCGACCAGTATATTTGAAATCAAAGCCAGTAACCACTTTAAGCCCGCGCGCTAAAAAAGGCGGTTCAACGTCATCAACTTTCCTACATTTCGCTTTGATACTGACGACACCTCTACGGCTGTGCACATATTTTGCAGAGCACCGAGTAGGTTAAGCCAATGATTTGAAAGATGCAATGTACTTTAGATTTATATTTAGGTACTCATCGTTCAAATTAAAATCGGAAGATTAGAGAATTATTGTACAAATAATGTGTACATCCGTCTAAATCAAAATTCAAAATAGAGACGGCTCACATACTCAAGTACTTACTCAAGTATTCAAGTACTCTGAAGAATAAATGCAGAAATATCATTGGCTACATTTCAACTTCTTTGGTTGTAAAAATATTGGAAATTTATTGAGGGGAACATTATCGTACGAAGAGTAGCCGTGTGCAGTAATTCTATACGCATCATGTCATGTTCAAGGCCTATGCGAGGAGTGCAACCTCATTACAAATTGTTGCACGCAAAAAATACCCTTAAAATGGGCGGAAATGTCTTTGAATCACCCTCATTCCTCAAACACCAGACAAAAATGGACGATTTGAGGCCCCCAATGACATCTCCTGAAGCCATTACAGTGAGGTAATTCTTCACTGTCAAAGAGATCAACAGGGCATCTGGGTCATTTCATCAAAACCTGCGAATCTGATGAAAAGCAATCAGCCTGTCCACCCGAGCCCACTGCAACAATCATATCAAGAAGTTTCAGAAATTGTCCCTGATATCTCCAAGTATGGGGCATAGATCAGAACAGCAACGCCACTGCGGCGCCACTGCGGCGCCACGGTGACGCCACGGTAACGCCACGAGGACGCCACTGCGGCGCCACGAAGACGCCACGAAGACGCCATGGCAGTGCCACGGTGACGCCACGGTAGTGCCACTGTGAAGCCACGAGGACGCCACTAGGAAGCTACCTAGGCGCCCTACTTAGTACATATGCATTGATTGTGTTCATGGAACTTTATATTACCTGAAGTAAAAAGCCTGCCTGATTAAATTGAGATTTTGTGGGCGTTCGTGGAGGACTTAAATATGACGCAACCCATTTTACCATGGTAAAATCATTACTTCTTCAGCATTACCAATCAAATTATGCTTCGATTTCAAAAATCATCGAGTTTTGGTCGGGCGAGACAAAAGAATCAATTTAAAATCAGAAAATCTCATTGATGAATATTAATGCATAATTCAACAATGTAAAACGTTGTTAATATTAAAATCTCGTGGGACCAAGCAATTGTAGTGTGGTATCACGAAATTATACCACGAAATTGATCACGAAATTATAACATAGCTCCAAGAATCACGCATTTAATAAACCTGAGACAAAGGTACGACCATATAATAATAACCTAGTAGGATTATATGCTGTACGTTACGTAATTAATATGATTGGTTTTACTCCAATATAATACATGATATCATGCTCAGTATAATGGCTGGGTTTTAGTACTGTCACGCCTCAATCAAACAATAGGTACCAAAATAGTTAGCGATGTCATGTACCTATCATTTAAATACGGATATCTGAAAATAATATCCTCGTGCTGTCAAACAAATTTCTCTGCTTTCAGAGTGGTTAAAAAGGCATGGATTCAAGTGGTCTTGAGGAACTATTCGGTCATAGAAAAGTACTTTTCAAGAATGGTTAACACAGTGCAGAAACGACATGCATTTCATAACCATGTAACAAATTTAAATCATTAAATCTAGCAACTAAGCAACACAAGGAATTGTGGGAGGCATAATACATGAGAGGAAATACATTTCATTGCAGAAAATCACAACGCATTTATATAATTTATTAAAACCTAAGCGAATATAAATTCTTCGACAAAGTGTCAAGTCCCAAGGTATGTGATTGCGAATTCAGAGCACAGAAAGTGGGGTAAAAGGTAAAATTACTCAAAGATTCACACAATTCAACGCTAACAATTGCACATTCTAAACCATGATAATGACGTACCTTTCAAACAGCCTATACCATATTCAAGCACCAGATCTTCAGATTTGTTAAGAATTCAAATCTCGCACTTTCAAGAAGTGTTATATAGCACGAGATGGTTTGCTTCACACAATATGATCTTGTAGTGTCATGCTGCCCCCCTCTTGGTTACATTGTGTATATTAATGGAGTGACATGTTCATCAAAGAGAGCTTAAAGCGTCAGACAAGAACATTAAGTATTTGTATTAATTCATTATATCAAAATGAATTGCGTTGACGTAGTTTTGACACGCCTGCATCGTACGAGATGGCTGAGTGATTGCCTTAACTCTGCCAACTTTACTGAGATCTCGCTACCTCAGAGATCGGTGTATCCATCGGTGTATGATGAACGTACATGGCGCAGCGTGACTCGGAAATTTTAGAATATGATTCTAACTCTTTAAGTCACGACACCTGTATGACACTGTAAATTTAACCAAAAAAAGCCTGGATATCATGGTTTCTAATCCGACTTATTTAGCCTTTCACAGAGAAAATATGCTGATCGCAATAAATGTGGAAAAAATGAACCAATATAGGTTGGTATATTGCATGAGAAATCGCAAAAATTGAAATGAAATTTCAAATCGTTGAAATGTGCTGAAAATTCAACTGCTGCAACCGGAAAACTAAATTCACATATTTTTACAAGGAAGTAACTACTATGTTCACAGTAACACAATATATGAAGCTTGGTAGAAGTTTGAAGTTGTTGAAAATAAGATGGGCGTTCTACGATACAAATCTTTCGGTTTCAGCGTAAAGTAGTTAAGATGTTATATTACAATGAATTTACAGGGAGGAGCCTTAGAAAGGAATTCTGAGACAGCTGCACGATACAATTCGCAGAAAACAAAAATAATTTACAGTTAGGTACCTACTTCTTAGGTACTTACTTCTTTACTTACTTACTATAACCATTAACCATGAGCATAAAACACAGTGCACTATAATAGGAACCAAGGAACACTACTGCCCCCAAATTTGCGGAAATATTACGAGAACACAAAAATAATTTAAAGTTAGGTACCAACTTTATTCTTTCCTAACTTACTTCTTTACTTGCTTACTTCTTTACTATGAGCATAAAACACAGTGCACCTACTATAGTAAAGTAATAGGAACCAAGGAACACTGCTGCCCCCAAATTTGCGGAAATATTACGAGAAAAATTAAATTCATAATGCGAGAATCATATTGTACGTCAATAATATCTACGTCAAGCGAAATTTCTAAAAAAAGAAAAAAGGCTGCATTTCTCAGTAAGAAGAGAATGCGACTGAAAGTATCCGCAGTTTTGCAACAATTCATTGGATTTAAAGCTGAGAATTTTCTACAGTATTCTAATTTTGGTATTTCTCGGTTTTTAGAATAGGTACATAATTCTCATTTCCTTAACTCAACCGACATCTTTCTACAGAAGTAGGTAGTGGACACATACTAAATAAATAAAGGAGCTAACAACCATAGAGTTAAACAAGGCAGACAACATAAAGCACATTATAGGTACAACGTATAATGCACCAATGGCAAAACATGTTTACGCGAAATCCTGCATAATAACATATCCTGCATTAATAATAAAAATATAATATTAATATTAGCAAATAACATTAACATTAACAAATAACATAGAATTCAATATTAGACAAAAACTAAATATAGTACACAAAATATACGTAAAATTTATATGAAATCTCGCGTGGGGACGCAAACTAAACTTTATATAAAAATAAGTTCCTAAGCTGTTTGTTTTACATAAATATATCACATTGTATTCAATAAATAAAATAAAACGTAAAGCTCCATGGATTTCTGAGCACACTAAAAGTTGTTGAAACGTTGCGGACTATATAACAATAATACAAGGGAGCTTCCTGAGTTCTGAACAGTTTTAAAATTCTATGAAGGAGCGAGATATATCTAGGTTTGTGGTAATTAACCGACTTAGCCCAACCTGTGGTCCAAGAGTCTCGAGCTGAGATCGCGTTTTTGAAATCTTGATGATACAGTATAGAATCATTTCAATTAAATTCAATTCATATATTGTTCACAGTTCACTGGACAAAATGTTAACTGCTCTCATGGAAAGGGCTTCTCTGGTTGTGCAGACATATAAGACCATTGTTTTAAGTCCGTACATGGTGAGTTTCATGACCAAAAGAATGGTCTGATATTCAAACACTCAACAAAAGAGCAAGGCATTATAGTATCATACCAACAACCTAAGTACCATGACTTAGTAGTTTTGATGAATAAATAGGTCATAGGAAATGGTGCAATTTAAGTTACAAAAATTAAAAAATAAATCTCTGATCGAAGTTCAAGAAACTTAGAAACGATCTTAAACACAAAAGAGAAGAACCGATTATAAATTGTACATAAAAAGGACTTAGCGTACAGGAACAAGAAAGTTGTATTTTTCATAAAACGCCCATGAATTGACATTGTTTACGACAATTTAAATGCTTATGTGGTGATAACAGGTCGACTTTGCTTTGTCCTTCTCGCAATCTGTATGTTTTTATAATATACCGATGGCGTACAACATTGGCGCTTACCCACAGGTACCTTTGACATTGCCCAATCATAGTCGAGCAAGTTGACTGCAAGGTGTAAACTTACGACCTGATTGGTTCATGTCTTGCCTATATTTCGAGAATTCGAGATCAATTGGGTAAGCTATTACACGGCTGATATTGGTATGTATGTGTATATGGTTGATAACTATCAAACTATACGTGTCACGAACTAACGAGAAGAATAGGCATTTCTATGTCATCAATCGACGATTCCTCATTTGGAAATGCAAATGCATTGTGGAATGTATGTTAATTGCGTCACAAAAATAGCAGCCTTTTGCAGCGCGCGATCTGAGTATTTGAAACACTATACTAAAAAACACAACCAACAAAACAATGCTCACAAAAAATGCTACAGACACAACAAAAAACATAGTGTCTAGTGATCCAGTGTACAAAAAACAGAGGATTACTACAGTCAGATCACTAGCAAATACGCAAGATTCACAATATTATATGATCTGGCAACAATATATGATCTAGCAACAAAAGTTAAAACTAAGACACAAGATCTGTCAGATCGCTATGTGAGAATTAGAAAGTGGAATCAAAAATTCCGCCTGATTTATGAATTACGCTGTACTTGGTAACAGAAATATTTTTGGTCACCGTCCAAAAATATACAAGTCAATCTATGTTCGCGTCATAATTTGGCAAGTTTCCGTCCTGATTATGACGGAAGTCTCAAAGGAGAATTTCTATTCAAGCACAGTACGAGACCCTGAGTCTGTTTCCTAACACGCTAAAAAGGAGAGACTGCCACTGTAGAAAACACTAATTCGTAACACTTTCTTGGCTTATATCTCCTACAACAAAACCCCGCGCGCGCAGGGAACGGGCGGTTCAGCGTCAACAGTTTACTACTTTACGCTATGATGATGACGTCATTTGAACTGCCTACAGTGATCTCTCGCGCGCGCATGCCGCATATATCCCTTGGATGTACAGCTTTGAGGTCCAATACATGGCTGACAGATATACAAATTCCAGGCAGGCATGTCTAGGCACAATATTGTACGAAGTTAAATCGGGGAAAATGTCAACTATATCCTGGCATTGAATATAATATATGTTGCATAGCTGGTCATCAGGCCATCATAAAGTTATGAAATGTGTCAACTATTGGCTGCACTGAAGGCATATAAAGTGCTCGAATGTTGACAATGAATGGTTTTTGTTATATAAAGCGCTATAAAAAACAGTTTATATACTGTCAGAAATACACTGGAGTCAGGTCAGATTTCGAATTTATATTTTACAAATTATGTCGGTCTAAAAGTGTGTTCAATTTTTGCTGAATTAGTACTAATTTGACAATAACTGAGGGATTAACCGCGGAATTCATTGCCAAATTGGACACGTTCAACACTTGAGCCCATGACACTAAGGCAGGTTGCCAAGTTTTGACTACTTTACAGGAGAACCAGCCAAAACTGGCGTATATCATTGGTGCATTGGTGTCAGGCGCATAGTTTACGACCAGATTCACCTTCATTTGGCCACCCATGAGACCTTTTCTCCTCCATAAAAGAAGAAAAATGGGTCATTTCGGAATTTGGACGTCAGTTATGTCTTACTTTTCCTAAAATGAGAAAATGGATCATGCAGCGACGAATTATCGAAAATCGACAAAATACAATTCATTGCGCTCAAATCTTCCTGACAGAACACAGATTGAATGCCGAAGTTTTTAAGAGAATCAAGAGAAGAGTAACTATGATTATCCCAAAAAATTCTGAAATACATAAAAAGTTAGAAGAATATGAACAATGATTATGAGAATTCTGAGAAAAAGAGAATCTACGAATATCCAGTTGATAATCCAGTAGGTTCAGAAAATCGAATCTCAAAGAAAAAAGAAAGTATCGATAAATCATTGATTTTGGATCAAACTTAAAGAATTCTTTGCTTTTCTACAGAGTGTTGTACACTGTGCACAGGTGTCGCAAGTTACAGAAATGAGAATCGTCCTGAAATTTCTGAGTCACTCGGCACCATGTGTATTGTATGTAGGAGCGTGGAAATACTGTTAAATCAGTATCACGTACGTACAAATAGTGGTCGTGTGGAAATTTCAGGAGCCAACCTCAGAACAAACTTGCGACATCTACAAAAGTGAATTTCATGCTTCGAGAAAACAAAAAACGAGAAAATCAGGAGAATCCAGTGACATTAGAAAACAGAATCAAACAAAGAATTCAGTGATTTGGGACAGCTTGAGTATCATGCGTCATATCATGCTGACTCACGGCTTATCATCTGAAGCTGGTGGTGATGTTTCGTCGTTGTAGAGAAGTATCACTTCCGTCTTCCGTAGAGCCATCCTACACCACCACTAGTGTTAGTTTACCCACAGCATCCCAGAACATTGACCAATCAGCGCGCGAGCTTACGATCAATTTGCGTGCTGATCGGTCGATGCGAAGAGGCCGATATTGATATTATTCTAAACCTGGTTGATACATGTACCATACTCACCAAAGTCAGATACTTCCCTTTGGGGAATGATTGGGCAATGGACTTGGAATGGAATAATGGCTAGGTTTATAGGTTTATATACCTAGGTCGTTATAAACGAAGGATGAGCGGTTTGAGAGTGACGTCATTATCAGGGTTTAAAATGATTAATTGATGACGTCACAGCGCCTTTTATTCGAGAGCAAAGTTAAGAGTATAAGGTAGTTTTTAATAAAACGGTGTATAACTCTAAGTACAAACTTCTAAACTTACATAAAGTAAAGAAAAAAAACAGCGAGAGTGCAGTGAAAAGAAGTAAAACTCTTATGTGATCATATTCACATGTTTCATCGTATAGCTGGGCAAATAAATATATATGTATTCGTGACTGAATATTTATGCTTTTTATGACTATCGCTGTTTTTCATGTTTACAATATACAATCTATCATCACAGTAAGTATTTAGGTATAATACGTAGATCTAAAGATAAGCGTTGATCAATAAAAATCACTCTTTACACTCTTTAGGAAGTATCTAATTCATCTCAATACGGGAAACATCTCTAATATTTTCAGGGTAAGATTTGCTGAATTTCTCCGTATAAAAATTACAAATCACACAAAAAGAAATAGCTATTCGGCGTTATCAACATACCATGCTACCACATGATAATGACGTCATTCAAACAAACTTATCATAGTCAGGAGTTACCTGAGATTATGAGTCTTAATGGTTTGGTGTCAGGCGAGGCATAGGAAACATGGATAATTATTATACAAGGATTTTAGAGCTTAATAAGCGCTGGTGGGAAGCATGAAGTGAATATGGGGTTTAAAATGAGGTTCATGTTCGTTTCACACTCCGAACTGTGTTCAGGAATCCTAGAACTTCCTTTTTCATTGATCTTATGCTGAAGATATTGCCTGATATTCTACCTGAATGATCAAGAAAAATCCTGAATGATCAAGTGAAAACCTGAACGATCAAGAAAAAAAAAACCTTAGTTATGGGCACTAATTTTCTAACTTCTTCCCAGCTTTGAGCTTATAGCTCATCTTAAACGGGGAAAAAGTTAGGAAGACAGTTCTCTTGTACTACTAGGATATGAAGAAATTCAGGAACATTTATTCCGACTCACACAAACACTGAATTATTAACACGATTTATTTCACGAATCAACAAAATCATACGAATCTACTTCGATCTAGTACCAATCTCAAAACTAAAGACTGGGTAATTTACTGTTGATAACATCGATCAGAAAGACTGAAAGATTAAAATTTGTTGAACACGAGATAATGACTTATGAATTGGATATATTATTTTGAGCATCGAATTTCGGTAAAATAAAATAATCATATCACGAGCTCCATTATGATTGACAGCAATGCACAACCTCTAAAATCACGATTGTAATATTACGGGCAATTAATAATGATAATTTGACTGCATTATGCACAACATAATATTGAGATCAATCAAGTATTAAGTTTAGCTTATTATAGCTGATTAGTAGTCCAGTATATATTAAATCTAATAATATATTCAAAGATTCAAGGAGTACCAGACACCAGTAGCTCCATCATTCAATATCACGTGATTTGAAATATATTTATTCTCTCTTCCTTGCGATTCACAGACTATTATAACTTCATAAATCACATAGAGCATAGTACACAAATCAGAGAGAAGTCAGAAGAATAGAGAATGGAAAACCACATACTATGCTCAGTACTCATGTCTTGCTATTATATGCGCATCAGTGAAACAATGAAATTACCATGAATTGCCGTGTTGTATTGTATCTTTAGTATCTTTGTAGGAGGCCAATGGCCCGGGAATCATTCGATGATGCATACGTTTGCACATGGATCGGTAAAATACGCAGAGTTTGCAAAATGAACGCGCAACACCAAAATTACATGTTTCATCGATCCTTTTTTTGATCGATCTATGAACACACAAATGGGTAAAAACTTCGATGTTGATGGGTCTATTGAATTCGTCTTCGAAAATCGATGAACAAATTCCAAAACAAAAGCATTCCGCAGAATAAGGCCATGACTCCGAAATCCCGAGCTCTGCTATTATCTGCAATAAGTTGCATAAAATGAGGTGATCAATAACTTGGGAGAATCTACAGAAAATACCGCCGCAAGAACACAGCTCTCAGCTCCGCAGAGCCGTAGGTACATAGGAGGCTCCGTGCGTATATATCAGGAGTCAGGTCTTTACAAAGGGAATTTAACATCATGTATGGCATCATAAGGCACGCATACTATAGTTCGCATATTTGATATGTACGCTATGCAAATGAACAATGAACATTGATATGGAAATGATAAACTAAAATGTTTCAATAAAGTTATTAAATATCAAATGTTGGTAAGATAATAATAGTATAGGGTGTGAGTTAGGGTTATGGTTAGGGTCACGTTTAGGGCCAGGGGAGTGAGATAAAGTGCATTGAGGTGAAATGTCTGAGGTTATAAGTCGGATTCGCATTTGATATGTGCGATAAATTTACATGCGAAGGGAAACGGGCAATTTTCATGATCTTACGACATTTCATCTCACGACTCTTTATCTCTTTCATGTCTGAGGAAAGTTTGCAGGACAGGGAGATAAAATTTCGTGCAAAGCGAGCGAAGGATTATTGACCTATTGTATGGAAAACTCGTGAAATAGTATACCCTTGCAGGAACTGCAAAATTTTCAACTGAGTAGGTAAACAATAGATAATGCTTCGATCTTCATAGATCATGATTCATGGATACTATACGTTTTATAGGGAGTATATTGATGCTTGGGTCTTGATCATACATCGTGATATTTCTGTTATGACCACAAAATGTTGGAGCGAATGATTGATCTTTGATCATTATGATTGATGATGTAATCCATGCCAGAATGCCAGCCAAGTACTCAACTATAGTAGATCCTAAATTTATAAACCCATCTCATGCAAGTCTTAGACTTACGCCAGTCAAATATAAACTAAGAGTTCGAAAATAACTGGAAGATTTTCTGAGTACCAATGTCATGTCTTGATGAATGAATATGGCATGCCGTAAATTTGAAACGTTGCGTTTACATTTGAAAAAGGCTTATTAAAATATTCTGGTGCACGAAACAGCAGTAAATGAAACACACAAAAAACTTTGACAAACGACGAATCACGAAAGGGAGTGGTCTCTCAGACATAAAATTGAAACTGCAAACATTGCCATATGTGCATTGCAGCCGTTCCAAGACATTTAGTAGTGCTCAGAAAATATATAAATAATAAAGTATATGCCACAATACAACAAATACGGATTTCTTAAAGGTCATTAGAAAGTTAGAAGAAGATGGAAAGAAAGCTTACAACTTAAGTATTACAACTTAAATGTACACACTGTATGTTTGTATGTAGAAATAGAATAGATGATTTCCAATATCCATGATTTCTTGTGAAGCATTATCATACCCAAATACTATATTTGAATAATATGTGTGCAGATCGCTCGATTGGCGTAGGGCTCGATAAAGAAGCGCAAATTAACTGTTTGGAGATATTCTGTCGAAGATGAATCGCATGTTTTATCCGATAATTCTGTGGCAAATGCACTATTCCAAGTCCAATTTACCCAAATAATTTAAAGTTTGTCCCAAATGTCCCAATTGTCCCTGTCCCAATTTAATTTTTTTGAGTTTGGGACTGGTTTTTGGGACAAATGGGCAAGAATTGGGACAAATAAAAAGTTTCAAAAAAATCAGTCATTTATCATTTTAACATTGATCCGTTTCATATGTCTACTATGCTAAGTACATAATAACATAGCATAGTAGTATGAATATAAACTAAATGAATTAAATTTAGAATCATGTGAACCAGCAACAAAACTCAAAAATATTTTATTGTGTTTGTTTGCAGTGGTTATGTTCCCACTTCCCTATACCAAAAACCTATGAAAGGAAAAGACAGTGGCAGTTGCAACACAGCAAGTGCCGTCATGCAACAGGCTGAGACAAAAAATAACGTAGGTCAAAAACACAAACATTTGAGCCCCAGTTGTCTCTCTGCTACTTTTGTCCCAAATGTCCCATTTGTCCCAAATGTCCCAAACATTTCACTTTTTAGAGTCCAATTTTCTCTGCCTCATTTGTCTCAATTGTCCCATTTGAATTGTCCCAATTTTCCCAGTCCAAACCACTTTTTGAATTTGTTCTATTTTCTCTGTCCCATTTGTCCCATTTGTCCCAATTGTCCCATTTGTCCCAATTGTCCCTGTCCCAATCCACTTTTTCTTGAGTTTGGGACAATTGGGACAGTGACACCCCCCCCCCCATGTCTCACTGAGACTGTAATATATGAACCACATGAATGATTTACAGTTATGTGAAGCTGTAACCAACTCAGAATTATCCACGGTATAACTGTGGCGACATAATCCGATGCATTCATGGAATATTAGGTATGTACATTGTGCAGCTCTATGCACTGCAGAACTCAATGCAGAACCACAGATATATCCCAAGGTTGTACATAAAAATGTGTGGTTTGAAGAAATCAATACACCATCTTAAATCAAGTTTATGAAGTCACTTTAAACAGCCTGTTGTTCAGTCACAATTCGTGCGTGCACTTTGCACATAAATTCACTGGCTTGGACGTTTTCATTGGCATGGAAGTATGGCATGGAAGTATAGAGTTTAGTCTCAATAGCTTCAAATTGCAGCCAAAATTTGTCATCGATTTGTTTAAGGACTCCCGGAGGGATCCCGGGAGTTTCCAGCAGTAATTCGCTCGTATAACCGCCAGAGTAAACGAGTGTCAGACTCAAATTAGTGAAAAGATGTCTGAGTGAACTGGTGTCAGAGTAAAATGGTGTCAAATTGATATTCAATTACTGTGTCTCAGTGAACTGGTGTCAGAGTAAAACAGTGTCAAATTGATAGTCAATTACTGTGTCTCTGTCAACTGGTGTCAGACTAAAGCAGTTACCAATACCAAGTGTGGTTGGGTGCACAGGAGTCAAAGAACACTGGTGAATGCATACCATGACCAAAACTGGTGTTCCAGTAAAACAGTAATTGCTAAACAGAAACAGGAGCCAAATATTACAAATTGCATGACTAGACTTATATTGTAACACAAGGTAAAGTGGTGCGAGAATAAACTCAACATAATTTCACTGGTCGTTAATAGGTCAGCCAGATTCCAGAAGGCTGGGTACAAATAAATGATACAAACTGACAAACTTACAAAACCCACGGTCATAAACGCAGAAATGTGGCGGGCTCGCTTGTAAGTGATATAAAATATTTGCTCACAAGTGTAAGCTTCTGAATATAGTAACTATGTTTATACTTTATACCCCGCACGCAAAAAATAGGTGGTTCAAAGTCTTCAATATTTGTCACTTTGAGCTATGATAATGACGTCATCTTAAAGCTGCCAATCAGAATATTGCAGCAGATTTAGGATATATCAATATTTCTCACCGTTATCGCCCGGGAAGGATGGAACATGTCAAACAAATATAGCATTCATATACTGATACATTCCACCCCAACGACAGAACTTACAACGGCACATGTTATAGGCACGATGGGTTCGAGGTCCACGAGACTATTAAAAAAATAGTCTGAAGCCCACGAGAAACCCACGAGACTAATATGGGTTTCAGTCAGAGTCTGAAACCCATATACATATTTGCATGGAATGATGTAGCTGGTAGGTATCTTAGGTATGGGCTTAGGTCATGGAAACTAGCAGAAACCTGTCGTGCTATATGGTTGAGCCAATTTCAAGCCAATTGACAGCGGCAGAACTGACAACGATAAGCTACGATGAATTGCAGGTTCAGAGGAAGGCTCTAGAACTATCATTTCTTGTTAACTTGCTAACTTGTAAAGTTACCAAGTTTGGTAACAAGAAAATATCCGTTTTCTTGTTACTAAACTTGGTAACTGTCCTAAGTTACTAAGTTTAGTAAGAAGAAATATGTGTTTTGTTACTAAACTTGGCAACTTCATGGAATATTGGAATGAACAAGAGAATTTGTGTTAACCATTGTTCCACTTTAACATGATTTAAGCAAGCGAGTCCAAAGTTATGAAAAGTGGTTAAACTCTTGTTAAGAGTTTAGTTCATCGGTTGAGTTAATTTTGAATAATTTAATGAGGTTTACTCGTTTATTCCTCATAATTTTACAGTTCAATGGAAATTAAACTTCATGGAAAGTGGTTACATACATAAGGAAGAACTACAATCACCGAAAAAACAGTAAAAAGCGTCGATTTGTGGTGTTGTTCTACCGACAGTATAACAGTTCCAAGGGAAGTTCAAGTAGGCAATGTAAAGTAGGCAAACGCAGGAAAAACAGTAAAAAGCGTCGATTTGGGGTGTTGCACAGTGAATATGAATGTTCATTAAACAGTTTAACGGCATGAACAGAAATGGCATGAGCATGAGTCTGGTGATGGTGAAGCGATGCAGACGATGCCGAAGGGGTAAAAATTGATCAAAGACGCAATTATATGTAACGATGAGATCCTAATAGAATACTGGTCTCACATGATACAAGTGTCAGAGAAAACTGGTGTCAGAGAATATTGGTGTCAGAGATTACTGGTGTCATGTCGGAGAATACTGTTGTCAGAGAATACTGGTGTCAGAGATTACTGGTGTCAGAGAAATCTGTTGTCAGAGAATACTGGGGCAGAGTAAATTCTTGTCAGAGTGCAATAGTGCCAGCAGAGAATACGTCAGAGCAGATCGCCAGCCATCAGAATAGATCGTCAAAGTATACTGTGATCGAAATTTAATTGGTCCTTTTGTGCCAGAGAGCAACAGGTGTCAGAGAAGTACACTGACATCAGAGCGGAATTGTGCGTGTCAGATTCTGAGTAGCCGCAAGTATGGTAGGGGAAGCATGGCAAAGATTTGCAGGATGAAAATTTTAAAAAGCATTAGCAATGAATGGATGGATGGTACGAAAAGAGACGAAGGCAAGCTAGCAAACGTTAGCATCAGATATGGCTCATAGTTTTACAGCAGAAGAAAAATCAGCCAATAGGAACAATTCACCAAGACACGTGGTCGTGACGTAGCTATATATTCCCCAGTGCTATTTAAAGCAGCCCTACAAAACTTTAATCACGTGTTTGGATATAAATAATCCCGCCTCGGACATGAATTCTTTGTCCTCGATTTCTCACAAAATTCCAAAAAGTGAAGTGGAGATTCTAAGGGCTGAATACACGGCAATATATTGCACAAGCACAAGTGTACACTGTACAAAGAAATTGAATAGATACTGCACTGATATAGTGATATTGGATAAGAAACTTAACGTTTAAGTTTAGATCTTGCTTCACTCACCGCACCATTCATCAATTGGGTGACTTGAACAATGAACTTGAAGTACGAACATCGTCAAATGAAGGCATTAAAGGCGCAAGATATTAAAGAATTTAAAATTTAAGGGCAACACTCAACAGTGAAAGGGATTAGAATTAGTAATAACGATGAAGGTACTGCGAGGAATCGGAGTTGCAAAAAGCAAACGTAGCTGCATTAAAAAGACTCGAAAGAGGCACAAATGGCAAATGCAATTTTCACATCCCATTCCAAGATTGAATGAATGATCACCGCGCGCGCGGCGCAATTTACCTGTACAACCAATCGAGCATAGCGCTCGATTCACGAGGTAAAAACGCCGCGCACGCGTGACTCGCCGTCTGTGATGATCATGTCATGACTCATAAAGTGAATAATCGATTTGAACGTGAAGGTTTCAAGAGGCTAATCGATTGGAAATTGAAGCATCCCAGTGTCAGCACTGCGCGGACGGAATCGGATGGTCAGATGGGACGCACATGGCACCTGTGTTTCGGTGGCCATAGCTTGCTTTTTCATGATTTGAAGACCCAAGCTTCGCACAGAACATGTACAGATGGAAGAGTGGTGTCCGAAGTGCACTTATTCACTAAAAATATTACTTTTTGAAATCGAAATGAATAAACCGTTTTTCAGTATCAACAATTAATTATTGCAAACCAACGTTACAATTTCATCTATGATACTCATTTTAATACTGATTACTTGACAACGAAGTCCAAAGGCCGTTCTTATCAATCAATGATACTTATAAATAAAGATAGTAGGAGCCAATTTATAACACGGAACTCAAAATGTGACGTTAAGATTATGATGGCATTTTTATCAATTTACAGTTTTTTAAATTAACCAAACACTTCATCCCATAATATACAATTTCATTCAATAAATCGAAAAGAATTTATTATTGGTTGTACATAGGAGGAATTGAAATCAAAATCTACATCAAAAGGCTAAAACATCTGACCATAAACGTTTTATAATTATATTTTAACTTTACGCGCAGATTTGAGAATAAGCATCATTTCCACATTTCGAGTTGCGCGCCATAGTGAACGTACGTGATTTCAGTATCACGTACGTACGAATAGCGGGCAACTGAGTAAGTCTGAATCATATTCTCAGATTGGCGACAACTACGATTTAATTCGTGTCATTTAAACACAATACTACGATCAGCAACGAAATATTATGGATTGAGTTTCAACGTTGGCGCATTAGCTTATCCCGAAATTGACCAACCAGCACGCGGTTTGATCGTAAACTCGCGTGCTTATTGGTCAATGTCATTCAGATTTCGGGATATCCTATTGATAAGCTAAACCACTGTCGATTAAGTGAATCTCAAGTGCCACATATTACGATAATTGAGGGTATGACGTCATCAATTTATAGCGTCAAAAATTCAATAGCTATAACATCATCACTTCTGAAAGTTATTAATATTACTTTACTTTGGACCTAACAATACCATACATGACGAAAAATGAAATTTTTTTGAAGTGCCAAATGCCACCCAAAAAGTTATATTCTCACATCATAATGGACAAGAATTCATGCCTAGTGTTTTGACTTTTGAATATACCACAAAATTTAGAAACGACTTGATAAGGTCATCAATAGATAAAATTAATCTATAATCATGACGTCTCCTAAACCACATTGTATTGAAAATAAAGCCCAATATAAGAAGGTCCAGCCTCTTAGAAAACTCTCAAAGGAAATCAGTGTCGAAATTTTCGGCGCCCAAAGAATTGGCGACTCAACGCATCAATCCACCATACAGTAACAAAGAAGATAATTTTGGCTGAAAATTTCAACCTCCAAGAATCACTACGGTATTTGCGCACTAATATATTATTAACCTGTGACATCAAACTTCCGTGAACAAATTCAAGTTTTATCTGATACCACTTATTAAAATGAGAAATAGATCAAAGTTCGATACCTCTCAGTGTTAAAACGGGTGGTATGATAGATTTGGGATGAATCAACAACTACGATTTGGGAAGCACTGCAGTGTTCGTGAGCAATATATAACTAGGGGATACTTATATAAAGAGGGGTTAGAAGGGGTGAGGGGCTTGCAGTTGAAAGGGCAGGGTCAGAAGGGGTTAGGGGGTTTGAAGGTGTGGGGGGCTTGCTTGAAGGGGAAGGCAAGGTCAGAAGGGGTTAGGGGGGTCAGAAAGGGGTTATAAGAGGTAAGGGACTTGTAGTTGAAGGGGCAGGGGTAATGCATGGTCAGAAGGTTTCAGAGGGTTAGAAAGGCGTCAGGAGCTTGAAGTTGAGGGGTAGGGTCAGAAAGGGTTAGAAGGGGGCAAAAGGGGCTGAAAAGGCGTGGGAAGGGTCAGATAGGGGTGATAAAGTTCAATGTATATTGTATTCCCTTCTACTCCACCGTGTATTGTTCAGTAACAACACTACACTCAGTCGTGTACGGTACAGTATTGTCAGTCCCAGCCTCCACCACTTTAGCAACCTTGAAATGAGAATTGTGTTAAAAAACATCAACCACTTTGTCTTCCTGGAAATGGGAATTGCGTTAGAAAACAACTTTAGAAAACTGAATCTGGGTAATTTTTGCAGCGTTACAGTACCAAAAAGTCCTAATATGCCGCGCATAAAATGGTTTAGATGTCACTGCCATTATGAATTTAAGGGGAAGTCAAATCATCAAATTACCTTGAGTTGGCAGAATGGCTTGTTCATGTTGAAAGCCACATTGACAGGGTAGAAAGAGTCCGGGCTCCCTATGGCACTGAACTCTAGTACCCCATTACTGTTACTCTTGTCAATGAGGGGCACGGACCACTCCAGGGCCCCGTGAGAGTGGGTGTAGCTCCCGTCACATTGGGCAACCGAGGCGGCACCCCCTTGCGAACTAACAGGGAGTAGTGTTAGTGAGATTGAGTGTAGCTCCCGTCACACTGGGCAACCGAGGCGGCGCCCCCTTGCGAACTGAGGGGGACAAGGATCAACGAAGGATGCAAGGAATCGAGGGGGGTGTGCTAGGGAGCAAAATCGAGAATGGGGCGTATTTTATGTTCGTTGGCACTCGATACCACACGAGTAATGGAAGGAAGTTCGACAGCCCTAAAATTTAAAAAAGGGCAGGTACCTTCCCAAAACCTGACTTGGTAATAGTAGATTGATTCACTATTTCACCTTTCAAACTTTAAATTATAACAGTAGATCGACGTCTATTTCAACTCACCTAACAGGTATTGAGATGAGAACGTTGAATAGCTCCAACGTGTGGTCCTGCAGTTCATACTCAATGTTAACGTCACACCCACGTGCAGTTTCACTTGGCCAGCAGTTAACTGAAATGTTAACAAAGTTATTATTTGAAAACATTAATTTCTTTGCGTAAGGCGCCCGTAACGTTCGTCGGTCGATCGATTGGAATTGGTCGATCGATCAACTCCATTTGAACAACTGATGTGTTTTACTGGTCCCTTATGACTTGAATCGTGTTTAAATGAGCAATATTTAGTTGTTTTCCTAATATCTCAAAGATTTTCTATTTAAAACACATCAGTCGATCAAATGCAGTTGATCGATCGACCAATTCCAATCGATCGACCGACGAACGTTACGGACGCCTAAGGATCAGTTAATTGATTTTCATTTCACGTGCTTGTCGGAGGAAAGAGGGTTAACTGATGTTGCAATCTCATTTTCTCAACTGCAGGTATTATGAAGAAAAGACAACTTCAGGAAACGTGGTCACTCAATTTTCCAATGGTTGATTTTCTGAGAGCTGTGAAATATTCATTGGAGAATAATGATAAATTAATAACTATTTCCCCATTTGATACGTTAATTCATTTCCATTTTGTGCAATGATTCGCTTAGAATCCCATTATAACTCTTCGACAGAAAGAGTACACGACATTCGAGAGTGGTTCCCTAGAAATGTAGAATATAGTGAATTTTACCACAGCACTTTCAAAACTATCTGCACACTTTGCCACCCAGTAAATAAGTAAATATTGCAACCTGCGTCAGCTAATGAAATTATAACATTCCGTTACTACAGTATCGTCAACGAACTGTGAAAATGGGCAATTCATTACGCTCATATTAGGGTGCGTTCTGATTTGATTCAGCTATTATTTACCGTCGGAGCCTAAATAGGTGCTTGACCGTCATCATTTAACCATTTTGTGCTATGATAATGATACAACCTCAACCACCGATTGAAACGCGCCAACATTTTAAGATGTTCAAAACATGTACTATCCCCGGAAACGAATAGTGTTAAAGCCTAAATCCGATGGAGGAATGGAATTATGTGATCACGTTTGGGGCCGACCAACCTGCATTCACGAAGATAATTTCATTTGAGGTAAAACTATACAGTGATTCTAGAAAAGTTTATTGGGATCACCGAGAAATCATGTGACTCGTTGTGATTGGCTACGGAGTGGAATACTCTGCTGCGATTGGTGGATCAGAAAGAGAGCTGAAATTCGAAAATTCTGAAAAAATGTTGAACTATTCTTCTCCCGATGAATAGTCCTTGTTGAGACGACTTTTCCTGAAGATTCGACGGCAGAATCTGCGTTTCAGTTAAATATAGCGACTTGTCAATATTATATCTTCACCTTCTAATCTTCCATCGATATTGTGCTGTTGCTTATCGAAATATTTCGAAAATGTGGCTCGTGGTCAGGCGAGCCACCAGGATGCCTGTAAATCGTGCTCTGGAATCAGTCGGAAGTCCAGTAAAATCACATTATATTTGTACGATTCAAGAACGCGTCCGGGTAATTTGTCAAGTCGATTATAACTCAGTAATTTTCATTATTTTACAAAATTTTCTCAATTTTTCCCTCATCTTTTGAATCTCAAAACCTAAATTAACTTATAGTTATAAGTCAGGTTGGACCGAGGACGGGTCCAAAAGACGAAACATAAAATTATTTCATTGGCCGATAATGACGCAGACAAATGTTAAAATTTGTAATTTTCAGATAACAATAGCAGGGCTCATTGAATTTGCACAGCCCTGTCATGAACGCGAAATGCCGAATATGTTTTAATAAAATTTCTCACGGGCTCGCGAATTTCACTTCATTTCAGTATTTGAGTACAAACTGTACTAAACCAGATTAGGCACATTATCTTTGGGAACTTGCAATTTGCAATTTTAATGTGCTGGCAAGTACAGGAGCTCCTAAAAACGCAAATCCGAGACCTCACATACCCAGGACACTTCAAAAATTGGGGCATCCCGAGGCGTGGGCTCCATCATACTGCGCTAGGGCTATGACTGGAGGCAAACTCATGTTTCAGAGGTATCAGGCCCAGACAATATAATATATGCATCTCAATAAGGAGTTTTCAGCTCTTGTGTCCAAAACAGGTAAAAGTAAATGGGCACCACCTACTTGCCAGCCCCATTGAAATAGCAATTAATTATTCGTAAGATCGGGTTAAGTCCGCATTGAATCAAAGCCAAAGATACAGCCGGGTCTGTCAGGACTGTTCATTGTTCAAGATATTCAACCACTGCGATATTTTCATTTCGACAAAAGCTAACACGCTATGAGGTTTTCTTGATCATGATTATCGTCAACTGGACTATTTACGATTTCAAAAATTCATTTGAGTTTCTTCTTTCTCTCTCACTCTAAGTACGATGCCACGTTTTCTTAATTTTCCTCCAACGAAATTCCACGTTAACAAATTACTCTGCGGACTTCAATGGATAAGTCTTAAATCTGTGCACTGAATAAATCATGTCATTCATTCCAGAACGCTAAACTTGCCCCTGGAATTTTAACAATCACCATATTTCGATAATATTTACCCGCCACAAATTATCAATTAACAAAAGTACGTCGCATATTGAATTTTAAATTAAATGCCATGTCACTTGTAATAAATGGGAACTTATTACCTATGTGACCTGGAATGCCTAACGAGCCTTCTAGTTATCTATATAATTAATTTCACCAGCATCTTGACGGAATGTTAGTTTACCCATAGAAAATTTCAGTTTTACCAATTAGCGCCCCATGGGCTTGGTAAGATTCTGCATTCTGATTGGTCAACCTATAAGGTTCCGTGGGTAAGACAATAATCTTACAATATACAAAACACGGAATTCAAATCAGCTGGGTACTCAAATATAATAATTATCACAGATAATTTAATAAAAAACATAATTATAATACTTGACTGTTTCATATATTATGTTTTGTATGTTACTCAACGTCGAACAGTCCCGACGCCGCTTCCTATTACGCGAACTGTGATTGGTTCAGACAATGTTCACGCTGAATCTTATTGGTTCCGGAAATGTTCACGCTAAATCTAACTGGTTTCGGTACCATTCAAATTTCTACGGTAAAGTGAGCTCACCTTTAAGAATTCAGGTCACGTTGATTTTTTTAACGTTTGATTTTTATATATTCAACCATATTCAGATTCAAAGAAATGTTTTGTTTTTATCCTCTAATAAGGTGCATTTTACCGATCAATATTATCTAATTTCATTGGAATCTGTGCCAATCATAGAAAGACTTTTTTGAATTAACTCTTGATTCACGTTTTATCTTAGATCCAACACCTTGAGAATTGTTTTGCTAACCCAGCCAAATTATTATTCTATTTTCATTTTTTCCCAACCAAGAAAGACAACTAAAGATTTATATCTGGCCTTTATAATTTAATCCACTCATATTTATCAATTATTGGGTTATCCAATAAGTTATTTTATATTTTGATCAGAATTAACTTATCTGAATGGCATTGATCTGTTCATCTTTGACAAGAAGATCACAGTTATTCGTAAAATATGTTTGTTTTACGAAAGAGATAACGTTTCTCACGAAAATTTTCGGAGATAAACTAATAATTATTATGATATCTGTCAAAATTGACGTCTGTTCAATTTGATTTAGCTCTAACATTCGTCATATTTTAATCCATGAGAAGAAATTTGATGGGCAACTGTAAATTCATAATTCTTGACATTCAATTGATAATGATCGATCATTCGCCAATTTGAAATTAGGAAGAATGAAAATAATGGATTATCCTACCACATTTACGTTCATTCTGTTGATCTACCGATGCATTGTTGCACGAAATGGCGACGCCCTTGCTTATAACGGCGAATTTCATGATCGTTTGCAGACTTCGATAAGCGCACGGGCAATCAGTAAATATTTGCTCTGAAAAATGGCATTTTCTTGAGAATTGTTAGACTTAAACATTCTCCTTTATTAAATAACCCAATTCATTTTCAAATTCTGAAAATACATATCGTCTGTCCACCTGAGAAATGCTCTTTTTTACTCGATGATAAAAACGAAACTTCCTTCACAGCCACGTGACATTATTAAAAAGGATACTTTAAATCGCTTCCTTGTGTTTCGATGACAGATAAACGCAGTGTCTTTAGGCCACACCGTATTACAGCTTACCCACAACACTCCATGGCTCGCCCAATCAGAGTACAGTATCGCGGGAATACTGCCCTCTGATTTGTCAAACAAAAAGCCTGATGGGAAAACTAACATATAACACTGGATAACACTCTGTCAGTAGCCGCCCTTGTAATTATTTTATATATTCCGAGATTTAATAATTACAGGGGGTTTTGAAGGCACTACTAACGTTTCATCTGTTGCTTGATTTGATGCCTTCGGCTGCTTCACTTATTTTATTGAATTATTACCTTTCACCCGATTTCATAGCACCAAAACGACCCATGCTGGAAGGGTTTGAAGTATATACTTATCAAGAAATGTAGGGCGTTATGGAATGAACTTTATCACAATGTGACGAGCTTCTTTATATGTGATACATTATTATCAGATTATGGTCTAATGCGGTTAATATATGGGAAAACGGGTAAATAAAAGGCCACCTGCCCAATTACATAAACAGTTTTGTTTGCAGATTTTGCAGGTTTCACATAATTAATTTTTGGCCGCAAATTGATCAAAACGTAAGCAAATTCGAGTTTCAAGTTGAGTTGTGAAATCAGCTAATTGTTTCCGGAGAAATCTTAATTTTAACGCATGAACCATTCCCTCCAAGTACTTATAGTCGTTAGTCTTGTGGTTGTATTTCAGAACTTATCTCGTGAAAACACATTAGAAATTTGAGTATTGATAATTTGATAAGAGGAGATTTTTCAGCGAATTCGGTGTAACATGCGAAATACAATTTCGCAATAAATCCTCAGTTTCGTTGTAAAACATCTCCTTGCCTTGATGACTTAACGACTCCGCCTTTAAATTCAAGAATTTACTGAATTTCATGACATCTTTGATTCTTCTATTTTGAGGTCCCAATTCCCATGGTTTCCACTAAATCTCCCTATACTTTAGGTCCCAACTCCCAAACATCCCAATAAATCTTCGTACATTTGAGGTCCCAATCCCCCCATGATTTCCATGGAACGAGCACCATTAGCTCAATCTCCTCTTTCCTACCTTCTCCTCCTTGTCCTCTCAATAGCGACATTCCTCCCACCACTTCAAGCCGCACCACTCATAACCCAAAGTCTTGACGACGCGTAAGAAAATGGGCTTTCAGTATTTCGGAAATGCTTTCAGTAGTTTAGGGATCGTAGTTTACGATAGATATAAAGTTATTTTTACCTATGAAATCAGTTTCATGTAGATCCTATTCGTAAAAGTTCTTTGAAGAGTCAAATTCTTTGTCACTTTTAAATCTTCTAAAACTCGGAATTTATCTCAAAACTCAGTACTCCTCCCTGATAACTCAGAGTTCCATAATATTCAGACACGGAGTAGCAGACATCAGACAACTGCCAGACGGAAGCTGGGAATACGAGATAGAACTCACAGACGGGGATAACGGTAAGAAATCTTTAAAGTTTTTGAGTTGAAGTCAAATGCAAGAACTGTACAAGATTTTCATTTAAATCAAGTTGTTCAAAAGTTTAATAAACTTTTCATTTCGCTCGCTTTTCACAGCACAATTGTTTTTTTAAAACGCAGTCATTATTACTTCATTATTCGAATTCACTTTCCGTTTTTCACTCATTTGAATAGCATGAAACTTTTAGTTTCAGCGTAGCAGTGAATATTTTGCCTCAGAGCTCAAGAAAAACAAATTTTCATGCACCTTGAAACGGCTAAAACTTTTTCAAAATTATTATAATTTTCCTGGTAATTTACTGCGATTTTAGGAAAAAGATCACACTTAAAATTAGAATTTTTCGAAAATATTTTAATTTTTGAAGCCTTGCGAGACGTTAACACTTTCCCTACCCAGTGCGTGGAACGGGTGCAATGGCTTCCGGTTAAATTAAAACCGAAACATTTTATAATTTTATTCGATTTTCCTTCACCCCAGAAGAAAGAAAATATAGCTTTAAAACGTTTCCTGTTACTTTCTCTCAGTAAATTTCGAGAGAATTATTCGAGAGATTTAAATTCGAGAGGGCGAATTGAGTTTACAGTTCCAGAAGAAACTGAGCTCCTACTCTAACTCGAGATGATCATAGAAACAAATTGAAACTCGTGGTTTGAGGCCCATCTGGTAGAGTTTACACCCACTAAAACCCTGATTAACGCCAAGAAGAGCTCTGATCATATATTCTAATTTTATAATTCTATATGATTTTATCGAGTTCTATCACTCAGACGATGCACTTCACGTTACTGGAGACACGGTGACCAGTGTGCCCCCAAACGTAGCCAGCACCATAACCTGCCAAGTACAAACTGATGTGGACCCGGAGTACATCAAAACTTTCTGGTTCAAGTGAGTCCTACTAATATTTCACTGAATCTACAAACTGATGATTAAAAGTGCCAGTATCTTTTATCTCTACCCTCTCTACTGTTCTCAGCTTCATAACTTATCAAATCAGTTACAAAAATTTGATAAAAAAGGCCATTTTCATGACAAATGTAACGGCGTAATGGAGTGATGCTGACTCGAAATCGGATCTCACGGCCCAAAACAACTAGGGCTACTAAGCATATTTAAATCAAAATGATAACGTTTTTTGACCTTAATGACGCGTTATACGCGATGTAGACAATCAGCAACCAATTATATGCTAGGCAGGAAAATAAACAACCAATCACATCCCTCCAGGAAACGTAACAACCAATCATATCCCTCCAGGCAGGTATCCATCCTCAACTCGTCGCAAGAATGGCGTCGGCAGCACCACAGCTCCTTCACAGCAGGTACCATGTCCCTTCCCATCACCATCAAGAAAACAACCCTCTACAAATGCAAAGCGTGCATCACTCGGAAACCAGCATCGCTCTACAAGCGATCTTTCTCCGGAGGAGATCAGTGCCACGATCACGTGATCGAGGTGCAGCCACTACATGAGTGATGTGTGTCACGTGACTACATTGCCTTATATGGGCATGAGAGTGACGTCATATATCACGTGATGTCATGAGAGATAGATGTGTCATGTGGAAGGTACAACACCCGGATGTGTGAAAATGAGATGGTGAGATGTTACATATATTTGGAGTTGTTAAGGGCAAGTTTAGCAAGAGCTGAAAGTTGTTAAATTTTGAGCCTTGGCCTAAAAATTTGCCTTGGTCTAGGTTCGTCTGATTCCACCTTTCAAAAGTTAACACAAAGAGGGAAGGTATCAAAATACATGCATAATTTGATGCTTTAAAAGTTAACTAAATTATCGATTTATGTTAGGACAAATTCGCAGCTGATTTGGATTACAAAAAAGCAAATTGGTTCTAGGTTATGAAAATTAGAGCAATTTTGAAAGGTAGCATTCGACTCCGTGGTTGATTAAATGTACAAAACAAAACTAATTGACATTTAAAGACTGACTAGGCATATTTCATCGAGTTGGGAATATACACAAACTTTAAGTTCTGAACACAAGTTGTACTTTAAACTTTCGAAGGAGCTCGAATCCAATAAACATTTGCATGTCCATTATACTCTTTTCTTTGAACTATTAAGGAAAACGAAATACGCATGAAACTTTATATTTTAAGAATTTAATTTTTCTCGAAACACACTGACCTACTGTGTTTCGAAAATAATACTTTAAAAGTTAGCTGATTGATGTAATGCCGAGATAAATGATAGTCTTAATAAATCGATTCTGAGCTTCATAAAGATTTGAATTTTAGACCCTAGGTTTTAAAGAAAACAAATCACCCCTAAGGACCCATGAAGTCTTGCAAGATAACACTCCAGTAATTCACAATATATTGAACACAAGGAAAAGTTTTTCAGTCGTACCATATCAAATGTCCTAAAACACAATGGGTTCCATAAGAATCCCTCTTTGCTTCCCTGATTGACACCCGAAGAAATGAGCCTTTATTCGCAATTTAACCTAAGAATCTCATTTCTGGTGTACAGTTTTGCAAACTTCATGGGTCACAAAACGTAAATTAGTCTTTTATAAAGTCAAGTTCGCAGGAAAGGAGGACAGAGAGTAAAAAATCTTTCATCCAAATTGTTACTAGAAAAAAATTTCTCGACAACTCAAAGTTGAGGTAAAAATGGTTTTCCGTCCACCAAATTGTTACATTATTGCCCATTCTTTATTAGTCCTAGCGAATGACTAGATTTCGTGCAAACTTTTCACATTATTTCCAAATATATGCATCCCTGAACATAAAAAACATCTTTCCTCCATGCGAAATGACAACAGGCAATAGGAATTTTATTATTTACCGAATTACTTAATTTGATAACCCGCACACGAAAATTATTTTGAGGTGAACGAAACAAATTGAAAACTCTAGTGATTGCAATTATATTTTATCGTTGTACAAGTTCGGCATCAGTGAAAGGGATCACTCTCATTAATACTATCAATAATTCATATTGACGTTATGTATGAATGCAAGATGAAATCTTTTCGACTCATTCAAATAAGACCTTCTGGAAGGGTGTTTAGGAAATTATCAAATATGGCGTTGAATTTTTGATGCCCACGTTCTTTCAAACTATGATTAGGCAACTACAAACTGATGCCGAACACAAATTGACAGATATTACTTTTCCAACAAAAACAATATTTAGATTTTTAGTAAAAACAAATAGTACGTTATTGAAGATTAAAGTTTTAGATGATAGCGTTTTGCCATGCTTGAAGTAGCCTAGTTTTTGGTAAAATGATTGTGGTTGCATAGGTTGAATACTTAGAGGTAGTGGTAAAGACTTTATCATGTCGGCAAGGAACGCCAACCGAGGCTTTAAATTCCTGGGCCGACATGACCACTAAACACCTTTTTAGTGATTTTGATGTCCCTTTATTAGAGGCAAGGTTTTTGTCCCTAGAGTTGAGGTTTTGGAGGTAAATTGCGCCGACATGACCACTAAACACCTTTTTAGTGATTTTGATGATACATCTTTATTTTCTTTATTAGTTAAATCAAGTGTCCTTATTTCTACTATATTTCCGTAAAACATGTTAACGGGGAAAGGGATAAAATCCCTGATTTGGAACGATCTGGATGGGGGATGAGTCTGAGAGCTGGGGAATAATGGGAAACAAAATCTGCTATTCCACAAAAAAATAAAAACCTGTTTATCTTTATAAGAGGCAGATCATTGAGTCCGTTAGACCCTCCACTTGAGCAATTCCCACATCCGTGTTAACGGGGAAAGGACGCAAAACGTCCGTTGATTATCCGGAGAACCTGATTCTTGGTCTATTCTTTGTCGATGTTTAGATACTGAATCTGTTGTCAGATTGAAAACACCATATGAATCCATTTAAAATAAAACTTGAAAATCTGAATCTGTCTGTTGTCAGTGTTGTCAAGACATACCTGTATCTGAATCTGTCTGTTGTCAGTGTTGTCACACATACCTGTATCTGAATCTGTCTGTTGTCAGTGTTGTCCACACAAATCTGGACGTTTGCCAGCTCCTCCGACATAATGTGGAGGCAGAGCAGGCCCCTCACTTCGAACTGATCCACGTCACCCTCCCGGTGGACTGACGTCAGGATCTTCTCCTCTTGCCGAAGGTGGAGCGGTGAGGTGGAAACTCTGAAGGGTTGGAATTTAGTGTGAGGAATGGAACCAAGCTCGAGGATAATTTAACAATCATCGGTTTTCTTGAGTTAGTAAATTTGGGCAAGTCTGAACAGAACAAATATGATCAGACTCAGGATCGAAAGTTATAAATGAAACGTTGAGCACCGAACGAGATGAAACTTACGCGACTGCGTTGGGTCGAACTGGCTCAGTTGTAGCAATACCGTTGGTGTCCTTAACCAAGCCATGAATAACACTGTGTCAAAGGTGCTGTCCTTTTTTTTGTTTCACCCCCTTTCCGTTAACCTGAATAAGGGGGTTTTTTACCTTCCATTTCTCTGCCCCAACCGTTTCAAAATTTCCCCTTTTCCCTTTAAAATACAAGTTTTTTTGAGGGTTTTTTGTTTCCCCCTTTTTTGGCCTTTTTCCTTTCTTGGGGTGGGTTATTGTTTTAAAAACCCCAGAATAAAAACATGGCTTAAATTTCGTTTGGAAAACGTTCTTTTCCCCGTTTCCCTAAAAAGGCTTTTTGGGGGGAAAACCCTTGGGGGACAAATAAAATTAAAAATTTTTTATTTAAAAGATTAAATTTTCAAAGCCCCGTGGGAAATCTGATTTTGGAGCTATAATACTTTGCCAAATTTAAAAATTTTTTAACCCTTTTTTTATTTAAATTTTTTAAAAAATTAGTGACCTTTTAAAACTCAGTTGTTTTGTGGTATTTTATTATACCACATTTTATACCCGTGTATTCAGAGCGACGTTACATATTTCAATGAGGAAGAAAACATCCTTATTCCTAAAGTCCCCCTTAAATTTTTTTTCCGTTTCCCCCGGAAATTTAAACCAAAAAAAAAAACTTTTAAAAGGGGTTTTTTTAAAAGATGTTTTTTAAAGTAAATTAAATTTAAAAAATTTGGACATGAACTGTTCCAAAAATCATTTTTTATTTGTCCGGGGGTTTTTTATGATTTGGGAAAAGGCTTTCCCGGCCAAAATTTTGGGTTTTTATGCTTTGGGCCCTGCAAACCAACTTTTAAAATTTTGGGGACAGTAAAATTTTTTGAACACGCTTTTTTAACAGACTTTTCAGTTTTTGGGGGGGGTTTTCTGGTTCCCTTTGGGAACATTTCTGTAGGGGCGAGGGGGGACTGGTAGTGTTTAACTTTTGGGGTTTCCTGGAAAAGAAGGTTGGGTAAGTGGGTTGGAAACGGCTTTTGGGTTTTTAAGGTAATTGGGCCAAAACTGTGTGGGGATTTAAAAAAAGTTAAGGTAACTGATGTCAAGGATACATAGTTCGGAAGAACTGGAATTAATTTTATATATTTAAAGAACTGGTGTCAAGATTACAGTCTGGAAAGAACTGGGATGTCAAGGATACATAGTCTGAAGAACTGGTGTCAAGGATACATAGTCTGAAGAACACGGGTGTCAATCTCGGCAGTGTTTAGAACTGTTGATGAGGATACAGTCTGAAGAAAGATGTCATGATACACAGTCTGAAGAACTGTTCCGGATACAAGTCTGGACTTTCGACTGATGTCAAGGATACAGTCTGAAGAACTGGTGTCAAGGATACACAGTCTGAAGAACTGATGTCAAGGATACATAGTCTGAAGAACTGGTGTCAAGATACAGTCTGAAGAACTGGTGTCAAGGATACACAGTCTGAAGAACTGGTGTCAAGGATACACAGTAAGAACTGGTGTCAAGGATACAGTCTGAAGAACTGATGTCAAGGATACATAGTCTGGTGTCAAGGATACAGTCTGAAGAACTGATGTCAAGGATACACAGTCTGAAGAACTGGTGTCAAGGATACATAGTCTGAAGAACTGGTGTCAAGGATACACAGTCTGAAGAACTGGTGTCAAGGATACACAGTCTGAAGACTGATGTCAAGGATACACAGTCTGAAGAACTGGTGTCAAGGATACACAGTCTGAAGAACTGGTGTCAAGGATACACAGTCTGAAGAACTGGTGTCAAGGATACACAGTCTGAAGAACTGATGTCAAGGATACAGTCTGAAGAACTGATGTCAAGGATACACAGTCTGAAGAACTGGTGTCAAGGATACAAAGTCTGAAGAACTGATGTCAAGGATACACAGTCTGAAGAACTGATGTCAAGGATACACAGTCTGAAGAACTGATGTCAAGGATACACAGTCTGAAGAACTGATGTCAAGGATACACAGTCTGAAGAACTGGTGTCAAGGATACACAGTCTGAAGAACTGATGTCAAGGATACACAGTCTGAAGAACTGATGTCAAGGATACATAGTCTGAAGAACTGATGTCAAGGATACACAGTCTGAAGAACTGGTGTCAAGGATACACAGTCTGAAGAACTGATGTCAAGGATACATAGTCTGAAGAACTGGTGTCAAGGATACATAGTCTGAAGAACTGGTGTCAAGGATACACAGTCTGAAGAACTGGTGTCAAGGATACATAGTCTGAAGAACTGGTGTCAAGGATACACAGTCTGAAGAACTGATGTCAAGGATACATAGTCTGAAGAACTGGTGTCAAGGATACACAGTCTGAAGAACTGATGTCAAGGATACACAGTCTGAAGAACTGATGTCAAGGATACATAGTCTGAAGAACTGATGTCAAGGATACACAGTCAGACGTACTAGTGACATTTTGCTTTAGCAGGATAAAACTTCTTAAAAGTTCTTACCAGTGCCGTATGAAGTTCTGCCGGCCTTCTGGGCCTCAAGTTTCTGTCTCTGCAGCTCCTTGGCTTTCTTCTTCATTTCCTCCTTCGCTTCTTTTTCTTGCGTCTGGTGGAAAGTGCGGGTTCAGAATTAAGGGAATGTAATTTTAAATTAAGACAACAGAAAATTATTTATGGGATATATGGGTACTTTATAGGTCTAACATAAGTTGGTAATCATAATTAAGCCTCATCCTTTTCGGTCATAAAACCATCCATTTTTCAACTAAAGGCACGTGACTTACCTTCCGCACGGCCTGATACACTTTCTCGTCGTGACTGTCCATTTCTGTGAAGGTTTTGATCTGAGCAAGGTTCACGCTTTCCCGGTATCCCAGGGCGATTATTTCATCGAACGCGAAAATGAGCTGGAACACATTTTCTGAAACTTCCCTTTCGTCAATGTTCCGACAGTATTCTGGGATCTGAAGTGAAATTAAATTTAAATTAAGTAATGCATTTTGGTTCATACTTCAAGCATTCATGAAAGTTGAGAAATTTCATTTCTCATTTCAATTCATATTCAATGGAATTTATTCAATCTTAGATTAACAACGTGGTTACATAGTATATGTCACGGAACAATGGAATACATTTCAGAATAGAATCTGTGGCACATCTTATGTTCTAAGTAAAAGTGCAATACATTATACAATCGATGTCAATCTCAATGCTTTTATTTAGTAACCACACACATGTTATTTAGTCGTGAGCTAAAGGAAATAACATATTGAAGAGCATTGGTACCACAAAAAATATGTTTAATTATTTCTCAATACGAAAGCGATGGTTTATAATATTCTAATTTTCTCCTTTTCCCTTAATTCCTAATTTTCAACTCACCACTCTGGCAAACAATCTGAGCGTCTCCAAATCCTCAAGGATATTACTAGCTTTTGTCGTTATCAGGACAACGTAGAGTTTATCAAGGGCTGGTACACGTATCTGACACTCTCTGTCTCGATGAAGGTGTGCTGTTTGTCTGTCACGATGAGCTTGGGGAATGCTGATAGGAGGCCTTCTATTCGTGACTTGTTCATCTCAACGAACTGTCTGGAGAGCAACACTGAAATGATGATTGAGAGGGGTGAAATGATGGGATAAGAGAGTTTGAATGAGTCGGATTAGAGAGTTGAAATGGGGCAGATCAGAATTCAGAGATTTGTAATGTGTCGGAACAGAGATTTTAAATGATGCAGATAAGACAGTTGAAATGGTTATGAAGTACAATTGAGGCAGATAAGAACTTTGAAGTTTGAAATGTTGTGAATTAGATGGTGTGAATTAGAAGTAGAAATGATGCAGATAAGAGTTGAAATGATGTAGATTATGAATTAAAATGATGTAAAATAAGAGTTGAAATGATGTGAAATAGGAAGTATAGGCTACATGATACTCTCTAACATATTCTCAAACATACCATTTCCTTTTCGAGTGCATATAGCAGCTGCTAAAAGGACCATCTAGTCCACTATCTGACTCACTCTTGCTCAAATGATATAGTTTCAGAGGTCAAATATATGGATTGGTTAATAATATTGATTCATCATGTGATAAGCAAAAAATATAACAAGGTTATTTGTATGGCATATTTCAGTTGTTATTGATCGTTCACATATGTAATCAGCTTGGGGGAGGGGGTGTATTTGAATGAATACATTTGATTATAGAGAGGGGGGTTTAATGGTTGATTGTTCAATCAAAATATCCAACTTTTGACAAAATTCTTGAAATTTTTGCCTCAAATTCCCAGTATTTGTGTCGAAATATTCAGACAATCGACTCAAGCAACATTTTTCAGCAATATTTAGCAAAACTTTCTTCAATATTTCGATCCAAATTTTCTATTGTTGAAACAAAATCAATATTCAAGTATCTTCACTGTCCATTTTTTTCATGGTGGTTAGCCATGATTGCATAGTATTCTCCTCAAGTGGGGGAGCTAGGCTTTGATTATGTTTGACGACAAGGGGGAGGGAGTATTGCTAGAATGAAAGTATTAGTATATTCAGTTCAATTTCCCTAGGCATTGATGGATAATTAACTATTGATTCATGATTGGTATGCAGTCAATACTATTTTACACTCTAATTGGTAATGTTCAGAGGCATTCAACAGATCCATCTCATTTTTGCTTGAGGCTGAAACACATTGTTCCACTATAAAGGAGTGATTTTGGTCCAATTTTGGCCATTGAGACCCAAATTATGGCCACAAACTGCTTTGTGCGATCTGAATGTGACACCAAATCCACTTAAATCAGGTAATCACTCAGCTTTACAGGTATTTGTTCCTAGGTCCAAATATCTTAATATTTTAGTAGGCATCTTATGGCTTGATAGTTGATTCAAAACTGAAGATGTTGGGATGTTCCCATGTACAGGATCTATCTTCTGGCAGGTTCCAAGATGGGAAATTGGTTCTTCCCAGCCCAACTGATAACAAAGCCTGGTTTAAGCCCCATTCATCAAGTGGTGCTGGGTCAGTTGGTAACTGAACGGATTGGCTTGGAGAATGGCACTGTCCTATCATTCTCAAGCAAACCACTGAGCACTGAGGCAGGGGGTTGAGTGCCCCCTGTTATACCTGGTGCTTGGACTTGTTGCCCTCAGGCCCACAGAGGTGGGTTTTCTGTTGAAGACCTGCCACCCAGGTGACAGGTACTGTCTCTCCCTCTTCCTCACTCTTGCTTGGCACTGGACATGTGGACCTTCCAGTGGCTCATGCCAACCGCATAACTGGTGCCTGTCAAGTCTTCTTAAGGTTTTACTGGTTCTCCATTCACCTAGTTCCTGTCTCGACACATGAATAAAAGAACCTTTTTGAATTAAAAAGAAATCTTTCTTCAAGACATCAATCTGCAAGACTTTTCTCCAACTCCGTACTTGAACACCAACATGATCCCTTTAGGTAATCCAATGTGGAGAGCAGCAGGATCTAAGTGAGTCACACCAAGATGAGTGGCGTGCAGGCATCTTCAGTCCAATACCTACCTCAGCTTTGGGGGTGTTTAAATTGCGAGAGCTTTTTATGAGGTAGGCCCTCTTTAAGAGTTTTACTTAACATAAGAAAGAACCTGTAGCCATCTTGGGCTATATAATGCATGACCTCTAACAGGGCACAGAACCTGTATATACATGCCTCAAATATTTAAGCCACACTCCATATCTTTAGTCTTTTTCAGACCTTGTGCAAACTCAACCAGTGGCATGTTCACAGGGCACAAGGTTTAAAGGGTCTCATCACTCTTTTCTTACCATAAGGATCAAGGTAGTCAATTTTCGGAGGGGCGCCCCTGACTCATTGTTACTTCTAGAGTATCTCCACCTGGTACCAGGCAAGAGGTTGCTGGCAGGCCTAGTTGTGCAACCAGGTGGGTTCCAGTAGAATGGTCGGTGGAATTGAGAACTGCCATCAAAACCCTGATGCGGTGATCTGTTGGATTGCACCAAAAAAGGATCTATCTGTCAGCAAGTGTAAGGCACCAGTCAAGGAGGAACTTGCATTGTCACTGGTTGAAGCATTGTCATACCTCTCTTCCTTGATTGAGCATGTCAACTGGTTAAGTGAGGAGTCAGCTGAGTTGCAGAAGAAACTTTGGAAGTCTTTGGAATCTTCAGTTCATCTAAGTCAAGCAAGTGTATTGCATAAACTCTTGGAGTCTCAGGAGACTGTGGTAGAGCTCCAGAAGCAACTACTCCACTACTGGAATGCAAGGACAAACAGTTGCATGCAGTTATGCCAATCATAAATCATCTGTCCAGCATCTGTCCAGCATCTAACAGCAAACATTGCAGGAGGAATTCAAGAGCTACAGCTCAGTAATGAAGTCAGCACTAGAGGAGCAGTTTGCAGTTACATCAGCTAACATTGTTTCTGTTGTCAAGAAGGTCATGAAGAAGGAGAATCAGAGTTGCAACATGGTGGTGTTTGGACTACCCAAAGAAGACAGCTAACAGCTCAGTGAGAAGGTTGGGGAAATCATGACAGCCAGAGGGTAAAACCAAAACTGGATGTTTTCAGGCTTGGTAAGGCTAGGGATAGCAGACCATGCCTTCTCAAGGTTACCCTGCCCAGTTTCCTGATCATGACCTGATTATGTCAAAGTCTCGCAGGCTAAGTGGACATGAACGTTTCTTCCTAAGCCCGCATAGGTGTGTGTACACGCCGCGCGCTTCCCTACGCTTCCCCCTGTGCTGGGGAAGCGCGCCGCGCGAGCCACACAGGGATATACGTGTTTAGCAAGAACGTTTCAAGTCAGTGTTTCTAGGCTCCAGACATGACAGATCTTACAAGCAGAGAACAGAACACAGGACTCTGGTCAGTGTAAAGTGTTTCTGTCTCCAGACAGATCGTACCAGCAGAGAACAGAACACCGGACTCTGGTTGAGAAGCTAAGTTCCCCTAATGCGTCGCGCGTAACCAGGGCCTTCAGGCCTTGATTAAAAGGCAAGTTAAAGGGCAAGTTGAGAAGTTCCCCTAACAAGGGGCGTGTCGCGAAACGACACCCCTGGTTTGGAGCAAGGCGCGGCGCGCGCGTAAAACTAGGGCGGGGCCGGGGTCTGGTTTGCGGCCCTAACTAGGACCCTGGTTACGCGCACGGAGAGCGCGGCGCGGCATGGCCATGGCAAGCGTTTCGTGACGCCCATGGTTGAAAGAAGTCAGCTCGATGAGAATCAGTGCCGCGGCCGTTGACAGACCCTCGTGAAAATCAGCGCCGAGCGCGCGGCATGCCGCGCGCTCGGCGCTGATTTTCACGAGGGTCTGTCAACGGCCGACAAGGATATTTCATCAGGGCGCCCAGTTTTCTTCTCCTAACCAGGAGCGCCGCAAAACGATGGTTCAACGCTTGCTGTGCCGCGCATTCCGTGCGCCTTTTAAGCCCGCAAAGGTGTGTGTACGAGCCGCGCGCTTCCGTATGAAAGCCGCGCATTCAAAGCTATCTACTCGGTGACTGCTTTGAAAATCGAGCGCTAAGTTTCGTCATTCCTAGAAAGAGCTCTTTCATTGAGCGATTGTTTTTACTTTGCAAAAGCCTGTGTTCAACCAGTTGTTGCTTATCTTCTTCGATTCATTAATACCAGGGTAACCTTGGCACTCCATCTTAACTGCATCGTCTGCTACTGTTATGCTCCAATGCATATATACTTTCATAGGCTTGTCGCATCTTTGTTTTAGCTGGTGACCGATAACACTACGAAGTACGCTCTTTTAATCCTTCCAAACTATATGTATCTAGTGATCTCTAGACATGACTGTCTTCTTGTGTAAAATGAATATTGATAACCTTCAAATTTGAGATCCTCGTTATGGCTGCTACTTTACACATTCAAGCCAATACAGAGGTCCTTGGCCTTTATCAGAAGCAGAAAGCAGAGTTTCATTTTCAAGAGAAGACTGATAATGAATTCCTCATGTTTCTACTGGACACTGCTGTCAGAGTTATTTCTATAGGTACGTGAATGATGCATGAACAAGCGTTAGCTTTCTAAGTCGGGATTTCGGGAAGTATGAAATTTGGTGAAAATTGATCTCCCTATCTCATATTCCAGTCACTGTAACCCTGTGATATCTTCAGTCCAGCATCTAGCTCCTGTGATAGAAGCTGTGTCGGACGCTAGTGCTGATGCGGCAGAAGAACTCGCTGACGACGAAAACTTTGAGTCAGGTTTGACCACCTAAATTGAGAATTATTCTATGACCCATCCGTGATCATAGAGGCCAAAGTAAGAAATTATGTACTCAAATTTTGTCTAAGAATTATTATTAGATATAAGATTTTTTTGTTAATTTCTAACCCTCCATGGTTTCAGATTTTGCTGCATCAGCAGTTGGCTCTAACATGGAAATAGACCGAATTAATCGGGAGGTAGAGGATATAATACAACTACCACCGGAACCAGTGCCCCCTGTCATACCGTGAGTTTAATGCTAATAGATCTGAGGAAATGTTTTGTCCTGATTTATGTGCACTGATGAACGCTGCAAATTTCATATTTTACACCTCAATGTCTTAACATCATATATATTTGAATGTAGAGTGATTTTATCCCCTTATTTTCAGCCCGGCACACCAAAGAGCTCCCAGCAAACCAGTTCAAGTACAGAAAACAACCGACCAAGAATTTAGACAACAGATACCTCGACCTGCTCAGGTGATTGGTCGGGTAGTGTTTTGAACTATTCACACAATAGTATCCGAAGTCATTTTGCTTATTCGTGATCCAAATTGACTGATAGTGAGTATCAAAATATCTTGTAAGCCTACCCAAAGCTTTGACTATCTGTTACCCAAATAACCCCATATTTTTTTTCAGGTCCCCTCAACACAGCTCGCTCCCACGCAACCTGCTGTATCGCAGCTCCCAACCTCCATTCCCGTCGTGCAGCCTCAGATTCCTGCCCCCATCGTACAACTAAGCGTCCCCCAACCCACCGCGCCCACCCAGACTCAGTACTCGACCCACCTGCCCACCAGCACAGTGTCCCTCTCTGACACACCCGCTGCCGCCCACCCTCCTCCCACCCCTCAGTCCACCTCACAACCAACCTGCTCCTCCGAAACTAGGGATTCTTCCCACAACCAGTTCCCTGCTCCCTTCTCCCAGTCTACTCCCACTTCTTCCGCACAATTCCCACAAACAGTTCCCACTTCATCCTCCGCCCAATTCCAACCCACCACCTCCAACAACAGTGCTTCTTCCTCACCCACCGTTGCCGAAGTTAAACCCGAAGCCATGGTTCCTGAAGTCGTTACAATCAAGGACGAGCCCATGTCGGACCCCTCCACCTCCGCCGCCTCCTGTTCCTCCCTCCTCCCTCCTGACACTCTCCACCATCTCATGGACACATTGCAATCAAACGAGGACAATGTTAGAGTAAATAACCTCGTGACTACTGCCCAACCCTCGACCTTCCTCGATAAGACGAACAATCCGCTGTCCATGTTGACGTTATCCAGCGCAGCGAGTAATGTCAGTAATCTCTTCCCTGGGTCTGATGATAATGTGGCTGGAAGCTCAAGAGGAACAGAACTGTGAGTGTTGAAAATGTATACTTTTCAGAATTTATAGCTGGAAAATACTTGGAAGTTTTTATAGCGGTTTCCAGTTTAAAAAAGCTGATATAGGGGGTGGATTTGTTTTCAGATATTTAGTTTCTGTCTACTTAAGCTGAACGAAATATTTTACTGTAAATTATCTTCCGTTTAATTTACACTCTATTTTGCAGGAAGAGCCTGATGGACAACAAAGCCGGCGGTGCCTCCAATCCAAGTAAGTTACCAGTAGTGACCCGTAGTAGTGCATGGTGCGGTGTTGTGGTTTCAGAGACAGCCTTAGGGATTATATAGAATTAAGATTTCAGGGCGCGGGGTTTGGGTTTGCAGGGAGCGAAGTAGGGGGGGGGGGAGTTTAACTGTAATCTGTTATTGTGCTTTACTGTCGTGACATCGTCGTTTTATGTTATCTGTCAGTTTTTTTGATTTCTGAATCGTTTGCCGTGCTTCCTTAACCCAATTTTTTTATTCAGTTTTCGGATGAAGGATCTCAATCTCCAAAATTTGGTCAAATGTAGCATTTTACCCGATTTATGAACCAAATACCTTACTTCTCAATTATTCCTGACAAAATGTGATTTTCTTGGTTATTATGATACTTCTGGAACCAGAATTTTGAACGGCTGCAATTTTAACAAGAATTTATCGGTGGAGGTAATTTTCTGCATGTTGAGAGGTTTCAGTAATTAAATTTCTGGTAAGATTGTATCGTCAAGTTTGAATTTGGCTAGACGACGTCTAAAACGGTGAATTAATTCTAAGGAAATCCAAAAGACCTAAAGTCGGCGGCAAATTAAAATACACTTGACTGAAAAAATGAAGATCTTCCATGGCTAAAATAAAAAGAATTGATCATTCATGCCGGCTGAGGGTCGTCCAGTATATCATTTTATGATAAGTTCAACCGTTCTCAGCCGGCTCAGATGAATAATTCTTCTTATTATGTGGATAGAAGACACTCAAATTTTCAGTCAAGTGTATTTTTATTTGCCGTCGAGATTATATACTTTTTTGGTATGAAGAACCGATTCCTCGTGGATAGATTATATGGAAATGACAAAATTGATACGGTAGTAATTGTACACAGTACACGCAGATTTTACCTGAAACGACCGTATTTTTAGAGAATTTTGGGCATCAAATCCGCGCAATTATTCTTATTGGGGGGGGGGGCGGCTTATTTCCATTATTCATTCGATGTCGGAGCGCTCCTGACGAAGTGATATACAGTGGTTGTTGGAACTCAAATTCAGGTATGTTGTTGGATTAGAATGGTAGATTCCAGCTTTTAACACAAAATTTTAACCCGAAATATTTGTGGAGAAATCACGATAATGAATTATGATTAAGTTAAGTCTGACACCAGTTAGCAGAGAAGTACAGTGCAGCTGACATAATTTGTGCTGACACTAGTTCCAAAGTTGACACCAGTACACACTGACAGCAGTCCCCGTTGACAGCAGTCTTCACTGACGGCAGTTGACAGTGGCACTGTTTTGCACGTTTGATTGTGTTTTAGTCTGACTCACGCTTACGATGATGCCATCTATCGCTGTTTTAGTGTGAAAGCAATACACTCGCATGCCAATTTATTCTCGAACCACCTTCTCTCTGAATGTGACATATCTCGTATGGAAAATTAAACGACTCTTGACATTTCATCTCAAAATTTATCTAGTACCGTTCACGGTTGCCAGTGTACATTCCCTCCTTTGTAACTCGAGATCTTGACATTCTTGTTTCATTTTCCGGTTTTATACATTGAAATAGAAGGATATTCCGGTTTCTTGAGGTCGAGCTCTAAGAGCGAGCAGGGAAACATAGGACAGAAGTGCTGCAGTTTGATCAATACACTAACATTTGGTTTCAAAAATGATCACAGCTTGGTTCCACCATCTCAGTGTGTCCTTTGATTGATTGAAAACCTTGAATGGCTTCAGAAACATAATTAAATTAATGTACACACTATTCATTTTCGGCTCAAATATCAATTAGAGTTAATTAGAGTTATTGTGTTTGACCTCCCCGTCTCACATAGTCTGTGCAATAGTCAAGCCAATGTAGTACATGATGATGTAAGATCAATTAACAAAACAATAAAATTTTAACTTTCAAAGCTGGAATCTAACATTCTTTGTTTAAATAAAGTAAAAAAATAGCGTGTGTTATTTTTTCTTACAAAATGTGTACTGTTCTTAGAATACAAAAACTATATTTTGAATGACTATTGAATTTAAAATGAATCTACCTCATTGTGGGCCACACAGTGCACAAAGTGCACACAAATTATACCTTAAACATCCTTCACATAATTACATCACTTTTAAAAAAGTGGTTCACGGAAAACTAATTTACACAGAATTTGCCCTTGAGTAAAACAAAATGTATACTTCTTCAATGTATACTTCTCATGATGAAACTTCTCTGGAATTTTACACATTTTGTTGCTCTCTCTGAGTAATGTGGTGTGTGATGTGTATTGTTTTGTTTGTTGTGCGTAGGTACAGTGTACACTAGTACATGTATGTATATCATTGTATGTGTGTATGTATCATGTATGTATGTATGTATGTTTGTATGTTTGATTCATGGGGCGGGAAGGAGGGATGGGTATATTATGATGAAATGAGACACAATTATATTGAATTGGATTTTTTTCTGTCACTTCGTGAAGTGACTATTTGTCTCTGAAATTGCTTTAACCTTGCACCATGTTTTAGACTGAGACAGGATTTTTTTTAATTGTCATTCACTTACGTTGCTGATTTTTTGATACCATTTCACTTGAATGACCATGGGCGTTTCCCGACTGTTAGGTGATCAGTAGCTAGTCATTAAGTAACCAACTGGACCTATTTCACAATTCACATACGGCGTGAATTTGTACTCTATACTGCAGGCTTGATAAAATTTATTTTGGTGTTGACTGTATTTTAATCTCATTTAACTGATAAAACATGCAATTTGGGAATGAGATAATTTTCTTGTCGAGCATGTTTTCCTTGTCGACAAAACCAGAAATCCTGTCTCAGTCAAATGCTTATAATTGCTGTTTCTATTGTTCCCTGGGTTTTGAAAGGAAATTGGCAGTCTTAAAGAAAAAGCAGGCAAATTGAGAATTTAGAATTCGGAAACGTGGAAGTCAAATAGAGTGGGAGATGAAACACGAAACCAAATCACAGAAGTTAAAATTCGGAATCAAATCACTGAAACAAATTTATATGTTTGCTTACGCCCATGATAAGATGCAAAAAATCCTATTCCCAATATCCTGATTATAAGAGGTCTTTGGACCAGGTAGCACCAGACCAAGTGATTTCTGCACCAGATCAAGACCAAATGCCTTCTGCACCAGAACAAGTGATTTCTGCACCAGACCAAATTTCATCCTGCCCCATAGAATGCAGCATCGGACCGATGGAGGCATCCACTGCCCGGCAAAGTTCCGACTGGCAGCGCTCGCTAAGATGCAAGAAAACTACTCCAAACTCCTGGAGCTATCTCTCTCTGGTGTCACCAATATCAGTCTGATGGGAGCACTACGGAAGATCAAACTCAACAAATCCAAGTTCTACCGGCTGAAGTATCTCGTGGAGCTATCGGTGGTAGATAAGCCTGAGTATGAGCGGATAATAGCTCAGGATCTGAACTTGTTGGTGCTGAATAACAGGTGCAAGCAGAGGTTGCAGGAACCTCATAGGCAGAGGAAGGCTGAGATTCTGAGGAGGAAGGGCAAGTTGTTAGGATGATTTTGAGAAAATAAAATCAGTTTCCATACCGGAATATAAACAATTTTGTTCATCATGTTTAACATGATCCATTGATAGGTTAAGAAATCCTAATTTGGTAAACCCTGTGATTTGACTACGCGTTTCATCTTCCCCCCATATGACTTCCGCGGTTTTGTTCCACTATCTGCCGTGCACAGTTTTGGAATGAGTGCAGAACCTCTAGTTCATTGAAACCTATTAGTTGAAGCAACAAATATTATTGCTGTTTTTACAGTGTAAAATCTACTAGCAGTTTTAAAACTCTATTTATCTGAAAGGAACGGAGAGGTTGTTTCAAGACTCAGGGAACTTATTGATTTATTTTGGAATGGTAGAGTTATGCTATTGAAGTTGGTACCTTTAACACCGAAAATTCTTGCAGGAATCTATCGAAATAATAATAGTTTGTCACTTCAATATCACTTGTCGATTGATTTTGTAAATTCATCGATTGGAATTCCAATGTAATGTTTTAGTCAGCGTCAATTTAGATCAATTTTTGGAATTTTCGGACGAATAACTCTACCATTCAACTATCTAATTTTCATTTTATAAATTTGTTGACCCAAGATTTATTGAAGTAAAATGTCATGTTAGCATCGTTAATGGACGGAAATGTTTGCAATAAGTCTTGGGTCCATTTCTGATCTTTTCATTAAACGGTAAGCCGTAGTTTTTTGAGCACCAAATATTATCGGCACGAAAATATTTGTCATCAAAATCCATCGGTTTACCGTTTGATATCTCAGATTTATCAATTTAGAATTGTTATAATTTCATTTTTGCGGAACAAATAAATCGTGTATTTCACTTTTTTCTGATTTGAATCATCCTATCGATTATCGAAATTCTCGATTTTATGAAGCATACGATTTTCTGTTCCGCCTCATCATTCATTCATTACACGTTTCACATACCAAAATTTGCATAAAGCCTTCTTAGATAGGACGGGCAAAAGCATCAATTTTTAGGAAATAAGATCGCGAATGCAAACCGCCGATTTGACTTAGAGCACTAAAATTGTCCTGCCATAATGCACGAAAATTTACCGGGGTTAATTGTTAATGATAGTTATTTTTCCTTAAATTATTTATCAAACAATTACATTTTGGTAAACTAGTTTCTTGGCTTTACCGTTTTAAATTAAATTATTAAAGCCAGTTTGATTGTGATATTGTGTTATTGCAATAATTTTCTTGCGTTTCTTTCGTCTCTTATCTAACCTTAATTTAATTTTCAGTGTCAAATCTTGTTTTCTTTTTCGAGCCAGGATTCACTCGTCTGTTCTACGGGCGTGTATGTGGGACAAAAATGCAAATACGCCCAAGGAACTAGCAAATTTGTGCGCGTTTCGTTGTACAAAGTAAAGTTCTCCCTTGGTGTTATCATTTGCCGTGCGCGGCTTTCTTTGTCTTCGGAATTTGGCGCATACTTGCCAAAATTGTCAACACGTCTGGCTTTCAGCCAAACTGACTGAAGGAGGGGGTATTATGAAGGTCAATTGTCAAAATTTTTATGAATAATCCTTTGCCATCTGTAGACAGTACATGTAATATGGGTATTGAGATTTCTGGTGTAGGCCGTATCAATTCTGGAAAAAGGAATCCTTCTTACTCAGGAGTCAAGTGTGAAGTCAATATCAGACCACTTTCACCCGGGCTATAATGTGAATGTGAACTACCAAACATTTACATTGTACTTATAAAGTGGGAGTCAGGGTGGATAGTATCGTAGTGGTTAACATCCACTGTCTAGCTCCCTTCACGGTTCTATCTTTCATGAGTGTTATTGTTTTACAAATCAGTTCAATAGTGGAGAATTTTCGGCAGACTAAGCCACATTAATCATTGGGGGGTCTCAAATGAGCGATTACTACGCTCAAATCTATTCCTCGGGAGGGAGTTTCTATTCTGCTAAAATAAGAGTTAAGATAGCAATTTCGTGACTTTTTAATCCTGTTTTGTACTATAAACTTCTGATCTTGATACATATCTGCGTTTTATTTCGTATTATTGCCCCGAATTTATTAAAGTATAGCATGCCAGATGTTTTTCTACTGAATAGTGAATATGATATGAAATGCCCGCTATGATATGAAATGTCCGCTAAGAACTGAAAAAAAAGTGTATGTACAGCATGGGTGAATTATCCAAATGAGTATATTCAAAAGAGGGCATCTACATTGCTCATGGACTTTCGTTTACACAATACTACGCTCAGCATTTTCACATATGACACACAGGTCTTCAAACCTCTCGATTCTACCTCACACATCCCCTGTATTATTTCTACAAGAGGCGTATACATCGCAACATTTCTACCATAAGGTGCAGGTCTGCATAGTCATCACACAAATACCTCACTTAACCTCAATTGTTCCTCTCACATTCCCTTGTTCTCTACCTCTCACATCCTCCCGTACATCAGGTGCTATTATAACATCAGACAATACTATACCTCACTTTATCCCAATTCTACCTCTCAAATTCCCATATGTCAGGACATCTGATTCTTACGTCTTCAAATCTCTTTACATTCCCCCAAATGTCAGGTGTTCTCATCCGCGAAGTTTGTCCCTTCTGCTGCAAGACCTTTAACGGGGCAGGTCAGCTAAAACGTCATGTTAACGGGGTGCACCTGAAGATAAAGCCGTTTAAGTGCCGGCATTGCGATGTGAAGTTCACGCAGAACGCTAATAGGATTAGTCATGAGAGACGAAAACATTTGAGTAAAGGGTAGTGCGGTAGGTAATGAGAGAACATTTGAGAGGTTTCTATTAAAAAAAACAAAAAAAAACTGCAATTTACTGATAACTGACGGAATCGGTTTCAATATTTACTGATTTTGAACTATTGACTATGTTTTTTAAGTAGATTTTCATTTCTTAACAGAATGTGTCTTCGTTTGTTATTTTCTTTTTATTTTGGATAATGTATCAAAATAAATCATTTCTTGAATTCAAAGATGAAGCGCCCATGAAACTACCGAGTTAAAATTTCTTCCCAATCATTTCTGTGAAATTTCTAAGTTGAATAGCCCGTCTAAAGTCCTTTGAAAATATCGCACCAGAACCAGTCCAATCCACAGCCTCCAATATCACAGTGTGTTCACTCAAACTCTCTCAGCCTCAGGGCAACCTTCCTCCTGCGTACCTTGGAGGTTTGGTGATGTGAAGTGCAAATACTGCAGCCGAACATTTTCCAGCCAGGGCAACCTCACTCGACACACCAACGGTGTTCACTTCAAGATAAAACCGTACAAGTGTCGGTTGTGTGACTGTTACTTCACGCAGAACTCTAATCGCCGGAAACATGAACTGAAGTGGCATTGTGATGAACTGGGGAAGATTGAGTGAGATTATTTAGTATGGGTGTACTTTTATTGTTGTTATAGCTGATCTATCAGGGCTCGATAAAAAAAGGGTATGTTTCTTAGTTTGATTTTTTTCTAAATCTTTTTGAATACAATTTTTATCTATCATCTTTTCTGTCTTTGAATAGATTAAAAATCCTTGATAATTGTATTGTACATTTGTTCCTAATTTCATTAAAATCAAATTCTGCATTAGACCTGTCTTTGAAAAACTGCATCTAAAATTTCGGGATGGCTTTCATATCAAACCCCCGGCTCCACACTTCACACTCTTGACTCTTACTTCACAAAACTCCTGGGCTCTTCCCATCAAGGGAACAATTTTATCATCAATCTCTTGGCACCTCTACTATCATCAATTCGTAGCATAAAAGTATTTAATATCTGAGAAATAGTGCTGCCTAATGCCTATCTTAATAACGTGCTCTTCCCATCACACTGGAGACTTCCTATCAATACTCCTAGGGCTGTACCTTCTGAGCGACAAAAAGCCGCGATCTCGAGTCCCGATCCAGTGCGAGTTCTGCAACAAAACCTTCACGGGGGACACGTCCCATCTGCGACGCCACATCAACTCCGTTCACCTTAAACTCCGACCTTACTGCTGCTGTCACTGCGGCGTTACGTTCACCCAGAAAGCTCACAAGAAGATGCACGAGTGGAAATGTGGGGGTGGAGGAGGAGGGGAGCAGAGGGTGGATCAGAGGAAGCTGGAGTTTGATGAAATGGGGGATGCAGAGTAGTCCAGGTGGGGATCATGTGTATTTTGCTGTGTTTGCATGTAGAATATTGATAGAAAATGCCCAACTGTTCATTTTGTCCCGCTGGAATTTGTTCATTATTGACATTTTGAATGGTAGAAAGTCAATTAGAATTTTTCATTCATGCGCCAGCAACTTCATTCACGCAACTACTGAAATATTTCAATTAGTTTCACAAAAGAAAATGTGAAGCGCAATCTCACTTCTAAATCAGATCTTGCACATCAGGGCACCAGTGTTGTTACTGTGGTAAAGTTGTTCTGGGGTCTCTTACCAAACTGCGGAACCACGTGAACGCCATCCATCTCCATGTCCGGCCCTTCAAGTGTCGGTTCTGTGACATGAACTTCACCCAGAACTCCAATAAAAAGACACACGAGATACGATGCCGGCTGAGAATGTAGTGTTTGGCAATGCTTCAAAAGTCAACTTTTTCAGAAATTGTTTTAAGTTTGTTCATGTTAGAGTTTAAAGGTTGTGGAACGATATTAAGTTCAAACAATGTGACACTTTAAAAATCTTTGTTATGAGACCTTGATTTTGCCCCAACAATCCAGAAGTTAAATTATTCTGTGATTTTTAAAGTTGTTTGATGATCTTAAGTTGTTTAGTTATAGTAGTTTAAAGGTTCTGGAATAAGTGATACATTAACTCAATTTCACTTACACCGTGACAGTAAAGAACTTACACCTGGAAGCTTGATTTTTCTCCAAAGAACCCATTTAATGACCATTCAAATTTAAAATTCATGACTACCAATAACCATGCTAATGCTATGTATTTCGATATCAAATTCTCCGTGATTTCAGCTCCTCCGTTCCTTTCTTCGAAGTACATAAGAGAACAAACCTGCCCCACTTGTCAGAAGATCGTGCATGGCAGTCTGTGGAACCTGCGTCTTCACATTGATACCGTCCATCGTAAAGTGAAGCCCTTCAAATGTACATATTGTGATAAGGTGTTTGGATTGAAACATAACATGAGACGTCACGAAAAACTCGTGCATGAGTTTCAGTAGAGAACTCTCGTATCATTTGTAGTTTCGAATACCTTTATTTTGAAACCATCAGTTAAATATTGTTTTTCATGATAATATTAGTTTCCTAGTTGATTGATTTGATCTTAGATTAAAAAGATCTTGTTATTATTGTTTTCTTTCAGAATTCAAAAATTAGGATTTTTTTAAATTTTTAAGATTTTGGTACTTTACCATATTAATTTCTTTTATCTCTATTATTAAATGTTATAAAATTATTTTCACCCACATGTTTGAAATTTTGAACAGAGTAGTCTTTTTTCTACAATCCTTTTTGAAAATGGGTGAAGTGGGATTTAATCTTTCGGGCATAAAATGCTGCTCGCCTCTTATTTTTGAATGTTTAATTAACCTTAATTGATCGTCACAAATTGCGAAATGACAGTCTTTCCGACTCCAGCAGAATTTAAGATTCTAAGCAGTGCTCAACAGACTTAAAATGTACTGTCATCGAAATCTATCACACATTTGCCCTTAACCCCACGGTCCCAATCCCTCTAGATCCCACATTCCAGAATCCCTCCCATCTCTTCTCGTCCCTCAAGAACCCACTGTATTTCAGACCCTCCCATCTCTCCGTCCCTCTGGAGTCCTCATTTCAGAAGCCCCTATCTCTGCTCGTCGCTGGGTAGCCCAACAAAGCACGTGTTCCTACTGCGGCAAGGTGGTCCTGGGCAGTCAGACCCACCTGCGAAACCATATCAACGCAGTCCACCTCAAACTTAAACCCTACTCCTGCATTCATTGTCAGAAGTCGTTTGCGGTGAAGAACTATAGGAACTTGCATGAGAGTCGATGTCCTTATAGGAATAAAATGCATAATTAATGCTTTTTTATAGTACATAATTTATTTTAAAAGGGTGTGAAATGTTATTCTAGTAGATGACTAAAGTCCAGTACCTATGCATTTCAAACGGTCTTCAGTTGAGATTTGCAATTTGTTGCTCTGGAGGCTAAAAACAAGTGAGGATGCCCGGGCTTTAACTTGACATTTTGGCTCAATTTGATTTACTTTTTCTTATTTCGAACATTGAAACTTGGGTAAAAATTTAATTATTATGAATTAATTGTTTGTTTTTCCCCTTGTCCGCAAACGACATGTAATCCTAAGACTTGCAAATTAGTAACTAACTGCATAAAACCTTTAAATACTAAGTTAATGATTATTTTAAGTCATCTAAAACAACGAAAAATACTGCCATCGTTTCATTCAGAACCCTCGCCTCACTCCGAAAACTCGCCTCTCTCTGAACCCTCGCCTCACTCTGAAAATATCACACATATTTCAGTGGTATCCAGCTCCACAATCTCTGACCACACTCCGGCTTTGCAGTCTCCCTCCAAAAAGAAGACCAAGACCTGCCCCATTTGCAAGAAGGACATTATCGGAGGACCATCGGATGTCACTCGGCATGTCAATGCGGTGCACCTCAAAATGAAATCTTACAAATGCTCCTTCTGTGACAAGGATTTCAGTTACAAATCAAATTGGATTGCTCATGAAGCTAGGATGCATAAAGCAGTAAAACGGGGCCAATGAGAAAGGGTTGGAACTTTTGGTTCAGTCGGTGGATGAGTTTAATTCAAATCTTGATTTGATGTGATACATATTACATAATGTGATGAAAGAATGAAGTAGAATCTTAATAATATTCATAGTTTTATTTATTCTTTTATTTTATTTTTCGTGAGAATTTGACGTTTGAACTCTGATTGGTCATATTAATTGATACGGCTTGAAAAAATTCTGGTAACACAAAAATCAAACATCGACGCACGTTATTATAATAAATTAAAATTCTCCTGGTATATTTCCATTGCCACACATTTCAGTGTTGTCGCGGGGTTTGAAGAAAACTAAGATGACCCCCTCCCGAACCTCAAGGATGTGTCAGCTCTGTGGAAAGGAGGTGCTGGGCGGTGATTACGGACTGAAGCGTCATGTGAACGCAGTTCACCTCTACTTTCGACCGTTCAAGTGTAGTTTTTGTGATCGAACATTTGCCCAGAAAAATAAGATGGAGCGTCATGAGAAGAGAGCTCATGGTGATAATCGGAACAAGATATTCGCTGTAGTTTAGTTTCCCCCTGGAACGTCGCCAGGAGGAAGGCGACCCAGGCGGCGGCCTCCTCTTTTAGGACAGAAAACCTTTAAATTTTGTTTCTATGATTGTTATATGGTTACATGTTTGGCATTAATATTACAGTGTTGTGTGTTATGTATGTATGTATGTTTATTTCTATAGTTCTACAACTTATATGATTTTTCGGTGAAAAATTATTTTCTGGAACGGTTTTGATGGGTATCTACACACTTGGTAGATCTTTTATCATTATAGATACGCCCGGGAAATGTTTCCTAGCCAGCTTTAAAAAATCAAAAATCACTTGAACACAACCCTCTCCAATCTATTAATAAATTTATTTATTTTACGATTTTTCAGTTGTGAAACGTGTCAGACAAAGTCGTGATATGAGTAAATCTAAGATATGCCCCTCGCGGGCCTCAAGAATGTGTCAACTGTGCGGAAAGGAAGTTTTGGGCGGTGCCTACGGACTAAAGCGTCATGTGAATGCAGTTCATCTGAACTTCAGGCCGTTCAAGTGCAGCTTTTGTGATCTATCCTTCGTGGAAAGAACAAAGAAAACGTCGCATGAGAAATGGGCGCACGATGAGAAAAAATGATGTGTTTGCTAAAATTATTCTGAGGTTAACTGTGACACTTTAGTCAGTTGAGTACATCAAGTACTGTGAAATGATCATTTTCGGGTTTAAGTAGCATGAATTAGATTCTTACCCTCTCGGACTTAAAATTTTTGCCATCCTATATATCTTGAGATCTTGCTAATTTACTTCTCGGAGCTCCCATCTCAACCCTAAATGTTGTTTGATCATCATCTCATCTTAAGATAAAGCAACCTTCACGCTGCATCTCACCTTTTCTCCTCATCTCTTCTCACCTTTTCTCCTCACTTCAGTGCTGTACAATTATGCTCCTCCTCCTTTGAAGCTCACTATTGGACGAAAACATTCCCCGAGCGCTTCCAAACTCCGCAAGCGTTGTGAAATATGCGGCAAGGAGTTCGTCGGGAGTAGCTATGAGTTACGTCGTCATGTGAACGCGGTACATCTAAAACTCCGGCCTTACAAGTGTGCGTTTTGCGATGCTACCTTCTCCTATAAAACGCTGAGGAAGACTCACGAGTTAAAGTCCCATTGGAGGGAATCTGGCCAGTGGCCACTCAGATTCTGAGAAACAGCTGTAAGGAAGAACACATCTCTGAGATTATTGATCAAGAAATGGTGTATTTGCTATGATATATCTTGAAGACTGTTTATTGTAGCACATTTTAACGCTTAATAATTAGTGGGTTATTTAAAGATTTTGTAGTGAATTATAGTTTCAGGATTAATAATTATTTTGAACTCAAAACTTTATATTCAGAATTTAATGGCAACTAGAACAAGAATGCTTTATTTTCCGCAACTCTATATTTTTGGACTCTCATCTCGTAATACACACAATCATGTCATCTTCAAAAAGTACTCACGTGTCACACTGCGTTTCATCTCCTCTCATCCCTTCAGTGCAGTACCAGTATCCCACCTCCTCCCAGTATCCCTCCCCCTCCATGGTTCTGAAAGACGAGTCTTTACCGACTAGTTCCAGCAACAAACTCCGCAAGCGTTGTGACATTTGCGGCAAGGAGTTCGCTGGGAGTAGCTATGAATTACGTCGTCATGTGAACGCTGTGCATCTGAAACTCCGGCCTTACAAGTGTGCGTTTTGCGATGCTACCTTCTCCTATAAAACGTATAGGAAGAGTCATGAATTGCGGTGTCAATGGAAAGCTCAGCAGCAACAGCAGAACTCGTTCTATCCCCCGTGAATAAGGGGGTCGGGCGGCCGGTATATGAACATTGAAAATAAGGACCGAAAATTAGCTAATTAAGTGCACTTTTGAAATAGAGTTATGTAGTTCTAGATTTTATTTGGAAAATATAAATTGAAGCCTCTATTACTTTTGATTGCTATCTACCTATCTTAATTCATAATAGTTTAAATGCATATTAGTTTTAGTTGAGTTGTAAATATGCATGATGATTATCTGAAGAGCATAACCAATTTTGTGGACACTCACCTTCTCATGAAAAGCACATAAAAAGACATCTATCTGCCGCACCGAGCATCAATTCCAATCCCAGTTTCAGTAGAAGATGAGGAAGACCCCACCCTCACTTCCCACCACAGCAAGAAATACAACAGACAATGTCAGCTGTGTGGTAAGAGTATCCGAGGTGGACCTGCCCACATGCGACACCACATGAACGCTATTCACCTGGGTGTTTTAAGCCCTACAGGTGTGCGTTCTGCGAGCTGACTTTCACTACTAAGTCTAACAAGAGGTCTCACGAGATGAGTAAGCATATAAGGTGGAAAGAGGACGCTCCAATCACTATGTGAAAGGGTTAATAATCATAGGTATTTTCGAACCATTTCGCCCAATTTCATAGTTAAAATTATAATCGCCTACGATTCGTTAATTTACAGAATTCTCGAACAATTTTCATTTTGGGCAATCGTAGTTCTAAGATTTATTTCAAATCATGAATACAATAATATGTGACTTTATTGATTTTATTTTTGGGGTAATATTTATAGTTTCGTTTAAGTAAGTTAGAAAAATTGATTCGCGTGAGAAAGTTTTCTGTAAAATTATTATCTGCTTATCTGAATGTCTATTTATCTTTGGAAAGTATTATATCTATGACGGGGCTCCAAATGAAGATTTTGTTATCTAGATGATTATTTTTATCGGCGAAATTTATATATCGTGCCATGATAGATATCCTTTAAATTTTTCATTTTATCCGAGTATTTCATTTCGTAACATATGCAACTTGATAGATGTGAATTTCATAATTCGTAACTGACTACAATGTACACTGCATCGCACATGCCCCTCGAGTAAATTCTATTGGATTCACTTAAATTCGTGCCTCAAACGAAATGATTCAATTGTATGATCCTCGATTTAATTCCCAATTTTCACATTCACAATCTTCAATAAAACTCCGTTTTGTACGAATCTTAATATTTTCAGTCCTCCTGATCCCAGGGTCTCTTGGTAGGGCACTGGGTGGGATGAGTGGGATTGGAGAAGAGGGAAACCTTTCCTTGCCCACTTCTAACCTACGAGTTCCCAGCAAGAAACACCGGTGCCCGTACTGTGACAAAGTGATAGTTGGGCACATCCGACGGCATGTAAACGCTGTTCATCTCAACATCCATCCGTTTAAGTGTAGATTCTGTGAGAAGACGTTCACACAGAAATTTAATAGGAAGTCACACGAGCTGTCCGTACATCATGCGATTAAGCGAACTTTGCAGTGAAGAGAACTTGATGATGTGATATTGTAAGGTAGTAGTGTCCCGACATAGTGCAGTTTTCCATGTGCTGAACTTAGACGATTTAATCTGGGATTGCATGATAGATTTATTTATATTTTTGTTACGATTTATTTAGAAGGGATTATTTTAGAAGGGATTAATTTCTTTAGAGCCTACTAAGTTTAAGTTGAGCATTCATTTTATGAGCTAAGGTTTAAATCCAACCGACTCACTCGACAGGTTCCAAAACTCCACGTTCACAATTTTTAGTAAAATAAAATAAAGCTCTGTTTTGGACGGTTAATTTTTTCAGTTCCACTGATCCCAATTGGAGGAAAGTCACTTGATGGGGCAGCTTGGGCACATGGGACTGTTGAAGAGGGGAGCCTTTCCTTGCCCACGTCTAACATGCGACTTCCGACCAAGAAACACCAGTGTCCGTACTGTCACAAGGTGATTTCAGGACATGTCAGACGGCATATAGAAGCAGTCCATCTGAAGATCCACCCGTTTAACTGCAGATTCTGTGACAGGACGTTCACGCAGAGATTCAATAGGAAGTCACACGAACTTGCAGTACACCATGTTAACATGGTGTACAGCTGATCATGTGGTTTGTACCATGGCGTCTCCGATTTAGTTTACGCCGAGAAAAGCTCGGGTGTTAGTGTGCGCGGCGTAAACTAAGTCAGGACTCCACGGGAACTGTGGCAGTCCAAACTGTAGTTTCGTGTGCGCGGCTTAAGTTTGCGTGGCGTAAAGACATAAATAATATGTCTGTTAGTCGCGCAAACTTACGCCGCGCTCAAAAACTGCAGTTTAAACTGCCCCTGTAAGTGAGGACTCCACGGGTACTGTGAACTGTTGGTGAAATTGCATTTTATGAGTAAAATTCCCTGATGATGAACTAAAACAATTTAATCGGGCATCGCATGATAGCATGATAGATATTATAATTTTGATTTATATTTTTGTTACGATTTAGACTGGGTTATTTACTTTTGAAATATATTTATACGTTATTTTAGTAGAATAGTGAATGTACAGTTTATTCTTATTTAGTTTTTGAGCCTTCAACTTATGAGCTTATCGCAAAGTTCAATTCCATCCAACTCACTCGACTCTCAAAGATCATGTAAAGTTATTAGATGCCTGCACTATGATATTGACTAATCAGCACGCAAGATTAAAGTATACTCGCAAGCTGATTGGCCGATTGGACCTGTGGGTAGGCTAATATCACGCCGTTCATATTAAACAAATCCACCATTCAGATCTCGGTCCCACCCACCACACCAACACTGATGCTTCCCTGAAAGTTCTAGTCGGAGACTCCCTCGATCCCACCCTAAGGATGGTGGTCGGGGACTCCCTGGATCTGCGTGTACCCAGATCCCGGGATAAGAGACAACATGAACCCCGGGAGAGGTTTAAATACCACCACAACACCCACGAGTGTGAGTACTGTGGGAAGGTCATCATGAAGAACATGAGACGACACATTGACGCAGTGCACCGGAATATCCAGCCCTGGAAGTGTCAGTTCTGTGTCAAGACGTTCTCGCAGAAGCATCACAAGAAGAAGCACGAGCTTCTGATTCACGGGAGTGAAGGAGCGAGCTGATGGGACAAAAAGTATATTAATTTCTGTTTTGTGATGTGATGTGGCAAATGTTTACTTTATTTCGATGCTAGTAATAGTATCCTCTGGACTGTCTAATGACTGTTGTTCGAACAAATTGACTTTTAGCCAGCTATTCTGCTATTTCAGTTTTAAATGTGCATTTTGTGACGGCTTTGAAACTATATTAGTAAATATGTAGCATAATTTAGCCGTTTAAATGATTAATTTAATGAATTACCGTCCCATGCTGACTGCATTAAGCGCACATTATAAAGCTACAGTTACTTGTAATCCTGAGGTCCATCGAGTGTGGCATCTTTGTAGTTCATTGGCCTTATGTTGCTATAAAGAAAGTGAGGCTATAATTGGCCGTTTGTTTTCAAGATAGCTAACTAAAATTCTTAATTCTCAAATTGGTAGCGCATAATCCACGTGACATTCATCCTGTCAATATCCACACTCTACTTTTCCCAGGTACCATATATCTGAAAAGATCCCCTCTTACCCCGAAGCAGCTCTTCTCACCGACTTATGTTCCCACCATGGTGACTACTACCACTGTTACTAATTGGGGGCCAGACCTGCGAGAGATCAGGCCAGACACCGAACGGAGGAGATCCTGTCTCGAGGGTCAGATCATTCGCTGCCCAGGGGGCCGGGGGACTAAAAGTGGGAAGGAGTCCAGTGCCATTGAGAGTGGGAACGAGTCCAGTGCCACAAAGGGTGGGAACAAATCCCGTGCCTCCCCTAAGACATTGGAATATAAGCTGTTCATGGAGCCTCTTGTCATTGCTGAATCTACCACTGCCCTATGGTCTCTCCTCCACGGTATGCACCTGTACCAGAGATTCGAACTGGGGCACGGCGACTGCTGCACGAAGTTCTGCGTGAGACTCCGGTGGTTCTCAATCGTTGAAATCACCAGCAGTACCGAGGATTTCCTACGTAAACATACGTTCTCAAAACTACCGCTGTCTCAAGTTAAAGTTCGAAAGCTGGAGAACATCGAGTTATCCAGCAAACGGTCGCTGGTGTCGTGCGGGCATTTGGTCCGAGGACTTGCTTTGGTGGAGAAATGGCGGGAACTTAGCAAAGATCGTCCGCTTTATCCCAACAATCAGACCAGAAAGAAGTTTAACAACCTTTTTACGGCCATTCAAAGACGGGATCGACCAGCCGGAGTGTTGATGGAACAGGGATTTATGGCCCGGTATGGGGTGACAGAATCTAGTTCGTTTCGGGAAATTGAGGAAAGATGCGGGGTTTCCTTTGGTATTTTTGGGTCAGATGGGTTCCTGAAGTATGTGTCACCGAGGGCTGATCAGAAAATTATATTCTTCTACGAGGATGAAAAGAATAACTTTCGAATGTATGTCATTAAAAATTTGAGGGGGTTTGTCGCCATATGATCAAATATTTCCAATTTGTTAAAAAGAAACTATTCATTTGGCTAAGCTTTGAAATATTGCATGTTTTTTAAATCGTTATAAAGTTTGTTTGAGAAAAGACGTGGTTAAAGATTAACACGAATTGGTTTTTGATCGTTTAAGTTGGTTAAGAATATTATACGTTTCATGAAATATGCCGTATTGTTTACCTAATCTTAGGGGCCATTTTTCTCTAACCCTTCGTAAAAATATAATTTATAAAGATCATCTTGGCATACATCCAACCTCTCCCAAAAATAAAATCACGCTCATTCCTCATATACCTGCCATCTTTATAAACCAAATCCAATCTATATTGATGGTATATACTGGTTACTCAGATTCCTCAACGTTCTCAGTTCACCACATGCTGATAGAAAGCCAAGTAGACTCGCAGTCCCACAAGAAGTTCGACCGCCGGAAGTACCGGTGTCAGTACTGCTCTAAGATTATTGTGGGGAACATTAGACGGCATGTCAACGCGGTCCACCTCAATATTCACCCGTTTAAGTGTAGGTTCTGCGACAGGACTTTCTCTCAGAATTCCAATAGGAAGAGCCATGAGTTGTCTGTTCATCGGAATGCGGAATGAGGTTTACATGGGAATGTGCTACTTTTGTTTGGAAACTATGATTTTATTTTTTATTATAAGACTCGAAAAATTAGTAAATTTATGAATTTATCTAGAAGTCTTTTAATTTTGATTTCGCATCTACGTAATGCTTTATTATGTCCTGATGTCCACTATTCTGCCCTTTCATCGGCAATTCATGATTTATAACAAAATTGTGCCCATCAATTTAATCACCACAACACTCCTCCATACTGTTCGACACATCACCGTTTTAATCTTAATAATTAGGTACCGTCTTGATTAACTGTGAAGATGCCAGCGTTGACGCAGACTCAAAACACCAGAAATTAGGGAAGTACAACGACAAATTCCGGTGTAAATACTGCTCCAAGATAATAGTCCGAAACATCCGGAGGCATGTTGAAGCTGTCCATTTCAATATCCATCCGTTCAAGTGTAGATTTTGTGAGAAAACTTTTACGCAGAATTTCAATAGGAGGTCCCATGAACTAGCTGTGCATCACAACGAGGTTATTGCTGGACTGATGGGTGAGCAGGACTAACTGCGTTGTTTTACACCACGTGTTGTTTTTTCACTGCTGACACCAGTGCGATATACCGTTGACACCAGTTTGTTGCACAGCTGACACCTGTGCAGTGTGCGGTATACCGCTGACAGTTGACACCAGTCTGCCATTACGCTGACACCAGTCTGTTGTCATGCTGACACCAGTCTGTTGTCATGCTGACACCAGTCTGTTGTCATGCTGACACCAGTCTGTTGTCATGCTGACACCAGTCTGTTGTACTGCTGACACCAGTCTGTTGTCATGCTGACACCAGTCTGATGAAATGCTGACACCAATCTGTTGTACTCCTGACACCAGTCTGTTGTACTGCCGACACCAGTCTGTTGTCCTGCTCACACCAGTCATTTCTTTGTTAGTTATTTCTTAGTATAGCTGGCTGCTTTTTCATATAATGTTCAAATTAAACACTCTACTAAGTGTATTGTGTACGAAAATGTATTTATGTGCTTTCAAAACATTGTACTGTTCCCTGGGTGGTTGTCACTTTGGTGTCTCGACCTTACGTAGCGCGGCGTATTACGCAATTACGCCGCGCCTAGGTGCTGATCTTGTGCGGCGGATATCAGCGCGCAAATGTACTTTCAATGCAACACATAGTAAGGCATATTTGTGCCAAAAGATCGAGACACTACGGTATTATTATCTAGATTTTATTTAAGATCGTTTATTGTTCAACAATATTATTTTACATAATGAGAGTATTCAGAAGAGGCATTGTTTATGAAAATGAATATTATTATTGAAAGTTCTAGTATGAAGGTTCATATCTATGTCAATTTATCCTCGCATTATAATCTTGTTCAATAAGTTCTTGTTTTATTGGTCAGAATCAGTTCTTGAGGTGGTTTCATCGTTACGCGTCGATCAAATGGATTGATCAAATGAAAAACGCGCACAATACACTTTCATGAAGCGCGCGCGATTGTGTGCGTTTTTCATTTGATCAGTTCATTCGATCGACGCGTAACGATGCAGGTGCCTGAAATTCTACTTGGAATTGTTAATTTTGACGATCAAGATATTGAAATTGAGGAAGGGGGGATTAACATTGTAAGAATTTTTTATTGGAATGAATATTGAGAAAAAATAACCACGGCATTGCTGCAAATGTAATCAATTTCATTTGGTTCAATATAATTCAGGTTCAAGAAGCCCCTGGCCCCTACAACCTTCCTTTTCTTCTAGAACTTTCCACTTTTCTAATTCTTCCAATCTTCCCCGATTACCCCATCAAAAACTTTCCACTTTTCTAATCCTTCCCCGATCCTTCCCACATCAAATCCCAGAACTCTCCTCAGAACCAGAAGTCCTCCGTCGACCCATCATCCCGGGCAAGGAATACCGGTGTCAATACTGCGATAAAACGGTGGCCGGCAACATCTGGAACCTCCGACGTCATGTAAACGCCGTCCACCTCAACATTCGACCGTTTAAGTGTCGGTGGTGTGATGTGACGTTTACACAGAGCTCAAATAGGAAGAGTCACGAGGTGAAGCATCATGGTGCTACTGCTGGTCAATAGGCGGTTAAATAGACGGTGCTTTTGCTGGTCAATAGGCAGAGTGACGTCATATATGTTATGATATATTGGACACTATTGAGGACAAATGTATATATCAAGTTCAGCGTTTTTCTTTAAAGTTTTGAGTTCAGCTGCTTTGCCTTTCCCCCTGCGATTGACATTGGAATATGAGCTGCCATGAGAGCCGTGTCCGCTTTTGGTTTTTATTTACATGCGGCATTTTACCATAGATCCTTAGAAATTTAGTTTGAAGTTTATTTATTAAAAGGTTCAGGCTGCTTAGATATTCAACAAAATTTGTTCAATTACATCTTTGTCTCTCTGTGAAAATTTATGCGAATTCTGCGTTCTGGGAAGGAAGAAAACGTGATATTGACTGTGGCACGACTGGTATGACTGGATATCAATGTACACAGTTCCTGCCTTCTCTATTTTACTCTCCACTATTCATGTCTCTATGATAGTTCACTTTCCCTCAGTAAAGTTGTAATAATTCAGCTAACCTCTCTTTCTGCCGTCACCACTCTGCCCTCACCACACCACTTTACCCTCACCACTCTTTATTCCCTCACCACACCACTTTACCCTCACCACTCTTTATTCCCTCACCATACCCCTCCCTTGAGTCTTCCCTTCACTCACTCCCTCCTTTCTCCCTTAGTCTTCCCTTCACTCACTCCCCACTTCTTCTCCCTTAGTCTTCCCTTCACTCACTCCCCTCCTTTCCTCCCTTAGTCTTCCCTTCACTCACTCCCCTCCTTTTCTCCCTTAGTGTTCCCTTCACTCACTCCCCTCCTTTTCTCCCTTAGTCTTCCCTTCACTCACTCCCCACCTCTTCTCTCTCCAGTTCAGTTCACCATGGGGAAGAGAGGCAAGCCCAATGTGGTACACGACGGTGAAAGGTTCTCCCTCAATAGGAAGCGAATGTGTCCGGGGGGAATAGAGAAGTCTTACTGGAGGTGGGGCTGTTTTTCATGAATGACGTGGCATGTCAATTGGTGAATTTCGAGTAAAAATATTACAATACACATGGACTCCTAGAACAGCTGCTGATCTTTGATATGATATCTGAGGCGTTAATTCTCAAAAACAGTCTCTAAACCCTGATATGACCCATTTCATCCCCCTGTGAGCTTATCTTTTCGGACTGTCCCTCGGACTGAATTCTGACCCACTTACCAACTTCTTTACCAGCAGTGCCCACTCTCAACCCATTTCTCCTGACCCACTTGCCTGCAGGTGTGTTGTGGCGGGGTGTTATGGTCGTCTTGTAATACACGGCAATAGGATAGCGAACTCACCAACCCACCAACATGAGCCTTCAAGATAGAAATCTCTATGACTGTATGGCATGAGTTGGCAGTTAGCACTTTTTTAACTTTATTTTGAATACAGTAGCTATATTTCATTTGATAGTTCTGTAATTATTTAAGATCGTTTTTTAGAATTATAATTTGGGAATCCAGCTTCAGGCTATAATTTGCATCGGTCACAGAATTTCTCACATTAATTATGACTCACCGATTTTTTTTCTACGTGAGTTTATTTTCAAGCAAAAATCAATGACACCCATTTCAGGTGGTCCCCCAAAAAGCGTAACCGGAAAATGACTTACCACAAGTGTGACCAGTGTGGCAAGATGGTCAGTGGCAGCACAGCCCACCTCAGGATCCATATCAACGGCGTCCACCTCAAATTGAAACCCTTTAAGTGCAGATTCTGTCCCATGACCTTCAGTCAGAAAAGCAACCGAACTATACATGAAGCGAAGTGCGAAAGAAATCGTGAAATGAATTAATGAAGGAACGAAGGACCAGGACTGATATGTGTTAATTTATACACTTTTTAGTGCCATGACTGTGATGAGAACCAGAATTTTTCAGCACGGTTTTTTCAGACTGTTTAAATTGATTTTAAGGCCCGAGAATGAACTCGTGTTTGTGACTTTTTGCATAAATGAACATACAATTTGCCATATCACAAGCATGTGTTCCCCAATAGAATCCAATTCCAATTATTTTCGGGAGTGGAATCGTCTGAGCATTTGATCCATTTCAGTCTCTTAAGGTGTAAATTATTCTCAATTTCAACAGTCACTCAATTCAATAAAAACTTCACAATTTCTTCGGATTTTTCGTTAAGACCATTTTCACTCGGCAAACATCAAATTTCAAAATGACACTCGTTTCAGGCGTTGCCCCAAATGCCCACCACCGTAAGCAACGCCAAGGTCAGAACAAGTGTGAGCACTGCGGGAAGATGGTCACGGGAAGCCTTGCCAACCTCAAGATACATGTAGACGCCGTCCACTTGAAGCTGAAACCGTACCCTTGTAGATTCTGCAACTTGAAGTTCACCCAGAAGGGCAATAGAGCAACACACGAGATGAAAATGCATTCAGGGTTCGGTTCAACTAAGAAGTGAACTTCGGTGTTTTTAATTTAAAGTCCAACTGATATTTTCAGTAGCTTATGGTCATTTTTCACTGTTACAATTTCAATGTATTATGTGATCCAGCAAAGTCTTTATTTCTCTTGAGTTTTCAACTATGTACTTATTTGGTATGTACTCTGCAGTCCTTGCAGCCTAAAATTTCTTGAATAAAGAACTTAAATAAAGAATGTATGAGCACTGCAACGAGTGGGGTTGGGAAAATTAGAAGATTACAGTTGGTCCATTTTTACTATGTCAAGCATCACCCATTCACTCAAAACTTCCTCATATACCAGGAATAATTGCTATTTTCTTTGAAAATAGACTCTCAGGTCTGTGGCACATTTTCCCGCTCAATTGCCCTCATGTGTCACCTGACGACTCCTCTGTTTCAGACTCCAATTACCCAACCCTTGACAGCAACAGTCTTGACAAGACCGTTCCCCGTATAGTTGACAGCACCAGCCTCAAGGGGAACAAGAACCACTCGAGACTTCCTGTTGGTCGTCACCAAAAGAAGAGGATGCGTACCTGTCAGCAATGTGGGAAAGTGATAATGGGAAGTAAATCCCACTTACAAATCCATATCAACGCTGTGCATCTGAAGTTGAGACCGTTCCCCTGTAGATTCTGTGATATGAAGTTCAGTCAGCGAGGCAGCAGGGAATCACACGAGTTCAAGATACATGCTATGAAGGATGATTCTTAAGACAGAATAAAGATATTTAGCATTTAGAGTGATATAATATGTGATGCATGAATTATTGAAGGGAGAGGACTTTATTTTGATATTATGATAATTGATAATAGTTGATATTAAATTATTTTTAGCGCAGAATTAACTAGCAAAATGTGTAGCAGAATTTGAGTTTTTTTCTCTGGGGTTCAATTTTATAGTGTTTGATTTCTGGTGAAGAATTTAGCTGATTATGTACTCTTTTTGGCCATGCCAATCAACATTTTTTCCTAATATCATGCAATTTAATGGGTATTTTACTAAAAATCATTCTCTGATAATCTCTTCGAATGTCAGACAAAACTCTCACTCATATTTCTAGTAACAGTAGTCCCCAAAATTGCTATCATGACTCATGAGTCATCTGATGTTACGAATTTCTTGTTTCAGACACCTACGCACCTGTTGTTGAGGTCGACACAATGTGGGAAGACATGCTTAAGATTCTATCTCGTAGTCCTCCAAAAGACAGGAAGAAACCGGAGAGGAAGACGGATCTGCACACATGTAAAGAATGTGGCAAAGTGATAAAGGGACATATATCCGTGCTTCGGCGTCATATCGATGCAGTGCATCGCAAGTTGAGACCTTTCCCTTGTAGATACTGTGACATGAAGTTCTCTGGGATAGGCGGCAGAAGATCACACGAATTCATAGTCCATGCTATGAAAGAGAATAAGAAGTGAATAATCTGTGTCATGAAATGTGTGATGCGTGAATATTACTGAAAGGACTGTATTTCGATGTACTTAGATAGCTTGTTTTAGTATATCTAGCTTATATGAGCAGCAGCATTTCCTTCTAAGTTTTCAATTTTCTTCTATTTAATATTCAGCATTTTTTGAAGTCTGGAAATGCTGAAAAATGTCGAGCAAAAAATTCGACATACCGTAATGTATATGGCGAGGAGTCATTATTCATTCTATGTTTTGAATTAAATTTCACTTTCAGTGTTTTTGAATTACGAATTCTCTCTGAATCGGAAAGTAGTTTCGATATAGAATCGTGTGGATTTTGAACTAATGGATAATGGATATAGAATTGCTGGTTTTCTGCTTTCTTCATTTTATCCTGCGAGGGGCATTATAATGACAACCATTCTCTGATAATCTCTTTAAATTTTTGTTAACTATGGCTCCTGGCTGACACACGTTTTCCCATGTCCACACAATTTCTTTCATAATACATCCGACCCGACGAATCTTTAAGTTTAATATATGTCTCAGACACCAACCCATCTTGTGTTGGCACTAAGGGGAGAAAAAGCATCTACACCCCAAAAGTTCAGTCTGCCGATCGTCCGAGATGGTGGGAAAGAACGGATGTTCATACGTGCAAAAAATGTGGTAAAGTGATAATTTTAATTATTACCCACCTCAGAATTCACATCAATTCAGTCCATCTCAAGTTGAAACCTTTCCAATGTGGATTTTTTGACTCGACTTTCGGTTACCAGTGCAATAAAAAGAAACACGAAGAAAGATTTCATGGAGATCAGTTGAACTTGTGTTTTTGACGTGATATTTCATAGTAACATCACATAATTCTTGTTTGTTTGAAGATTAGAGATATCCGTCCGTTGTTTCAGACACAGACTCATGTACGAAGAAGAAATACCGTCCTAAGAAGAAGAGAACAGACAAACACGCTTGTGGACAATGTGGCAGAGTGATTTGTGGAAGTTATACCAACCTTCGAAACCATATCAACGCAGTTCACCTCAAGTTAAAGCCCCACGGCTGCAGATTCTGCGATATGAAGTTCAGTTATAAATACCCTAGAAATAGACACGAAGAAAAACATCATGGAGATCAGCTGAAAAATGAACCTGTGTCCGAGTAACATAATATGATCATTTTCATAAATTTGAGCAGCATAATTTCATAGTTATCTTTTTTAAATGTTTTTTATCAGAAAATTGGGAGAAAAATTGACACTTGAGTGTGTTGAAGCAGATCATGTCCACCATAAAATATTAGAAATATCGTCGAACTTTGGCTTTCAAATAATCACCTCAGTCAAAGCACCAATCTTTCTCAACACCCAACTCATTCGAGCCACCAATATTCCCCCGTGTTTCAGACGCCTTCCCGATGCTTGAAATCACAGCACCAAGCACACAACGAAGACCTTCCCAACAAAGTTCCTCGATCACTCCTCCCCCCGCCAAACCTGCCCAGAGAATCATGGCATGTCGGTACTGCGGCAAAGTGATCCCCAGTGGCCGGAAGTTGCATCTGCAGGACCATATAAACGGGGTTCACTTTAAGGTCCGGCCCTACAAGTGTAGGTTCTGTGGGCTGGCCTTCACTCAGAAGGGCAACAGGACTGTTCATGAACGGAAGGTTCATCGTCAACAGCTGTTATCTGTGGTGCCAAAGGATGATTAACTGACAGTGTTGTGAAGTGTGATTGAAATTGGATGGAGAATTCTGGATCCGGATTGTTTCACTTCGTTGAGCCGTGGAGAGAATATATTGGAAATAATTCTTTGACTGTAAACTATCATGTCTGTGGTATCAAAGGAAAATGAAATATGACTAGTGATTATTTTAGTGCTGGAATCTGCTGGCTAAATCTTAGTGGAGATTTTTGAAAACTTTTACGGAAATTTGCATGACTGTTGTTATGAATATGACTTATGTGTGTGCCATCATATTATCAGGCTGATATTTCTACGTGTTTTATTTACAAAAATTAGCATGCGGTATAAAGTATAAACGTATTTTCAAAATACGTCAATGTTTGCAACCGTCGAGGATATGTGGGATTCGTCCACCCTTTTGGCCTGACTCCTTTATCACAGTTTTGAGAAATTATCACTGTTTTGCGATATTATCACTGTTTTTCGAAATATGCCAAGCATCTGAATAACTTTCTCAACCCCTATTCAGCTGACAATTTCAGACGTTCCCCCAAACGCCCGACCCCGCCGAAACTTTTCCCAAAACACATGCCCACACTGTGGTAAAGTGGTCAGTGGAAGTCCTGCCAATCTCCGAATTCATATCAGTGCAGTGCACCTCAAGTTGAAGCCTTTTCAGTGTAGATTCTGTGATGCGACCTTCAGTCAGAAATCTAATATGACAAAACACGAATTTACCTGCAGATTTAAAACGTTTTTATTATAACTTAGAAATACGATTCCTTTAGTTTTATGGGTCTTGGAGACGAATTATGGACGAAATGAATACATGGATAATTTTAATTACTATTTATTTTAAAAGGATTGCTTGATCCATGTTACAAATTCACATTTTATTAATAGATTTCATATTTCCAGAGGTATTTATGATGAATTCGAATATTATGTATGTGGTTAAATTCTATTCCGATTTCCGCCTTAAATTTTCGAACACGTCAATGTGATTTTATAAACTTAACTATTGATATTAACATTATTTGCATGATGCGTGGGTTTTAGTTTGCCACATTCTATACTACTACTATTAGATCCCAGTGTCTCTTGTTCATTCGAAATTCCTGGCCCATTTAAATTCCAAAAAAGACCACCGTTTGGCATTTCATCACATTTAGAATCTCACATGATACTATGATAGTGATTGTCCACTTTCTATGCCGTTATCAAATACAAACTGTTAAGGGGTGGGGGTAGGGAAGGGTGGAAATCATGAAACTCTCAATGTCATGGTTTTTCACATGATAGCACTGCACGTCATTGTAAACATCACTATGGGGGGGGGAGTATTTTGAGCTGAAAATTTGATACGTAAAATGTGAACCATCCCTGACACAAAGCACTATCTTCATCCTGATAACTGTCACCAGCTTCATCCTCGTAATTGTCTCTCTAGGTTTCAGCTGCCGGGGGCAGTGTCCCTTCTGTGGCAAGTTCTTCAAGAGCCAGCTGAAGCGCCACATCCACCAAGTCCACCTCCGACTCAAGCCACACAACTGCTCCATTTGTGATGCTGTCTTTGCGAGGAAGTGGGAGAAACAGAACCACGAACGGGTCAAGCACGGAGTTTTCTGAGGGTGAACAAGCGGACTTTTCTGAGGGTGAACATGCGGAGTTTTCTGAGGTGAACATGAACATGCGAAGTTTTCTGAGGGCGAACATACGGACTTTTCTGAAGGTGAACAGGAGCGTGTCGATCTCATACGTGTGCGGCTTTTCCGTGCGCGGCTATCTATCTGTCCGTGAGCCGCGCATGGAAAAGCCGTGCACATAGGACTAGGAGTTCGAAACGCCACAGGAGCACGGGCTTTTTTGAGGTTTAACACGGACTTTTCTGAGGTTAAACAGTACACAGACTTTTTCTAGGGTGAACACGGACTTTTCTGAGGTTAAACACGCGGACTTTTCTGGGGGGGGGTGAACACGGACTTGTCTGAGTTTTAATATGAGGACCTGAGGTTTTCTGTAATCGCCAGACGAAAAAACAGCCACTGTTTGAAGATTATGATATTAAGTTATGATAAACACTATCGGCCCTTTTATTCTTCAGTTGTATGTAGAGTGTAATAAGATTGTTGAAGCATTTTTGGGGATTTTTGAAGTTTATTTTGCTAGTCATGAGCATTTAATACTTTAGGTCCTTATTGAGCTATTGATAAGTCACTTTCTTCCAATTATCAAAAAAATAATTCTCAAGAAAGGCATGTACTTGATACCATCATATCTCCAGTACACAGCATACCATCATATCTCCACCACATCTTTCAAGATACCCCTCACACACAGGAATTTCTCTACATGGATCAAATCTAGATGCACAGTTTGGATCGAAGCATGCAAGCATAACCTCGAAACCTACTCCCAAGGATCATATCCTTTCAGTGTCAAACCCTTCAGCGATCAGAGAGATGTATGGCATCCGAGATAAGCAGCGGCGGGTCATAGAGGGTCCCAGCGGGTCACACCGGGTCACTGGAGATCTCAGCGGGTCACACCGGGTCACAGGGCGAGGGGAGTGTCCCTATTGCGGGAAGTACTTCAACCACCAACTCAAACGACACATACACGAAGTACACCTCAAGATGAAGCCTCACGGGTGTACCATGTGTGGAGCGGTGTTCAGACAGAACTGGGAGAAGCAGAAGCATGAGAGAGAGAAGCATGGCGTGGGGCTGAACTCAGAAGCATGAGAGGGAGAGAAGCATGGGATGGGGCTGAACTCGGAAGTTTGAAGAGGAGTCAAAACATGAGATGGGGCTGGACTTAGAAGTTTGAAAGGAGTCTAAACATGGGGTTGGAAAGTAAATTTATCTACTTGCGTCTTTTGGGGTTAAAATTGTATTTGGAAAGATGTTTTATGGTATATAGTTGATATAGTATTGTACTGACTTTTCTTACCTCTTGCTACTGACTTTAATCCAGATATTTCGGTTTATTATACAGAATTGTTATTAGTAATATCAGTTATATAACTTTAAGCTTTAAGTCCTGTTTTACTTTCAGACTGTTGTTTAAATTCTTGAGTACAATAAATGATCACTTTCGTTAAGCCTGAGACCTTGAAAATTATCTCAATTGATCATGTAATTTCTCTACTAATTTATCCAGAATCTGGGACACTTAAATGGGCACACAATTAGGCGGGTATCGATAATTAGGATGGAGGGGAGATGAATTTGCCATTATTCGAACCCACAAACCCATATCTTTATGACTTATTTCCAGGATTACCCATCAAGAACTGGAGTGCCTGCAACACCGTGGTGGAGTGTCAGTACTGTAAGAAGTTTGTGAGTGGGAAGAACCTCGCCCGGCATATCCGAGGCGTCCACCTCAAACTGAAGCCACATCGGTGCCACCTGTGTGGACGTGGCTTCATCCAGAAGACAGATGTGGAGAGACATATCATGAGCACTCACGCTAAGGAACCCCAAAATCAGTGATAAATCGGGGCTAAAACGATCCGCTTTTTATTGTTTATGGCTTTTCTTTGATGGGATTAATAGTGCTCTAGTTTTGGATTGGGTTTCATCTCTCTTATTTTAACCGAAAAAGGATAATATTTTCTTGTACCTTAAAAACCGTTTAATCCTAAACATAATGCAAACTTGCGTTTTATTTTTCATCAATATTTTGCATCATCTGTCAACCTGTGGGTTTTGTTTTAAAACATTTTAAAACGTCCATTTCCCAATTACCACATCTTCTATTCCTTTCCAACGAATCCTTCTTCACTGGCCCAGCCCCCCTTCTGCAACTCAATACATTTTAACATTTTCTCCGATCAGACCCTCGGCCTCCCTCGACCTCACCCTCCCCCTTCCTCACCTTGCCTCGACCACACCTTCCCTCGACCACACCCACTACTTCACACCACGCCCCCTCAGAACGGTACGAGTGTGAGGTGTGTGGTAGACGTTTCAGCCGGAACGACACCCTCGTTCGGCATATAAACGGCGTCCATCTCCGGAGGAAGCCGTTCTCGTGTGAGCACTGCCCTGTGAGGTTCATCCAGAAAACGGACAAAGTGCGACACCTGGCTAACGTGCATAACATCCCCTTCTGAGAGACTGTCTGATGATTTGGAGGTGAATGGACATTGAGAAAAATTATCTTGTCTTAAATATTGATTCGATAGTACTAATTGTTTTTGCTAATATGCTAGAGTAAGTTTTTGAAATATGATTTTTAGATTGGGTTTAAATCTGATTTTGATCGATTGAGTTATTAGTTATTAAAATATGGCGGGCTGGTTAAATATTCTGGCTATCAAATTTTGAGCAAAATCTTGACGATCTTACTTGATTATCAGGCATATCAACTTAACTTCCTTTCAGATCCCAACAAAACCGCCCCCACCACCAACTCCCTGTGTCCCATATGTCAGAAGTTCATCAGAAGTCACCTCAAGCGACACATTAACTCCGTACACCTCAAGTTGAAACCGTACTCCTGTGAACACTGTCCCAGCAGATTTATCCAGAAAACGGATAAGATGCGACACGTTCGGAAAGTGCACAACAAGCTGATATGACTGTTTTAAATTGTGCACATTCGGAATGTACTCATCTGACTTTCTTTATTGTGTGCATACCGCATTCAGGAAGACTTTTTTGAATTGTGCACGCAAAATAGACGATTTGATGCGAACTATTTCACCTTGAATCATGATTAGATATTTAGGTGTCACTCCACATTAATCGACGTTCGTATGAGACAGATTTTCGAAGATTTGACAGAACTCTATGGCGAGGTTTTAAAACCATGATATTATTGAGTTATTGTAAGGACGATGTACATATATTATTATTTGAAATATTGGGAACTATTTCATAGATAGACGCTTGATTCATGTTTGTCAGGACCATGGATCATTATGGGGATTTTGAAATCAAAGGGAACACTTTTAGTTACTATTTAGGTCACGATGAGCCAGTATATTAAAATCAAATCGTAAATTTTTTCGGGCTGTTTAATTTCAATTTAATTTAATTTTCAATTTCCAGGACTTCGGCCCGATTTTATTTAGTTTCATATGGGAGTAATATTTTGGTGGAAAAGGTAGTTGTTTATTCTGATTTTCTGTACGCTGATTTTAAATAATTATTTTTCCACCCTTTAACCCATGTTTCTTTTCAACCGTAAAGTTAAATCATTCAATCAAGCCTTTGCCCCTCATTTTATCGACGGAATAACGGTTCACTCGAGGCGTGTTGACCAATCAGCGTCCAGGATTGGTACGATTCTGTATGCTGATTGGTCGAGGTATGAGTATGGTGTTGGTAATACTCATCGACAAAAAACTCCTTCTTTCAGACGGTGGGCTCCGGGACTCCAACACCTACTGTCCCTTCTGCTGCAAGTTTATCCGGAGCCACCTCAAGCGCCACATCAGCAGCGTCCACCTCAAACTGAAACCCTTCTCCTGTGAGATCTGCGGTATGGCCTTCTCCAGGAAAACCCACTTGGTGCAGCACAAACTCCGCAGGCATCCTGAGGCAGCAGCCGAGGGGAGTGGAGGGAAGGGAAAGGTGGGTGGGAGTGAGGATGGGAGTAAACGTGTCAAGGTGGGTGAAGTGAGTAAGAATATTCCCGTTGGAGCTGGGGGTGGTCTTTGCATTGATCCAAATCCAGGAGGGACTGGCATGGCTCCAAATCCAGGGGATATTATTCCTAAAGTTGAGGAGGGAGGGGCGAGTGACGACATGTTTTCTGAAGCTGAAATCTCGTCATTCATTGAGGACCTTTACAATCAATGCTATGACAACTGAAGTTTGCCTTGTATATGACTGAAGAGGACTACCATTTTCAACTGTTTTGTGGCTCTGGAACTTTTCACTGCCAAGTTCAAGTTTTAAGTGCCGCTGCCATGTGATAGAACATTTTGCTACATTCTAACTAATGGACTAATGGTGTTCTAAAGTATAAAAATGGTTGTTTATTTACTGTTTAAACTCTTTTATTAAGAGTGTATTTATGTCTATTTTATCTAAAATTATTGTTTGGACTTTGGTCTGTAAATTTTTTCCTCATTCAGTGAATGATTCACGTCAAGCTATGAAATTAAGTTTGGCAATAAGAATCAATAAAACCTTCATATTTATTTATGTTTTACAGTATAAAATATGTATGCGTTTACCTTAATAAGTGTTTTGCAAGATTTTTGTTTGCTCGTCATTGCTGAAAAATTTCCGGATTTTTTTGCGAAGAAAAATGTAATTTGTGCTTTATACCTAATTATTTTTGTCAAATTATCGTTTAAATTGTAAACATTCCACATTTAAATGGTGGCACGATTTGACGTTGGAACTTAAATGTTTGACATCGCTGGACAATTCGGGCATTGCAACATAATTTCATAAATGGCTACATTATTGAGCCTCAAGGGGCATTCAGTACTTAGCAAACCATAACTGTCATGTACAATGTATGTTATGACATGTATATTATATAGTTCATGTCAATTGACAATTGTGTACTATGCACATTACTTTGTGTATTTGACGACATTCAATGTACATAGCATGCTCACGTTCATATGTAGATGGATGTACAATGTACATTTACATGGAAAGTACATTGTACATGAGATATATACATTGTACGATGTAAATGATGTGTACAATGTACATTGTACAATGCGATGTGCATTGTACTTACAGAAATTGTTATTTTGTTATAGTTATGAACGTGCTGCGTAATTTATTCGTAAATTATAAAAAATAATAATTTCCATCAATTTGGTCACTTGAATACCTCACCAGTCACCAATTCATTCCTATGTATTCGTACGCAATGTTAATTCAAGATGATGTCATTGCTACAGCTCAAAGTGTCAAATTGATGTCGTTGAACCGCCTTTTCTCCCCATTTACTAACTAAATTACCGCCCATTTCCTTCGAAAGTTAGACCCGTTCTAGACAGGGATTTTTGAGGGGCTATAGCTCGAGCTATAGCTCGAGCAAGCCTGTCTAGAATGGGATTTTTCGATGACCCCGGCTATAGTACCGGCTATAGGAGGGGTAATAGTTGGAGATATTACCCCGGCTATAGCTCCGGCTATAGTTCGGGTCATCATTCCTGTCTAGAAAGCACTCTGACCCCAGCTATAGCTCTTTCTAATACACGTGACCCTGTCACGTGGTGCGCGTCATGAAAACAACGCGAAATAGGAAGCAGATCGTAGTTACGCATCATATCATTTATTATTGCAACATTACACCTTTTTGCACACGTGACACTAGGCGTAAGCTGACAAGAGCTATAGCTCGAGCAGCCCTGTCTAGAAAGAATTTTGTATCGGACGATATCCCGGGTCAGCGTAAAGGGTCACCCTGTATAGAAAGTAACTCTGACCCGAGCTATAGCTCGGGCTATAGCCCCTGAGAGCTCCTGTCTAGAACAGGTCTTAATAACCGCCCTTTCTTAGTTACTAACTTATCTCCCCCAGGTCCGGGCACAGATCCATGCCCAATCTGTGGGAAATCCTTCGTCAAAGTCCAAGTCCACATCCGAGACGTCCACCTCAAGCTCCGTCCCTACCAGTGCCACTTCTGCGAGAAAACGTTCGGTCAGAGCGGCAACCGACGCGTTCACATGAAACGTTATCACTTCGACGAGTTGACAAAGAGGGAGGATGAGACTAAAAGGATGAGGATGGGTTTGATCAGGGAGGCCTCGGAGAGGAGTAACGCCAAGGTGGCGATAAGACGGAGTAGGAGGTGGGGTGTCTGGGGTGAATCGTCTTCCGTCGTCGAGGAGGTGCCAGAAAGCGAAATGAATATCTTCAATTTCGTCGATGTGGAGTCGGTTCCAGGGGAAACTGGAGATTTTTGAGAGGAATGATGAAATGCAGACAAGTGCGATATATTTGATTTTAAATACACTAATTTAAATACATTAATTCATGATTTGTCTAGCCATGGAGTGACCTAGAGTGTATCTTTAATCTGCTTGAATATATTCATTTTTAATTTATAATCAATTTTCTTATCGCACTTTGAAAATATGCCATGATTTTGAATGACCGTATTTCTTTTGATTTTTCAAACAAAAACTATTTTCAGTTTTCACAATTTCAATCTTTTTTATGGCAAGAAAATTTGAAAAAATGTCAGGAGTGGGATTTGAACCCACGCCCACATTCGTGGACCAGAATTCTCATTCGAATGAATGCAAGATTATCTTGAGTCTGGCGCCTTAGACCACTCGGCCATCCTGACATGTATCGTCTTACAATTCAACACGGGGCACTCACATTTTAACATGTATCATTTTACAATGGACAACATCACTCAGTCTCACTCCAAACGTGTACTTTTAGTACTTAAATACATTAGCACGCCATCATTATGTTTATTATCTGCCTTTTTGTAAGTGAAGACTTAACGTAATTTATTTTATCTGTATACTACATTAATTCTAGATAGCTTCTTGAATTGATATACACTTAAATTTGCAATACACTGTGTGAATTGGAAATTGTCACTGATCCAGAAAAAGCGTTGAGATTCATTGTACAGATTCCTAATTGTTTGTTTGTTTGTACTGCGGGGCTTTGACCCAAATACACATTTCCACTCATTCAAACCCTTAAACCTTTTCAGATCGCAGTAACATCGGCTCTGGGAAGTATAAAATCAGAATAGTCCGGCAATCTGAAGAGGACGCCATCTCCAACAGCATCCTCAAAATCACCCCACCCCGCCGAATTGATCCCTACTCAGTCTCCAAATCCTTCCGTCCCGACCAACTTCACACCGATCCTGATCATTCAGTTAAGAAGCAACTTCAAGCCCTCCGACTGCTTGCTGATGCTAAATCTCGCCAGGATCCCCGTTCTGCCGCCAGGGGCTCGGTCCTCGAATACCCACGACCAGGTGTCGTTTCAACGCCGCCCCAAGGTGGCTCAAACTCCGCCGCTTCCACCATCCCCGCTGCCGCTGGTGGCTCCGTTCCTACCCAGGGAGGGCAATCCCAGTGCCCCCACTGCAAGAGATACTTCAAACGGCTCTCCTCGCACATCAAGATAGTGCACATGAAGCTGAGGAAGTATTCCTGTGCCACCTGCTCCAAGACTTTCTCAGTGCTGACTAATCTCAAGTCTCACCTGTATTATACTCATGGGGTGCCCTTCCAGGATATGGATCAGGTGCTGAGTACGGGTGTTTTTGGGGGGCAGAATGCTTCCAGTGGGGAGAAATGAGGAGGGTGGAAAGTAGTTGAGGTAGGAAAAAATAGGTGGGTGTTTGGTGATTCAAGTGGGGAGAAAGGAGTATGGAGTGGCTGAGGCAAACCCATCCAGAAACCATTTGGAAGACTTTTGAGTACTTGTGATCGGTGTGATCCAGAGATTTTGTCTAGTGCGTTAATTTAAGAAGTTAACGTTGCGACTATGGCACTTACCGTGACCTTTTGATGACAACTGTTTGAAGTTTTGAAACTTTTAAATAGGCCTTATGGATTGAGAATTGAGAATGGATATTGGAAAGTGAACTACAGTCAAGAGGATTATAGGCGATCAAATATATAATTTGAAATTTAAGACTAGGAATGATTACTCCAATAGGATTTCTCTCAATGATTGTTTTGGATATCACGTGATATCTCACGTAAATTTTTTAAGAAAGACAATCTTTTGGCCCCTAGAATCTGATATGCTCAAAAAACATTTTCGGACCTTCATCTTGTCACTGACTTTCCCGACCCGTTTAAATAATTCTTGCAGAAGTTTATAAGAAAAAGTGGTGTCACCAATGCCAGAAGATGATACTGGCCGGCCCTGCTAAAGTCCAGCAGCACATCAACCAAGTTCACCTGAAACTGAGGCCGTACTCCTGTGCAAAGTGTGACTTGGTGTTTGGGACTCTTGGCAATCTCAAGAGACATGTTAAACGGAAACATGACAACGAGAGGGCTTCGAGTTCGATAGAATAGTTGTGATTTTCTTTTTTTTTTTATACGCATACTTTTTTGATTTTGCCATAATCGTTTTCATAAGAGTGTTATATTTTATTATTACAGTGTGTAACAAATTTATTACTGTCTACATTGATTCATTGTAAATCCGATTTTTAAATGACTAATGATATCAGGATTGGCAAATGATCATGACTAAAATGGCGGATCACTATCATGACCCATATTTCTTCTTTAAGGCGCCCGTAACGTTCGTCGGTCGATCGCATGGCTATATTTCGATCTTTATCGACTGATGTGTTTTAGATAGAAAATCTTCGAGCTGTAGGGAAACAACAAAATATTGCTAATTCATTGTACGATTCAAGTTTTATTTGGGACCAGTAAAGCAGATTTCCAATAGAGTTGATCATCGACCAAAATGACCGATCACTATCATGACTCTGAAATTTCTCCTTTCTATCCCAATTTATATCGTAATAGTATTTCACCCTCTTGCTATCTCTAACCCTCATTGATATCTCTAAACCCCTTGCTAGTAACAGCCATTGCTATTTCTAACCCCCTCATTCCTATCTCCAACCCCATTGCTATATTACGGGCTAACTGCTCATTTATCAGCCCCTCGCCGGCGCCCCCAATCCAGTAGCAAACGAGCCCGGTGTCCCTACTGCAGCAAGATGATAGTAGCCACCCCGGCCAAGCAACAAGAACACATAAACCTTGTCCACCTCAAGTTGAGACCTTATTCTTGTGACCTGTGTGGGTACACTGCCGGAACCTCTGGGAATATGAAGTCTCACATGAAACGCAAACATCATGTCATGGAGAAGATATTATTATAGGGTCGGTGAGCCTCGTTTAATGTACATTGTACGTGTTGTGTGCTCATATGTCGAAAATAGGCGATGAGTACTGTACAAAGCAGTTATGGTTTTATGTTTTAAGTTTAATGATGGACTTACTTTCAAATATTCCATGTTAATCTAGTGCTATTTTTGATCTCAAATCCTGTTGAGCATCAGATTGAAATAGGGGTACCACCAAATTTTCATTTAACATTGTCCTATATCATATTGTAATCTGAATATGTTTCTATTCAAACTGAACTCTTAGAGCTTCCTATGGACCTATTTTGCTGCAGCAACCTAACCGCCATCTCCCTCAGATAAGCAGCTGCACAGCTGCCCCTACTGCGGGAAACTTGCCAAGAAAACCCATCTCAAGGAACACATAAACACGGTCCACCTCAAGATCCGACCCTTCGGCTGCCCTCACTGCTCCAAAACATTCGGCAAGAAGTACAACATGCTGTGCCACGTGCGGAAACACCACAAGGACGATGCGTGATGTTCAAGACTCGTACTCAAGAGTGATGCGTGATATTCATGACTCACGCAGTCACGCGCGTGATACGTGATGTTCAGGACTCGCGCGTACAATGCGTGATATTCAGGACTCATTCCTGATGCGTGATATTCAAGACTCACGCGTGATATTCAGGACTTGTGTGGTGGATACAAAAAGAAGCTGACTGCTGAGTGTATAGGACAATATTTTTTTCTGGGTCTGGGTGCGGAATGGACATTATTTATTCTTATCGTTTCATCCAGTTATTTAATATTTATGTGGATTTAGTCTACAATTAAAAAGAGCTTATCGTTAATATTCAATACTGGGTACAGTTGGTAGAGACCATTTTAACTTAAGATTACACGTTAAGCGGAATCAAATTTAACCTTATTACCGAGTTTATTCGAGGATGAATGATCATCTTGCTCGTTCGGTACGTGCTATATGTCTCGGTACCGTTGACACTAATTGACACCAATTGATAGTTTCAAGGAAAATTCGCTTATATTGGCATGCAAAAACCAGTAAAATTTGTTCAGCAAGCACCATACACCGTCTAGAATTGAATACTGAAGGTCATCAGGTTCATCATCAAGTGAGCAAGTTTAAATGATACGAATGTTCCCCATTCCCAGATACTGAAGGTCATGTTTCCCATTCCCAGATCTGAAGCAACGAATAAGGAAGCAATTCAGCTGCCCGTACTGTCAGAAGCTGGCTAACAAAGCACATCTGAAGGAACACATCAACCTAGTCCACCTCAAAATAAAGGCGTTCAAATGTCAGCATTGTTCACGGTCGTTTGGAACCAAGGGGAACATGCTCAGTCACATTCGAAGACATCATCATGGTACCCTCCCTTCAGAATCAGACGCGTGACTATTGTGTGATATGTGATATTGAGGACTATTGTGTGAGGACTATTGTGTGAATCGTGCTAAAGAGGCTGAGAGGGCCGTGTGAACTGTGATTCCATTGGCCGATTTAATATTTTACTTTTTAGTGGGATTATTTATTCATATATCAGTCCAGTGAAGATGAATAGCATTACTCTTTGATATCGGCTGAGAGATTCAGTGAAGAATTTGGACTGGATTCAACCATTGGCCATGCTTTGGTGCTAAAAGAAGCAAATTTGACATAATATTTCAACCTTAACTTATTTTAATCTTAGTCTCTACGTTAGTTTTAGTCTCTACGTTAATTGGGTGTAATTCAGGCATATCTTTTAAGGCAGAGTTCTTTATTAGGCATATATTTAAACTTAACGTTTTCGTCGAATGATGCAAAAACACACTCACTGATTGCTCATTGGTAGCTGATATGACCCAACGAAACCTATAGTTCATTAAAATCACACATCCATACACTGACCATTGACCACCGGCCATCCGTAATTTTCACTTAATTTGCTGGAACGACCACACGGTAATTCCCAGATGTGAGGAGACGAAAGAAAGAATTCAGCTGCCCCTTTTGTGAAAGAATGGCTGTCTGCAAGAGCCACCTCGTAGTACACATAAACTCAGTTCATCGCAAAATAAAACCTTTTAAGTGTCAGCACTGCGCAAGTTCGTTTGCCACAAAGGGCCATCTCAAAGAACACATAAACACAGTCCACCTCGAAATAAAAGCCTTCAATTGTCCATACTGTCCCCTTTCGTTTGGATACAAGGGGAACATGAACAAACATATCAAGAGACGACATGGTCCAATCGACTGAAATGCGTGATATTTCCTGGACTCACGCATTATGCGTGATATTTCCAGGACCAAACATATCAAGAGACAGCATGGTATCGTCCCTGGAAATTTGAACATTTGAAAATTTTTCACACTTTCTGTACCAAAAACAATTTTAATTTTAAGTTGTAACTTAATTATTTAAAACTTATAGTTTTACAGGGGTATTATTTACCATGCTTTTTAAAGAAAGGTTTCGTTTCCGTCGAGTGTTGCTAAGAAAAACTCGCTTTAATTGGTATAACACTAACAGTTAACATTATGGCTCGATCAAACTTACTGCGGTGTCTCGACTCCTTTGTGCGCGGCGTATTTCGACACGCATTGTGCTAGATGTGCTTTTGCCGTAGATGTGCTTTTGCCGTGATGTGCTATGTTTCGAATTAAGGGTACATTTGCGCGCTGCCACGCGCCACAAAAAGCAAATTGTGCGCATCAAAAAGCCGCGCATGAAAGAATCGGGACACCACGGTTACACTCTTGCCTCTTGTACATCATTCGAGTATGACACTTTAGTCTTGCATAGATTTATGAGCAGCACATGATAAAAGCATGATTTTTATTTTTTGCCTGCTTACGATAAACATGGCTGATCAGGGTACTGCACTTCGTAGATTAAAATAATCATCGCCTCCTCTTTGAGTAAAGATCATATTCCCAGATTTGAGACGCAGGAAAGAAAAGCAATACAGCTGCCCTTACTGTCAGAAAACTGCCAACAAGGGCCATCTCAAAGAACATATCAACACAGTCCACCTCAAAATAAAGGCTTTCCAGTGTCAGCATTGTTCCCGGTCGTTTGGAACTAAGGGGAACATGCTCAGTCACATCAGGAGGCAACATGGTATCATCCCTTGAGATAGCGTACGTGACCATGGCTACAGGCAACACGTTACCATGGCTACAGGCAACACGTTACCATGGCTACAGTCAACACGTGACATCATGCGTTGCGTTACACCAATCATCATGTGACCATACTAACACGTGATGATATATGTACGTCACCATGTCTTTTACGTTCAAAATTTACAAAATGCGTTGGGATGACCATATTTAATGAATATTTTATGATAATATTTCATGATAATTATTATACTATCTACGGGTATTGAGTATGAAAGATGTAGATATTATTATTCTTCAAGTTCACGTGTGAATTAATTGTTTTAATTTTGATTAAGCAAATCAAAGCGACTCTAGTCGAACAGTTATTAACACGTGTTATGTGTTTTGAAGTCTTTTTAAACTCAATATCAGGATACATTAGTATTGTTTGTCTGAATTAATTTATACCTTATTAGCTTATTATCTATTTTATATTACAAGATGTGCTATTCATTGCTTATACTCATTTTGAAGAATATTTTCGAGGCTTTTCAGAAATTAAAACCATAAATTAAGTGTGACTACTCATAAATATAACCTCATTGCTTCACCAATCACCTCACTAACCCTCCTTGGCTCCTATTTACCCCCATATCTTCACTTTACTAACCTCAGACCCTCGTATTTACCCTCCTAGCTTCACCTCACCCTCGTTATTTCCCTCATATCTTGACCTCACTTACCCTCCTATTTACCCCCATTACTTCACCTCACTAACCCTCGTATTTACCCTCCTAGCTTCACTTTACTTACCCTTCTATTTACCCTCCCAGCTTCAACCCTCGTATTTACCATCCTACCTTCACCTCACCCTTGTATTTACCCTCCTAGCTTCACCTCACTTACCCTCCTAATTTACGGTAAATAGGAGGGTAAATTATGCTCTCCTAATTTACCCTAAGTTACCTCCCACAGAGAGGAGCAATAAGAGGCAGTGCCCCTACTGCCAGATGATGTACAACGCCTACAAGCTCAAGAGACACATCAACCTGGTCCACCTCAAAATGCGGCCCTTCAAGTGTACCCACTGTGACAGGATGTTTGGGACGGCCAGCAACAGGAAGAGCCATATGAGCCGGTGTCATGCCCCGTGATCTCTTGACAACACACGGACTGAGGGAGTAGTGTCAAGTCGGCATGACAACGTACTCGCAGGGACTTGGAAAGTGGTGTCAAGTCGCCATGACACCACATGGACTGTGGAGTGGTGTCAAGTCGTCATGACACCAGCAGGGAATCGGGAGAGGTGTCAAGTCGTCATGACAACAGAGGGACTGAAGGAGTTGTGTCAGGTCGTCATGGCAGCACAGAGAGTTGGGGAGTGGTGTCAAGTCGCCGTGACAACGCTGGGACTCGGGCATAGGTGTCAAGTCGTCATGACAACGCATGAATTTTATGTTTCGGAATGGTGTCAAGTTGTCATGGCAACAACATGTCGAGGTGTCGGAGTGGTGTCAAGCTGTCATGGCAACAACATTTGGTGTTAGAGTGGTGTCAAGTTATCATGGCAACAACATTTGGTGTCAGAGTGGTGCCAAGTCGTCATGACAACGCATGATGTGTCTGTGAGGTGTCATAAAACACATAGGGCCACAATTCAAACCAACATTCTACAGCTTTTATTGAAAAATATGTAAATGTGATCAATTCATTGGCTGATGAGATCTATGCTTTATCTATGTTTATCTATGCTTCATCTATGTTTATCTATGTTTATCTATGTTTAGGAATGATTGATTAAACTGAATTTTACAATCATTGTGCTCATTAAAGTAAAGGTTCATCTCACCAGAAACAGTATTGCTTTCGACATTAAGTCAAAGCTTGAACTTGGATGTATTTCTTTCAACATATTATGAGCTAACTTACTTGTTACGTAAACCCTTGATTTTCTTAGAATTGCTTTTAGATTTTGTGAAATCATATGCCGGGGTTAGAATTAGCAAGTACCCAAACTTAATGATTTCTTGGTTAAGTAGGGGATATTTCAACTTTGAAGATTGAAGAATATTAATCTCATTTACTAGATTATGATATGAATGTATGTTGAGCTCGTTTTAGCTGGTAAAATAATCACTTTAAATCGAAAAGCTACAAAAGTTGTGAATCAAAATTCTTTAAATCGGATCCATCATCACTTACTGAAAATTTGTTTGTTGAATCTGTTTACAAATGGTCATCTGTGCAGATTAACTCTCCAATTTACTTTTCCCTTCAACTTGAAGAGTTGAAGGCAAGAAGAAGTCCCAACAAATTATTTTCCTCAGGTATTGGAGAATTCAAACCCAGCCATTCTCTCGAGACCCGTCCTTTTGAGACCTCTGATCCGGGGGAGAGGCCCAAGTGTCACATCTGCTACCGGCAGTTCCGACACTTGGTTTCGGTTAAGCGACACATAGAGTCAGTGCACTACAAGCTGAAACCCTACCCCTGCGACATGTGCGGCAGAACCTTCGCAAGGAAGGAAAAGGTGATGCAGTCGAAAAGTAGACGGTTTGGATATTTGGCCTTAAACTGTTTTTGAAAGTAGACGGTTTTTTGTAGGCCCTTTTTATGAGTTGGTTTTGGTGCATCTGAGCGCAGTATTATTACAAATCAATCGTACTCAAAGGGAGAATTGGCAAATTAATGAGACAACTTATAGTTATTCTCAATCATATTTGCTGTGGTTTTCGTGAATTTCTTAGAATTACAATACTTGCGTAATAAAAACTAACTAGATTTTATTTTACAGCACGCTGATTTGTGATGAAAAAAGTGATTTAAAAGTTGAAACACTGCTTCAATTTATTGATTGATTGATGGATTGATTGATGGATTGATTGATGGATTGATTGATGGATTGATTGATGGATTGATTGATGGATTGATTGATGGATTGATTGATGGATTGATTGATGGATTGATGGATTGATGGATTGATTGATTCACTGATTGATTGATATATCAACTGATTTGTCCGTTGACGGAATAATTGATGAATTGTTTTGAATTAACGATTTCCTCCCTCAGGTACGGAGTCACAAGCTAGCTGTCCACGGGGTGGTCTATCTCCGCAAGAGAATGGTGAAGCAGTCCCGGCCCGAGGAAATGGAACAACTCAACCTATTCATGCAGGATTTCGAGAGTTTGGCAAAGTTCCAGGGGCCTCAGTGAGCCCGAGGAGATGGAACAACTCAACCTTTTCATGCAAGATTTCGAGAGTTTGGCAAAGTTTCAGGGGTCTCAGTGAGCCCGAGGAGATGAAACAACTCAACCTTTTCATGCAGGATTTCGAGAGTTTGGCAAAGTTCCAGGGGCCTTCGTGAGCCCGAGGAGATGGAACAACTCAACCTATTCATGCAAGATTTCGAGAGTTTGGCAAAGTTCCAGGGGCCTCAGTGAACCCGAGGAGATGGAACAACTCAACCTTTTCATGCAGGATTTCGAGAGTTTGGCAAAATTCCAGGGGCCTCAGTAAACGCGAGGAGATGGAACAACTCAACCTTTTCATGCAGGATTTCGAGAGTTTGGCAAAGTTCCAGGGGTCTCAGTGAGCCCGAGGAGATGGAACAACTCAACCTTTTCATGCAAGATTTCTAGAGTTTGTCAAAATTCCAGGGGCCTCAGTAAACGCGAGGAGATGGAACAACTCAACCTTTTCATGCAAGATTTCTAGAGTTTGGCAAAATTCCAGGGGCCTCAGTAAACGCGAGGAGATGGAACAACTCAACCTTTTCATGCAGGACTTCTAGAGTTTGGCAAAGTTCCAGGGACCTCAGTGAACAGTTCTGAATTTATGATATCTGCTGGATTACTCTAGAATAAATTTCAGTAATTCCATGATATGAGGCGCCCGTAACGTTCGTCGGTCGATCGAATGGAATTGGTCGATCGATCAACTTCATTTGATCGACTGATGTGTTTCAAATAGAAAATCTTTGAGCTAGTAGGGATACAACTAAATATTGCTCTTTTAAACACGATTCAAGTCATTGCAATGGAGTTGATCGATCGACCAATTCCATTCGATCGACCGACGAACGTTACGGGCGCCTGATACTGATCGTGATTCTCGTGGATTTGGCCATTGACTCAACAACTTGACTGATCAATAAAATGGGAAAATGCACTTTATAACCTACGTATTTATTACGATTGGATTTATTTAGAATTGTTTATCTTTAAGCTCCTCTTTATCGATTATAAAATGAACAGCCTGAACTCGGATTTTTTATACATTAAAGAACAGCGCCCTCTCAGATTATGAGTATGACTGGTACGTGTCCTCCTAGGTCGAAAGAAACAGGTCGAATTAAAGAAGGACAAATTCGGGATAGCAAGGTAAAAATGGCTCAACAAAGACCCTTCATGGCTTGGAAAGTGCATATCATGATTTCAATCTTCAAGAGATATGACAAAAAGTACAGCCCCTGCAAGCGAAATTTCAGGAGCTACGGGAAATGCTCGGATCTTACTATACCTGTCCTTTCGACCTGTTGCTTTCGACCTATGAAGACTTAGACAGTACATACGTGAGTATAAGACTGTTCGTACTGTATCATATTTTATTTATTAGGTATTAAGTTTCGTAAGTGGTTAGAGCTTAACATCAAAAATATTTAGTTTAGCTATATTTGGTTGTTTCTAAATTTTTAAATACTACACTGTAAGTGTACTAAAATAGTTTTTAAATTCAAAATACGTGAAACAAATTTCATTTGTCTGAACTATAATCACTTACCAGACGTTGCCTGCCCCATATTTTTTCCCGACTCTGCGAGTCGGGGCGCGCGCGCGTGAGGGGGCCAGGCAACGCCTGGCAAATAATCACATGTATGATTTACGTGCACATGCATTTGGGATACTGCCAAGTCGCGACACCTGTGTTACCGTGGTGTCTCGACCTTTTGAAGCTTGCAGCTTATAATTATATTACGCCGCGCTTGGGTACTAAGGTGAGTTGCAGTTGCAATTGCATTCAAAATACTTATTTACTTAGCGCACTGTCACGCGCCTTTCACCCAGGCGCGCATCAAAAAGGTCGAGACACCTGGGTCGCATCTCCCCCAGAACCCCCTCTCATCCCCTCCCCTCAGAACCCCCACAGCCCTACCCTTAGAACCCCTCATCACATCCCTCTCCTCATAACCCCCTCACACACCCCCCTTAGAACCTCCTCTCTTCAGAACCCCCGCCGGTGAGCTGTGATTTGTGTGGTAAGCTCTTCACCCGGAAGTACCTCGTGAAACTCCATATCGACTCCACCCACTTGAAGCTGAAGCGCTACAACTGCACGATCTGTGGCCAAGTCTTCGGGCATCCTTCCAGCCGCTCCAGGCACTTCAAGCGGTGCCGGGCTTCTCATCAGTAGGTCCTGCTACGTGAACCGGCGGGAATACGCCACCAATAACAATGTTGAGAGCTATCAGTATCACACTCACATGGCTGATGAGTCGATTTAAATTTAATTTTACTTCATTCAATTTTAAAGAGTTTGATTGATGAATGATCGAACTGCGAAACCAACAGTGAATGTGATACTCATATTTGCTTTTGAATTTTATTTGATTAAAATCATTTTAATGTTGGACCGTACCATTTAAAAACTTCATTCTTCTGCTTCATAAATTATTTTTTTCAAATAAACCAAATTTAATGATAATCAAGTTCAACAGCGAGAATGCATGAGATGATGCATCTTATTCATACTGTCACAATAAAATTGGTCATGGAAAAGTACCCATACGCGTACGACGTACGTGGCATAAAACGCAGCCCCTCAAAAGTTCGAGACACCACAAAGACTCCACCCTGAACCCTCCTAGGTGGATCAAGCCTGGAGTGTGCTCACTGCGGTAAGACTTTCAAATACAAGTGCTCGGTGAAGCGGCATGTTGAGGCGACACACATGCGGCTTAAGCGGCACGCCTGCTCCCAGTGCCCCAAGTCTTTCTGCCGAAAGGAGGACAGACGTTCACACGAACTCCGGATTCACGGTGCGATCTCTGATCCGGTACGGGGAAGGAAATGGAATAAGATTAAGAAGTGACATCAGACGTACTGATTTTTTAGTTCTGAAGCAAAAAGCACCGTGCACTTGATGGATTTCTCCCATCCCTGCGCCATGCGCGCAACACTCGGAAAACCTTGCGTGCGCGGCGGAGGGTAGGGTAACATCCTACAAACCGTGCACTTGCAGTCATTTTAATCTTTATGCATTTAGATATTTTTTGTTTTATCTTTTTACTTTCGTAAAAGTCAATCATTTCGTTCGTTTCATTTTTTCATTGCATTTGTTTCAATTTGCCAGAGTCGTAGGATGCGACCATGTGCCGCGTTGTCTGACGCGCGCCCGCCGAAGGCGTAGGGGTCAGACAACGTCTGACAAGTGCCGCGCGCGCAACGTTCCACTTTTGCATTGGACGTCGACGCGACGGATGTTGCCTGTCAATTTCTTCTGATCGTCCAATTAATGTGAAACGTTGCGCACGCGGGGTAGGGTAACATTTTACGACATTGGACGGTTGCCCTAACCAGGACTCTGGTAACGCGCACGGAGTGCGCGGCGTGGCAAGGGGAAATTGGACGTGTTTCCTAAGCCCTCATAGGTGTGTGTACGCGCCGCGCGCTTCCCTGGGGAAGCGAGCCACAGGGATATACGTGTTTAGCAAGTAACGTGTGCGCTCTCGCAGTCAGAAGAAATAGACAGGCTACGTCCGTCCGTTGATCTCACGAGGGTCTGGCAACGGACAACATAATTTAAGTCGGGGTGCGCGCAGTTACTTTGGTTTGTCAGACGTTCTGACGTAATTGTCTCTTTCTGAGACCTTCGGCGGGCGCGCTAGGGTGCGCCCTTTTTTCAAAGTTTTTTAGGCTCTTTGACTCGATTGTAGATCTCAGTGAGCTGATCACGAGGATATCAAGTTTTTTGAAATTGGACAATGTCTTCCTTTGCCTCTGGGCGTTTTTCTGTTTCGTGACGTCACATCACGTGACCTGTCACGTGATCCGCCTGCTAGTACTTTGTGCGCGCTCTGATTCCGCGCGCGCAATTGTAATTCTATGCGCGTTCGCGGATCTGAGTTGTCCGTGTCAATTCTGTGCTATCTAATTCTATGGCATTGGCAAGACGTATCTTTATTGAATAATGGAGTTTTCTGATACCAATCTATCATAGACGCAGATAGCAAATAATTCGAGGATCAGCTTATCTTGCCAGTGAGATTTTCAAGCTGATAATTGCGATTACTTGGAAAATGGAAGCTCAAGTTTATACATTGAGAGCTGAGAAGTACATTAGTACTATACAGGGTTAAAATTGTACATCCCAATCAGGAGTGTCCCCAGACAGATCACATGACAAAGCAGAGGACACTTCCTCAACCATTGATAGAGCAGAACAAGGTTCACGTGACTGATAGAGGAGGAAGCAAGCAGTATCTCTTTGACCATGAAGAAATCCAGTTAACAGTGACCGGACCTAGTTTGTTATATTTCAACGAGTAGGCTTGCTAATTCTATTTCATCGTTCGGCAGTCTTGAAGCTTATTCCGATCCCGAGATTTGTGAAAAGTGAAACAAAAAAATCCGTTTTATTGTTTTGTATTTTTTTCATCATGAGTTATGGAAGTATGCAGGAATTATTGTTCCCGCAGATTCCAAAATTAGCAAGTATAACTCCAAGTCCAGGCTCCTTGGGTATTATTATTAGTAATAAGGTACCATGATACCAGAATTGCAGACTAGCAAGAGTCCGCAATTAAAGGGGGTACTCACGGAACAGCTGGGAACACGCCACACAGATTATGATAATTTCAGTCACCCCCTGGGTCTGAAAAAGGCGGACAAAGCGGATTCAAAATGACGGAATGTCGCTCGAAATAATGGGAATCGAGGTCTAATCCCATAGTCAGGGATAAGACCTGCACTTCTGTTGTCTGAGATCGCGAATTCGTACTCTTCTGATTCAGATGATTAGGAAACGGCCAAGATAACGGTATACAAGTTCCTCAGGATTGTGAACCGTCGCTCATAATCGGGGCACCATGGAATTTTCTGATACCAATCTACTAATTCTACGATAGACGCAGATAACAGATAATTTTAGAATCAGCAAGTCTTGCCAGTGCCATTTTCAAGCTGATAATTGCGATTACGGCAGTCTTAAGAACTTCTCTGACACCACCGGCTGGCAGGCCGGCTGGCCGACTTGCCAGACAGCCAGCTAGCCGGTTAGCCAGCCGGCCTGCAGATCGGCTAGCCGGCCGGCTAGTTAGCCAGCTGGTCGACTTGCCGACCGTCTTGCCAGTGCAATTTTCGAGCTGATAATTGCGATTACTTGGAAAATGGAAGCCTAGTTTACAGTATACATTGAGAGCCAAGAAGTACATTAGTACTATACAAGGTTAAAATTGTACATCCCAATCAGGAGTCAGGGTGCATGTGAATGCCGAGTGTCCCCAGTCAGATCACATGACAAGGTAAGGGACACTCTCCCTCAACCAATGATCGAGCAGAAAAAGGTTCACGTGACTGATAGAGAAGGAGGAGGAGGAGGATGCAAGTAGTATCCCTTTGACAATGAAAAGATCGGGGAACGGACATTTCATCTCGTGACACCTCATCTCACGACATTTCATCTCTGACACTTCATCTCAAAGTACGACATTTCATCTCCTACTGTAAATTGATTTTGTTCTGAAGTAGGGCATTTCATCTTCAGAGTGCGACGTTTGACGTTTCATCTCAAAGGGTATGACAATTCATCTTTTACTGTAACTTGATTGTACTGTAACTATGCAAAGTACGACATTTGATCTCGAGAGTACGACGTTTCATCTCCAAGGCTACGACACTTCATCTCTGGGGGTGACACCTCTTATCCGGGTGGGAAACTTGATCTAAGGGCACGAAACTTCATCTCAACGTACGACACTTCATCTCAGTGTACGACCCTTCATTTCATCTCTCGGTGTGTCACTTCATCTCAAGGAACGACACAACATCTCTGGTGGGTACGATACTTCATCTCCAGGTACGACAATTCATCTCAGACTGCGATATTTCATCTCTGGGTACAACACTTCATCTCAGAGTACCACACTTCAACTCAGGATACGACACTTCATCTCAGACTGCGACACTTCATCTCAAGGAAGGAAACTTCATCTCAGTGTACGACACTTCATCTCAGGGTTCGACAATTCATCTCGGGGTACGACACTTCATCTCCGACTGCGACATTTCATCTCTGGGTACGACACTTTATCTCAGGGTAAGACATTTCATCTCAGAAACGACACTTTGACTTAGTCTCAGGGTAAGACACTTCATCTCTGGGTACGACACTTTATCTCCGGGTACGACACTCCATCTCAGACTGGGACATTTCATCTCTAGGTACGCAACTTCATCTCAGATTGTGACACTTTATCTTTGGTTACGACACTTCATCTCGGGGTACGACAATTCATCTCAGACTGCGACATTTCATCTCAGATTCAGACTGGGACGTTTCATCTCTAGGTACGACACTTCATCTCAGACTGCAACACTTCATCTCTGGGAAATGTCGTACCCAGAGATGAAGTGTCGCAGTCAAAGATGAAGTATCGTACCCGCCGGGCCAGAGATTAAGTGTCGCAGTCTGATATGAAGTGTGGTACCAAAAGATGAAATGTCGTTGTCTGAGATGAAGTGTTGTACCCTGAGATGAAGTGTCGTACCTGAGATGAAATGTCGTACCCTGAGAGTGAGATGAAATGTCGTTGTCTGAGATGAAGTGTTGTACCCTGGGATGAAGTGTTGTACCCTGAGATGAAATGTTGTACCCTGAGAGTGAGATGAAGTGTCGTAACTGAGATGAAATGTCGTACCCTGAGATGAAATGTCGTACCCTGAGATGAAGTGTCGTACCCTGAGATGATCTGTCGTACCCAGAGATGAAGCGCCGTACCCATAGATGAAGTGTCGCAGTCTGAGGTAAAGAGTCGTACCGAGAGATGAAGTTTGGATATTGCAATAATTTTATAGTGTATAGAATAATTGTATAACACAAATTTTTCACACAAAATATCGGATTAAACACTCTAAGACATGTAGTTGTAAGCAATTCCAGTCAGGAAGGTGTCAGCAGAAGGTCTGGAGTAGTTCTGGAGGAGGTTCTGGACCCTGTCGTTCCTCCTTCTCTCCAGATGGAGGGGTCCAGATGGAGGGGTGGTGGCAGGACAGCAGGGAGTTGAAGGAGTGGTGAAAGGACTACAGGGTGTTGATGGTGCGGGCAGATCCAGCCGAAGCTCTGTCACGGACGTTCCACATGTGGAGAGGGAAGATTGGGGGAAGTCGTCGTCCTCCAGCTGGAAGTCCGATCTAGGTCCTCTAGCCACGACATCCGCAGCAGGAAGGAAGGCCAGTGCCGCCAGCTCCTTCACTGTGAGCTTGAAGTCGTCGTCCGACCGGTGCTTCCTCATCAGGCCATGCTCCTTAACCAGCCGCTTGCACAAGTGGAAGAAGCAGCCTTCTGCTCCAATCCCAGGAAACAGTAAAAGAAATAGTTCAGTAAAAGAAATAGTTTATTTTACATCAACAATCAATTTATATGTCCAATATGTTAGGTTAGAATATATACATGGAGTAGTTTCGGCTATTTGAAACGCAGAGATTTAGTATTTGCCAT
>WFMF01000467.1:0-133677 GCA_011033025.1 Beroe forskalii
AGCCACGTTATGGGTTCTCCGGACGAGGGCATCTGCGAAGGGCAGATGCCCCTCGGCCCGAAGAACCGAGGGCATCTCAGACGATCAGCACCCCCGGCCTCGGGGCAAAGGCCATCGGCCCGAAGGGCCGGGCAGCAGTCCCGGCCCGAAGGCCGGGACGCTGGCAATTTACAGTAAAAAAGGCCAAGGAGTACCAGCACGAAGTGCTGAAAAAAGTCAGCGGGACCGATTTTCAAGTCTTGAAAAATGAGTTTGCCAGCGCCCAATATATAAAAATTCAGTGATTTGCGAAAATCGCGATTTTTGAGTCGCGTTCTAGACACGTTAACGAGCTCTGTTGGACACAAAAATTTGCACAGTTGTAGTCCATGGTATGAAGAACAATCCCTGAAAATTTCATGAAAATCGACCGCACCGTTTTTTCATAATAAATTATCAAAAATATCCCATTTTGCCGAAAATTAGTGTTATGGACGGTACGACTCCTCCTCCTCCTCCTCCTCCTCCTCCTCCTCCTCCTCCTCCTCCTCCTCCTCCTCCTCCTCCTCCTCCGACTACTACCACAAAACGGGAAAACACTTCACGGGAGAACCATAAAAGATAGAACCGTAATCTAAACGGCATATGAAACTTTAGAATGAGGTGCGTGCACTAGGGCATGTTAAAAATATTTTTGCCAAATCCTTAATTGGATAATTGACCAATTAAAGTAATTATCGCTTATAACTCAGAAGGTATTGATGATAGCGACTTTATTCCAACGGCATCATTAACTAGAGCCAAAATAACGTTATATGCGTTTAATTTGCGTACCGGTTCTCAACCGCCTAATGAGATAATTGACCAATTAAAGTAATTATCGCGTATAACTCAAAAAGCAAAAATGATAGGGACTTAAATCAAACGGTGTCATTAACCAGAGCCAAAATAACGTTTTATGCGTTTAATTTGCGTACCGGTTCTCAGCCGCCTAATGACATAATTAGCCAATTAAAGTAATTATCGTGTATAACTCGAAAAGTAAAAATGATAGCGACTTAATTCTAACGGCATCATTTACAAGAGCCAGAATTACGCTTCTTACGTTTATCTTGAGTGCCGGTTCTCAACCGCCTAATGAGATAATTGACCAATTAAAGTGATTATCGTATATAACTCGAAAAGTAAAAATGATAGCGACTTAATTCTAACGGTATCATTTACAAGAGCCAAAATTACACTTTATACTTTTATCTTGAGTGCCGGTTCTCAACCGCTTAATGAGATAATTGGCCAATTAAAGTAATTATCGTTTATAACTCGAAAAGTAAAAATGATAGCGACTTAATTCTAACGGTATCATTTACCAGAGCCAAAATCACGTTTTACACATTGATTTGGGTACAGGTTGTCAACCACTTAATTGAATAATTGACTGATTAAAGCAATTATCTCTACTTGTACTGAATGTAGTGAGTTTCTTGCCAAAAAAGGGTGATATGGATAGCCAAAAACAATTGAAATTGTTTGGGTTTCGCAGCCACTACAGTACCTAAAATTATACGATTAAAAGTATTGATATGAATTTTAATCGCAGCCCGGTCGTGGCGGTGCAGTTCGGTTTCAAAGCTAATCGATTTGAAGATTCACGTTTTTCAAAGTTATTAAGGGGCTAGAACGTCTAACACATTTCTGTGTTTAGGTACAGCTCGATCCTGACAAAGTCAAAGACGGATTTACACAATCAATTAATGCTGTTTTTCCATTACTACAATGAAATTGTGGTAGTCTGCTACCTCAGTGCACCGCCACGACCGGGCTGCGATTAAAATTCATATCAATACTTTTAATCGTATAATTTTAGGTACTGTAGTGGCTGCGAAACCCAAACAATTTCAATTGTTTTTGGCTATCCATACCTCTATATATATATATATGGTCGTAACCCAATTTAACAAGAACACCCTCGATTTTGGCAATATTCAAGTTGTAATAACTCGGTCATTTTTCATCCGATTGACCTGAAATTTTGACAGTTGCACCTTTGACCCCTAAACATGTGATGTTCAAATTTTAGTGCGATTTCGGCAACGGGAACTTGCTCAAATTTCAACGTGAAATATGGTGAATCCATGAAAACATATAGTTGGGGGCTGGCAAGCAAGTTAAGAAAACTCACTCCGATGCTCGGAGGCTCGTGTACTGTTAGGATAGCCGTCAATGCTCGCCCTCGGACCCTTCGGGTCCTCGGGCTCACGCTCGAGGCATTCGGCCTTCGCACTGTTAGGGGTCCGCCGTCCAATGCTCGCCCTCGGACCCTTCGGGTCCTCGGGCTCGCGGCTCGGGCCTTCGGCCCTCGCACTGTTTGGACCGCCGTTCAATGCTCGCCCTCGGGCCCTTCGGGCCCTCGGGCTCGCAAACCGCCGCGGGGGGCTTGCCAGCCCCCTGATATATTCTAATTTATATTCTAATTTATTCAATTCAGTTTTCAGATGTATTCAAGTTTGATGTTTTCAGGATGTAGTTATAATTTGATATTGTATGCTTTTAGTTGTTAGAAATTCATTGATATTGTAAGTTATTCCTTTTGATGTATTTGGATTCATTGAGATTGTTATAACCGTTGTAATTTGTGCTCTGACCGTACGTCATCACTTGACTTTTCCAGTTATATATTGTATCAGTATGTTTTTACTAATTTGTTACATTGTCTTTTTAGCTATAATGATCCACAGAAGATTGCACAATTCGAAGTTACAGACATCCTAAATGTTGTTTCATTTGAGTACTGATGAAATTGAAACTATATATATATATATATATATATATATATATATATATATATATATATATATATATATATATATATATATTTCAAAATTCAACAGGACTCAAAAAATACAACATTTAACTGATCTGGAACTTCGATAAATTACATCTTCTAAGGATCATACTCAAATTTGATTGTATAAAGTAGTGTTGTAATATATATATATATAGGATAGCCAAAAACAATTGAAAATTGTTTGGGTTTCGCAGCCACTAAGTAAAATAAAACGATTAAAAGTAATGATATGAATTTTAATCGCAGCCCGGTCGTGGCGGTGCACTGTTGAAAAACTAGTCGATACAAGTTTTCAAGGTTACGAGAATTAGTTAACATGCAGATGCTAGTATGTCTATCAACTTCTTATGTTTAGTTTCAGCTCGACCCTTAAAAAAGTGAAAAGGAAGAAGGATCCGCATTAACACATAGAATTCATGTTATTACTCTATTACTGCAGTAATATTGTGGTCTAGTGCACCGCCACGACCGGGCTGCGATTAAAATTCATATCATTACTTTTAATCGTTTTATTTTACTTAGTGGCTGCGAAACCCAAACAATTTTCAATTGTTTTTGTCTATCCATATCACTCTTTTTTGGCAAAAAAACTTACTTCATTCAGTACAAGTTGAGATAATTGCTTTAATAAGTCGATTATTTCATTAAAAAAATATCCCTATGTTCTGTAAACATGTAATTTGTCTACTTGTTTTCATTTTTTTCTTCTACAACCGGTACTCAAATTTAATGTACAAAAGGTAATTTCGGCTTTAGTAAATAAGGTCCTTGAATAAAGTCGGTATCATTTATAATTTTTGAGCTATACGAGATAATTACTTTAATTGGCCAATTATTCAATTAAGCGGTTGAGAACCTGTACTCAAATTAACGTATAGTCCGTAATTTTGGCTCTAGTTAATAATGCCGTTAGAATTAAGTCGTTATCATCTTTTGTTTTCGAGTTATACACGATAATTACTTTAATTGGTCAATTATCTCATTAGGCGGTTGAGAACAGGTACTCAAATTAACCGTATAAAACGTAATTTTGGCTCTAGTTAATGATGCCGTTAGAATTAAGTCGTTATCATCTTTTGTTTTCGAGTTATACACGATAATTACTTTAATTGGTCAATTATTGGTCAACCGGTACGTAAATAATACGCATAAAATATAAATCGTAATTTTGACGTAAGTTACTGATGCCGTTGGAATTAAATCGTTATCATATATACTTTTCGAGTAATACACGATAATTGCTTTAATTGACCAATTATCTCATTAGGCGGTTGGCAGTCGGTACTTAAAATGAACGAATAAATCGTAATTTTTGCTTAGGTTAATGCTGCCGTTAGAATTGAGACGCTATCATTTTTACTTTTTGAGTTATACGCGATAACTACTTTAATTGGCCAATTAACCTATTAAGCAGGTGGCAAGCGGTACGTGAATAATACGCATAAATCGTTATTTTGGTTTAAGTTAATGATGCCGTTGGAATTAAATCGTTATCATATATACTTTTCGAGTTATACACGATAATTACTTTAATTGACCAATTATCTCATTAGGCAGTTGGCAGTCGGTACTTGAAATGAACGAATAAATCGTAATTTTTGCTTAGGTTAATGATGCCGTTGGAATTGAGACGCTATCATTTTTACTTTTTGAGTTATACGCGATAACTACTTTAATTGGCCAATTAACCTATTAAGCGGGTGGCAACCGGTACGTAAATAATACGCATAAATCGTTATTTTGGTTAAAGTTAATGATGCCGTAGGAATTAAGTCGTTATCATATTTACTTTTCGAGTTATGTACGATAATTACTTTAATTGACCAATTATCTCATTAGGCAGTTGGCAGTCGGTACTTGAAATGAACGAATAAATCGTCATTTTTGCTAAGGTTAATGATACCGTTGGAATTAAGCCGCTATCATAGTTAATTTCTGAGTTATAAGTGATAATTACTTTAATTGGTCAATTATCCAATTAAGGATTTGGCGAAAATATTTTAACGTGCCCTAGTGCACGCACCTCATTCTAAAGGTACTTTAGCGAAAGACCAGGAATTAACATATCTCTATTACATACGAATGAAATGAGTATGTAATAGGATATAAATATTGAGTAGCTTGCTACGAAATATTTATATCTAATTTATCACGCGACACTCGAAGAGTGGAGCCGTGATAAATTTAGATATGTTATGAATGGCTGTTTGGTTATATGGCATACCTGGTGTTCCAGGAAATATAACGGTCAGAAGAGTAATCAGATCATACAGCTATGATTTACAAATTGAATCAATGATATGTTGAATGTTTCAGCACTCCCGAACTTAATTAGATGATGGAATCATTATTTCACTTCCTCAATCACAAATGTTTACGATGTCGCTCTACATTACATTTAGCTTGTGTCGTTTGATTTGGCGTCTGGAAACATTTTTTGCTTTTGAACCTGTCATAGACCTTTCATGTACTAGAACTGGCCGACTTTTTTGATTGATATAGCTTTATTACTACGTTATGTTGAGTCACCTGAAGGTTGTCGATTTTGGTTAAATGGTACAAATTCAGTTTTGTCAAATGGCCTATGCCATTTAACCAAAAAATAGGTATGCCATTTAACAAAACTTGGTAATTTTAACAGCAGGTAATTTTAATACTAGTAGGAATAATTTTTGAATAACACAATTTTCTGTTTTTAAGTTACAATGGCCAAGTCACCTGTAAAAGCTAGAAAACGTAAACGTGGAGAGGGTTACAGCTACAAACGGAAATCTACTGTAAGGCAGGCATGGTCTGAACATGACATGGATAGGGCGATAGCTGCTGTGAGGAATAAGGAATGTGGGTATGAATTGGCATCTAAAACTTACTCGGTGCCTAAAACCACTCTAGTCCGCAGAGTGAAAGATAAAAATAAGCTGGTTTTGGGTTCTAAGAAGGGCATGGGCCATAGTTCAATCCTGCCAGCTGAAATGGAGAAACGTCTAGTAGATCATATACTGCGTATGGAAGAAGCTTTGTTTGGACTAACCTATACTGATGTTAGGAAATTAGCATTTGAATTGGCTGAGCGAAATGGCATTACCAATAACTTTAACCAAACGACTAAGATGGCTGGTTATTATTGGCTTTATGGATTTCTGAGACGACACCCAGATATAACATTGAGGGAGCCTGAAAATACCTCGATAGCGAGGTCAAGATCTTTTAATAAGACTAATGTTGATCGGTTCTTTGAACTCTTTCAAAACTCCTGGATGACCATAAGTTTCTGCCTAACAGAATATTTAACTGTGACGAAAGGAGTAACAACGGTACCTAATAATCCACCCAAAATTTTGGCTCGAAGTGGCAAGAAGCAGGTCGGCACAGTTGGGAGTGGGGAGAAAGGGACAAATACAACAGTGATGCTCTGTGCCTGTGCTGATGGCAACCTCATCCCCCCCATGTTTGTTTTTCCAAGGGCGAAAGATAATCCAGACCTTCTTCGTGGGGCCCCAGTGGGTAGCATCCAAGTGAACAACAAGAGTGGTTGGATGATACAAGACTCTTTTATTCAATGGCTGCATCATTTTATTAAATATAGTGCTTCTTCCAAATCCAACCCATGTCTTCTCATACTTGATGGTCATGGCACTCACATCAAGTCAATTGAGGCCATCAATATTGCACGTGACAATGGTGTACACATCCTATGCTTACCCCCCCATAGCACCCACCGGATGCAGCCGCTTGATGTCACCTGCATGAAGCCGCTCTCAGCTGCACTTGCACGCGAGGTGCAGCTGTGGCATAGAGACAATCCATCCAACATCCTTAAAATCAACCACATAGCTGAGATTTTTTGCAGTGCATATACTGGATCTATTGGACCAGCAGTTGTTCTAAGTGGCTTTGCTAAGTGTGGAATTAGTCCTCTAAAAACCTGATGTTTTGATGGTTGCTTTACCTCCGCACACCAAACGTCTACAAATGCTCAAGATGATGAGGAAAACACCACTCCAAGTGATCAGCCCACCAGCAGTGCTAATTCGGATCTTGGAGTATGTCCTGATGCTGATGTTGTTTCTGGTATAAAGTCTCCAGCTGCAGATCCAGATATTGATGTATCAAGAGAGATTTTGCCTGCGGATATAATACCTGTTCCCAAGATTTTCTACAAAGACAATCAAGGAGGCAACCAACAAATCGGGAAAAGCTAAGGGTGCAACAGCTATTGTAACGTCCAGCCCGTACTTGAAAAATTGACAATTGAGGAGGAGAATAAGAAACTCAAGGAAGATTTAAAGAACTATAGCCGGGAGATAAAGGCCTTGAAGAAGGCATTGAAGTTGAAGGAGGCTGGTGAAGCAGGAGATTCAAGTTCAACAGCCAAGACAAAAGTGAGGAAAGAACTTTTTTCTGGAAAAGGAAAATCGAAGATGATCAGTAAGAAGAAAAAGAAGAACAAGGTGCTCAACATTGAGAATGACGAAGTTCCTAAAGTAATCAGCAGTTTGGCCTGCACAACACCATCCACTATAGACTGTAATAATTTGTCCCCTGGGCAGTTTGTTCTTGTCTCATTTAATGACTTTGGTGTGAGTGATTTGACTGATGAAAATCCTACTACATCCAAAGAATCAAAGCCTGTTTACTATGCTGGCTTTATCAAGACATTGTGCTCCCAGAAAGATGTTGAAACCAAATTTCTGAGGAGATCTGATTTGAAGAAGGGGAATCAGATAAAGTTCACATATCCTGATGAGGAGGACCTATGTAAACATGCTATAGAGAACATTGTTCTTTTGCTACCAAAACCCAAAACGGCTGTTGGAAAGTCAAAGAGACTTGAATCAATCCTGGAGTTCGAAGATGAACGACTATTGGACTATAGCCCAATAATGTGATAGATCAACTCCTTTATTACATATATTATAATATGCATATCATCAAATCCCACGATTATTGTGCAATAATAAGAGAATATAGTAGTGCTGTAGTGGATAGAGTACATTTTCCTCATTAAAAAGTATAATTATAAGTTTTTGGTTATTTGGTACACCAAAATTTTGGTCAAATGGCATATGCCAATTCCCCAAAATCTGAATGTACCATTTCACCAAAACAAAATGAGATTGTATTTTTTACAGGTTAAATGGTATACATGCTTTTATGCCTTACCAAGCAAAGAATTGTGTTTACACTGGCTTTAACATGTTTAAAATGTCGCAAACAATCCTTAATTAAAAAAAATATGATTCAAATGAACATAATCTGATCGTAAAATATCTCTAAAGTTAGGTATGCCATATCCCCCGTAATTCCCCTAGAGCTCATGTAATAGATGGGTTTTTCATTTAGCATCCTTATAAAGTGTATGTGAGAGACGCTTGATATCAAGGGATGTAATTCGCAGAGGAGCTATGTCAGGGCCGTAATTCCCGGGGGGGCTAGGGGGGCTGAAGCCCCCCCAAGATTTTTGAACTGACTCAAAAAATTCTAACTCCCTATTAAAATTTCCAACTTTACCGATCTTTACAGTTTACTCATTGAATGGGGAATGATATTGATGCATCATTCGCAATTGCGAAGGTTTCAACATCATATCAACTCTTCATGTATGCTAGTTTGTAGGTTCATCATGGTATTTTTTATCTACAAACCACAGTACAGAAGTGCTGTAATAAATCCATGTCTCCATAGTAAGTAGGCAAAAATAATAACAAGGAAAGGAATAACTAAATATCGTGCTCATATCATGCTCATAACATGATCATAGATTTATGCAAGTGACAAACTCGAATGAATAAAAAAGATTCAATGATTGAGGGCGAGAGCTCCGGATGGAGGATGGAGTGTCTTCTGACCATTGGGCGAAACGGTAATTGAGTGCACCGGTCATGCTAATGATGGGGCGGAGTGGGGTGCCTTGCTTGTGTACTTTGGGCAGACCGTTTCGCCCAATGGTTGGGAGACGCTCTGTCCACCATCTGGAGCTCGCTCTAATAATCAAGGACTCCTTCAGCCTCAGGGATATCTTGGGAAGTCAAAAGATTCAATGATGTTCATAATAATTTAACACCTTAAAACAAGCAAGTGCTCTGGGCTAACAATGGGTCATCAGTTGGGTTAGGGTGATTATGAGGCACAATATGTCTGCACACGGTTTTTAACATGAAAATTGCTCAAGACTTGTTAAAGTACCATTGTATACGACTCATAATTTTCACGATTCTTGCCCATTTCTGTAGGCCAAAATTCATTCTCAGACATTGAAAACCGCTGTTTTTTCCGGGGCTCCCTACTTTCGCCAGGGGCTCTGCCCCCCCTGGATGGGGGGCTGCCCCAGACCCCTGCCGCCAGGGGCTCCGCCCCTGGACCCATCCCCTGGCCTCGCTTCGCTCGCCCAGCCCCCCCAACTCGAAATTGAGCTATGTTAAATGTGCGTGAGACTATTAAAGTTTCATATGCCGTTTAGATTACGGTTCTATCTTTTATGGTTCTCCCGTGAAGTGTTTTCCCGTTTTGTCGTAGTAGTCGTCGTCGTCGTCGGAGGAGTCGTACCGTCCATAACACTAATTTTCGGCAAAATGGGATTTTTTTGATAATTTATTGTGAAAAAACGGTGCGGCCGATTTTCATGAAATTTTCAGGGATTGTTCTTCATACAATGGACTACAACTGTGCAAATTTTCATGTCCAACAGAGCTCGTTAACATGTCGCAAACACGACTCGAAAATCGCGATTTTCGCAAATCACTGTATTTTTATATAGTGGGCGCTGGCAAACTCATTTTTCAAAACATGAAAATTGGTTCCGCTACCACATTCAGCACTTCGTGCTGGTACTCCTGGCTCTTTTACCGTGTCTGGCCAGCAGTCCCGGCCCTTCGGGCTGGGACTGCTGCCCTCAGCCCTTCGGGCTGATCGTTCGGAGACCTCATAGACCTCATAGACCCCATACCGTGGCTGCGAGCGACTTCATTTTTTACCAATCACCATGAAATTACTTTTGTGGCTAAATCTCGAGATCTAGATGCTACATAAGTCGGGAAATCATGACGCGGTAGAAAACTTTTCAGATACAGTGCTTCAAATTGGTATAAAATTACGTTTTTAATCCAATCGATCTGAAATTTTGATAGTTGCACATAAATTGACCTCTAAACATGCGATGTTCAAATTTAAGTGCAATTTCGGCAACGGGAACTTACTCAAATTTCGACGTGAAATATGGCCAATCCATGAAAACGTATAGTTGGGAGCTGACAAGCAAAGTAACATAAACTCGCTCCCGATGCTCAGAGGCTCGTGTATGGGTGCACGACATTTTATCTTTTTTGTTTGTTTGAAAACCCACGGTGGGGCTGGCATGTGCCGAAATAAAGAAATAAAATTATAACAATAACATGACACTTCATCTCCCTGTCCTGACCCTTACCATAACCCTAACCTAATCCCTAACCCTGACCCTAACCAAGACCCTAAGTCCTAACCCTAACCCAGACCCTTACCTTTGCATAGAGCTGACACATTGCAAGATAAAGTGTCCCGAGATGAAGTGTCCTGAGATGAAATATTCGTTCCCCCAAAAATCAACCCCCTCCCTCCCCCTGTCATCATCTGTCAGCATTTAGAAACCCCTTCCCCGTCGGGTGATGACTCACTATGTGACGGCTCCCGAATAAATATTTCATGAAAGGAAGTTTAGTCAAAACATCAACTTTGTGTTCTCCATAGAAGTTCTTCTCCTGCACTAATGTCTCGACCTGCGATCTGTTAGTTTTAATTCTAACTGATCTTTGTGCCCTTGGCAACAGAGTGTTAGGAAACATTCAGTCGCACTAAAGGCCAAGGTACAAGTGCCTTCAACACGAGCTTGCATTTTCAGTGTGAGGCATAGAAGACATGAGGTTTGAATGCCTACAACACTGAGCTTGTGTGAGGCTGATTTTGATGGCGTGAAAGTTGCAATGAGTTGAGATGAAACTCTGGGGCCTTGCCAGCACCTTAACATATTAAGAAGACACAATCAATATTTCAGGAAAGGAAGTGTAGTCAAAACATCAACTCTGCGTTCTCCATAGTCATACAGAAGTTCTTCTCCTGCACTGATGTCTCGTCCTGCGATGAAGTAGAGATGGGGCTGGTTGTCAATCAGAATCTGCTTTGGAAGGCAATTTGCATTGCTCCTAGAATGATTTATTAAGCGTCCAAAGCTTCCATCCTCTGTAGTTGCATCGATACAATAGGGAGTCCCATCATAGATAAAGAAGAAAAGATAGCAACCCTGGTCTTCTGTCATTCTTTGCTCTCTTTCCAATCCGTCTTGTTTGCTGATGAGTTCACCGATGTAGGGTAGAAGAAAGTCATTCTTCTGAAAAGATCGAGCCGTGAAAACTCCTCTACCTTTCTCCACTGTTTTCCGTATCTCAAAATTTTGATAGGCTGGATCTGTGATAGAGTTTCTGATCTCTGATGTCTTCTCAACAGCAGTTTTCCTATCTCGACCCGATCTTCTGGGAAGGAGGGAGGGTGGGTTAGGTTCTCCAAGAACAGCATCTGCGAATGATGGTTCTTCTGGAACAGTAACATCAGGTTCAGCTGGGATGCTTATTGGATGCCGAAGTTCAAACTCCAGTTTCCGCTTCCTTCTCCTATATTCCCGATCTTTTCTTCTTACCTCCTCTCTCTGCTCCTCTGTCAGGTTTCTTCTGTGCTTTCTCATTCGTAGATATGACATTCTAAGAATGCTAACAATTTGTGGTACTCTGTTAACAGTGATATCAGTTGAAATATTAGGGCTACCAATAGTAACAGAATCAGGGGGATGGCAAGCTCCCCGCGGCGGTTTAAGAGCCCGAGGGCCCGAGGGCGAGCATGGGACGGCAAACCTTACAGTGCGAGGGCCGAAGGCCCGAGCGCGAGCCCGGGGACCCGAGCATTGCACGGCGATTCTAAAGGTAAAAAATCAAAAATAGACCCATTGGATCCATTGAACACCATTGGACAATTTTACCGATGGACATCATGTTCATCGATGGATGTCCATTGGATGTCCAATGGACGTCCATTGGACATGTCCATTGGAAAAAACTCTTGTGACACTTTTACCTAGGGGAACGGACATTTGACCTACGGACATTTAACCTAGCGACATTTGACCTACGACAATTCATCTAGTGACATTTGACCTCAAGAGTGCGACAATTGACCTAACGATCCGAGAATTTCCATCCTAATGTAAAACTATTGCAATTCAAAGTACGACTTTTTACCTCAGAAGTATGACATTTCACCTACTAGGGTACGACAATTCACCTCAGACTACGATAATTCACCTCAATGTACGACAATTGACCTCATGGTACGACATTTGACCTCAAGGTACGACAATTGACCTCAAGGTACGAAATTTGACCTCAAGGTACGACAATTGACCTAAGGGTACGACAATTGACCTCAGAGTACGACATTTGACCTCAATGTACGACAATTGACCTCAGGGTACGACATTTGACCTCAAAGTACGACAATTGACCTCAGAGTACGACATTTGACCTCAAAGTACGACAATTGACCTCAGGACACGACGATTGACCTCAGACTACGACATTTGACCTCAATGTACGACAATTGACCTCAGGGTACGACATTTGACCACAAGGTACGACAATTCACCTCAGAGTACGACAATTCACCTCAGAGTACAACAATTCACCTCAGAGTACGACAATTGACCTCAAGGTACGACAATTGACCTCAAGGTACGACAATTGACCTCAAGGTACGACAATTCACCTCAAAGTACGACAATTCACCTCAAGGCACGGGGAACGGACATTTGACCTACGGACATTTGACCTAGCGACATTTGACCTAGCGACATTTGACCTACGACAATTCATCTAGTGACATTTGACCTCAAGAGTGCGACAATTGACCTAACGATCCGAGAATTTCCATCCTAATGTAAAACTATTGCAATTCAAAGTACGACTTTTTACCTCAGAAGTATGACATTTCACCTACTAGGGTACGACAATTCACCTCAGACTACGATAATTCACCTCAATGTACGACAATTGACCTCAGGGTACGACATTTGACCTCAAGGTACGACAATTGACCTCAAAGTACGACATTTGACCTCAATGTACGACAATTGACCTAAGGGTACGACAATTGACCTCAGAGTACGACATTTGACCTCAATGTAAGACAATTGACCTCAGGGTACGACATTTGACCTCAAGTTACGACAATTGACCTCAGAGTATGACATTTGACCTCAAGGTACGACAATTGACCTCAGGGCACGACGATTGACCTCAGACTACGACATTTGACCTCAATGTACGACAATTGACCTCAGGGTACGACATTTGACCTCAAGGTACGACAATTCACCTCAGAGTACGACAATTCACCTCAGAGTACAACAATTCACCTCAGAGTACGACGATTGACCTCAAGGTACGACAATTGACCTCAAGGTACGACAATTCACCTCAAAGTACGACAATTCACCTCAAGGCACGGGGAACGGACATTTGACCTACGGACATTTGACCTAGCGACATTTGACCTAAGACAATCAACCTAGTGACATTTGACCTTACGAGTGCGACAACTGACCTAACGATCCGAAAATTTCCATCCTTATGTAAAACTATTGCAAAAATGTATGACATTTCACCTACTAGGTAAATTTTCACATCCTAATGTCAATTGTCGTACTCTTAGGTCAATTTTCGTAGCTGAAGTGAATTGTCGTAGCCTTAGGTGAATTAACGTACCAAGAGGACAATAGGTCAATTGTCGCACTTTGAGGTGAATTGTCGTTCTTAGAGGTGAATTGTCGTACCTTGAGGTGAATTGTTGTACCTTGGGGTGAATTGTCGTAGTTTGAGGTCAATTGTCGTACCTTGAGGTGAATTGTCGTACCTTGAGGTGAATTGTCGTACCTTGAGGTCAATTGTCGGTTTTGAGGTCAAATGTCGTACCCTGAGGTCAATTGTCGTACGTCAAATGTCGTAGTCTGGAGGTCAATCGTCGTGCCCTGAGGTCATTTGTCGTACCTTGAGGTCAATTGTCGTATCTTGAGGTCAAATTGTCTGAGGTCAACGTACCTTGAGGTGAATTGTCGTACCTTGAGGTCAATTGTCGTACCTTGAGGTCAATTGTCGTACCTTGATGTCAATTGTCGTACAATGAGGTCAAATGTCGTAGTCTGAGGTCAATCGTCGTGCCCTGAGGTCAATTGTCGTACCTTGAGGTCAAATGTCGTACTCTGAGGTCAATTGTCGTACCTTGAGGTCAAATGTCGTACCCTGAGGTCAATTGTCGTACATTGAGGTCAATTGTCGTACCTAGAGGTGAATTGTCGCACCTTGAGGTGAATTGTCGTACCTTGAGGTCAATTGTCGTACCTTGAGGTCAATTGTCGTACCTCGAGGTGAATTGTCGTACCTTTAGGTCAATTGTCGTACCTTGATGTCAATTGTCGTACATTGAGGTGAATATTCACATACTGAGGTCAATTGTCGTACTCTGAGGTCAATTGTCGTAGCTGAGGTGAGCTGTCGTAGCTTTAGGTGAATTGTCGTACCCTGAGGTCAATTGTCGTACTTTGAGGTGAATTGTCGTACCCTGAGGTCAATTGTCGTACCTTGAGGTCAATTGTCGTACCCTGAGGTCAATTTTCGTACCCTGAGGTCAATTGTCGTAGTTTTAGGTCAATTGTCGTAGTTTTAGGTCAATTGTCGTACCTTGAGGTCAATTGTCGTACCCTGAGGTCAATTGTCGTACTTAGGTCAATTGTCGTACCCTGAGGTCAATTGTCGTACCTTGAGGTCAATTGTCGTACCCTGAGGTCAATTGTCGTACCCTGAGGTCAATTGTCGTAGCTTTAGGTCAATTGTCGTACCCTGAGGTCAATTGTCGTAGCTTTAGGTCAATTGTCGTACCCTTAGGTCAATTGTCGTACCTATTGAGGTCATTTGTCGTACCCTGAGAGGTGAAATGTCGCACCCATTTCAAACCCCTTAGGTCAAATGTCGCGTTTTTTAGGTGAATTGTCGCACCCTCATTCAAAAATCCTCCAAATTTTAAGTGAATTGTCGTAGATCTGGGACATTTGACCTCATCGAATTTCATATACATTAACATTGAGGTCAATTGTCGCTAGGTCAAATGTACGTAGGTCAAATGTACGTAGGTCAAATGTAAGTAGGTCAAAAGTCGGGCTTCCTTTTACCTAATATTGATACAAAGAAGACGCATGAAAAATTGGCATGTGAATTAGCAAAGATCGATTTTATATTATGTTCATGTAGAGATTTAATATTGATGCGGTGTCGGATTTACAAAGTACCTTAGTACACTTAAGAACGGCGTCACTTTATTAGTGCGGTTTGGAAAAAACCGCACTAATTAAGTGTATAGTATTTAAGTGCGCATAAAATTAAGTTTATGCTAATTAAGTGAACAATTTTTGTGAATTTTGCGTTTTTCGATTTTGTTTTTTTCGAACATAGATTAATGAATAACTATACTACCGGATTTAAATATATAGGCACTTAATAAGTTTATAGCGACCAAAACAGTAAGTAAAATGACAAGACGAGCTGTATATTGTGACCGTTATCTAAAACTTAAATGGTTTAAAGAAAGAAATATAACTTATTACTGTAGAAAATTTGATTTATTTTCATAATTCCAAAATTTTTGATCGTTGGTCCTATGAAAGTATGAATATGATGTCCTGCAATCAAGAGGAAAATTTCAAATTTATTCAAATTTCCACATCATTTTCTATCTCATAAAAACCGCACTAATAAAGTGCTCCGATCTTAAAGTGCGCGCAAATTACGTGATGCCGTTCTTAAGTGTACTAAGGTAGACGGGTTTTTCATTGAGCATGTTTATAAAAAATTTTCCCAAAACCAAAAAGGATTTGGTTGTGATGGTCCGCGGCGGTTTTGAGGCGTTCTTTACTGTAAAACCCGTGATATGAGAAAGAATGTGACGGTTAAAACTGCTGCAACGTCACTTATATTATAAAATATACAGCATTCACGCAACTTAGATGCATCAAAAAAGTGCCGTTGATGTTCTCTGATCAGTTGCTACATCGTATCACCACGACACAATGATGTTCTCTGATCAGTTGCTACATCGTATCACCACGACACAATGATGTTCTCTGATCAGGTGCTACATCGTATCACCACGACACATTGATGTTCTCTGATCAGGTGCCATCGTATCACCACGACACATTGATGTTCTCTGATCAGGTGCTACATCGTATCACCACGACACATTGATGTTCTCTGATCAGGTGCTACATCGTATCACCACGACACATTGATGTTCTCTGATCAGGTGCTACATCGTATCACCACGACACATCGATATTCTCTGATCAGGTGCTACATCGTATCACTACGACACATTGATGTTCTCTGATCAGGTGCTACATCGTATCACCACGACACATCGATATTCTCTGATCAGGTGCTACATCGTATCACTACGACACATTGATGTTCTCTGATCAGGTGCTACATCGTATCACTACGACACATTGATGTTCTCTGATCAGGTGCTACATCGTATCACCACAACACATTGATGTTCTCTGATCAGTTGCTACATCGTATCACCACGACACATTGATGTTCTCTGATCAGGTGCTACATCGTATCACCACGACACATTGATGTTCTCTGATCAGGTGCTACATCGTATCACCACGACACATTGATGTTCTCTGATCAGGTGCTACATCGTATCACTACGACACATCGATGTTCTCTGATCAGGTGCTACATCGTATCACTACGATGTTGCGACACATTGATGTTCTCTGATCAGGTGCTACATCGTATCACCACGACACATCGATATTCTCTGATCAGGTGCTACATCGTATCACTACGACACATTGATGTTCTCTGATCAGGTGCTACATCGTATCACTACGACACATTGATGTTCTCTGATCAGGTGCTACATCGTATCACCACGACACATTGATGTTCTCTGATCAGGTGCTACATCGTATCACCACGACACATTGATGTTCTCTGATCAGGTGCTACATCGTATCACTACGACACATTGATGTTCTCTGATCAGGTGCTACATCGTATCACTACGACACATTGATGTTCTCTGATCAGGTGCTACATCGTATCACCACGACACATTGATGTTCTCTGATCAGGTGCTACATCGTATCACTACGACACATTGATGTTCTCTGATCAGGTGCTACATCGTATCACTACGACACATTGATGTTCTCTGATCAGGTGCTACATCGTATCACTACGACACATTGATGTTCTCTGATCAGGTGCTACATCGTATCACTACGACACATTGATGTTCTCTGATCAGGTGCTACATCGTATCACCACGACACATTGATGTTCTCTGATCAGGTGCTACATCGTATCACTACGACACATTGATGTTCTCTGATCAGGTGCTACATCGTATCACTACGACACATTGATGTTCTCTGATCAGGTGCTACATCGTATCACTACGACACATTGATGTTCTCTGATCAGGTGCTACATCGTATCACCACGACACATTGATGTTCTCTGATCAGGTGCTACATCGTATCACCACGACACATTGATGTTCTCTGATCAGGTGCTACATCGTATCACCACGACACATTGATGTTCTCTGATCAGGTGCTACATCGTATCACCACGACACATTGATGTTCTCTGATCAGGTGCTACATCGTATCACTACGACACATTGATGTTCTCTGATCAGGTGCTACATCGTATCACTACGACACATTGATGTTCTCTGATCAGGTGCTACATCGTATCACCACGACACATTGATGTTCTCTGATCAGGTGCTACATCGTATCACCACGACACATTGATGTTCTCTGATCAGGTGCTACATCGTATCACCACGACACATTGATGTTCTCTGATCAGGTGCTACATCGTATCACCACGACACATTGATGTTCTCTGATCAGGTGCTACATCGTATCACCACGACACATTGATGTTCTCTGATCAGGTGCTACATCGTATCACCACGACACATTGATGTTCTCTGATCAGGTGCTACATCGTATCACTACGACACATTGATGTTCTCTGATCAGGTGCTACATCGTATCACTACGACACATTGATGTTCTCTGATCACATCGTATCACCACGACACATTGATGTTCTCTGATCAGGTGCTACATCGTATCACCACGACACATTGATGTTCTCTGCTGATCGTATCGTACACCACGACACATTGATGTTCTCTGATCAGGTGCTACATCGTATCACCACGACACATTGATGTTCTCTGATCAGGTGCTACATCGTATCACTACGACACATTGATGTTCTCTGATCAGGTGCTACATCGTATCACCACGACACATTGATGTTCTCTGATCAGGTGCTACATCGTATCACTACGACACATTGATGTTCTCTGATCAGGTGCTACATCGTATCACTACGACACATTGATGTTCTCTGATCAGGTGCTACATCGTATCACTACGACACATTGATGTTCTCTGATCAGGTGCTACATCGTATCACTACGACACATTGATGTTCTCTGATCAGGTGCTACATCGTATCACTACGACACATTGATGTTCTCTGATCAGGTGCTACATCGTATCACCACGACACATTGATGTTCTCTGATCAGGTGCTACATCGTATCACCACGACACATTGATGTTCTCTGATCAGGTGCTACATCGTATCACCACGACACATTGATGTTCTCTGATCAGGTGCTACATCGTATCACTACGACACATTGATGTTCTCTGATCAGGTGCTACATCGTATCACTACGACACATTGATGTTCTCTGATCAGGTGCTACATCGTATCACTACGACACATTGATGTTCTCTGATCAGTTGCTACATCGTATCACCACGACACATTGATGTTCTCTGATCAGGTGCTACATCGTATCACCACGACACATTGATGTTCTCTGATCAGTTGCTACATCGTATCACCACGACACAATGATGTTCTCTGATCAGGTGCTACATCGTATCACTACGACACATTGATGTTCTCTGATCAGGTGCTACATCGTACATCACCACGACACATTGATGTTCTCTGATCAGGTGCTACATCGTATCACCACGACACATTGATATTCTCTGATCAGTTGCTACATCGTATCACTACGACACATTGATGTTCTCTGATCAGGTGCTACATCGTATCACTACGACACATTGATGTTCTCTGATCAGGTGCTACATCGTATCACTACGACACATTGATGTTCTCTGATCAGGTGCTACATCGTATCACCACGACACATTGATGTTCTCTGATCAGGTGCTACATCGTATCACTACGACACATTGATGTTCTCTGATCAGGTGCTACATCGTATCACCACGACACATTAATTTTCCCGGTTGAGGTGTTACATCGGCCTACCGACAAGTGCGCACATAAGAATCTATTTCCCACTCTCTAACAGGGTGACTGAGCACTTCAGATGCTGAAAACTAAAACTGCGCACATTGCAGCACAGCCAAGTCAGAATCTAATCCAAACTACATCAAACAACAAGTGCGTCCAATGTTTCTTGTTGAGACTGTGAGTGATCTTGAAGCGTCTCTTGGCGCTGCCCCAACATGCACGCAGCCACAGTGCCCATGCGAGGTCATGATGGGGACTTCGGCATGCGTGTTCATGATAGGCTAGATTTCACTGCGACTACAGTGGCCCTCTTGTTAACAGCTGTGACTTACTACACCGACTGACTGACACGCGATCATCTGCTCTGATAAGGTGGAATCGTACAGTTTGATCCGCTAGATAGCATGGAGGAGGAAGGCATTACCTATACCGAGGAACAGTAAGGTCAGATTTAGCTATATCGTCCGCAGTTCGGACTTTTCAGCTAACGGACTTAATAGCTACAGCTAGGACTTTATAGCTAAACCTACAGAAAAATTTAGCTATATAGTCCTACAGTTAAATTCATTTGAGAATCATGTATTCAACCATATCAGAACAAGACTCCGGTTTTCAATCCTCAGGAGCAACGGTGGAGCAACGTTGATTTTTGAGCCGGGGAATTTTTCCCTCGAGAATTAACGCTAATTGAATTATGGTAATTTAATTAAAGCAGTCCAACAACATCTTTGATCACAAAAAACAAACAATAACGTAGTTGTATGAAACATTAGCTTCTCACTCCCAGGTCCAAGGATGTTTGTTTTCCTAAAGCAATCAGGTCCGGCCAATATCTACGTGTTCTCATGTTGCAGCATATCAAAAATGATAGGCATATGGACGTTACATCATACTATCATAATATTGTGTCATTGCACTGAATTACCGATTGGTAAAACCGCCTATCAAATGAAAAAGTCGTGTACACGTCTTACAGTAACCGAACTGAATCTAGTTGGTATCGGTTAATGATGGTCATAATCCTATTTGGTCAAGGTAAAGTAGCCTTGAAATAACAAAAGCAAATTTTTACACAATTATAGATTGGCCAGAAAGTGTAACTTGAAAAGCTGGACACAATTTGCGATTTTATATAAGAAGGTTGAAAATTTTGTCAAATTTGAGCCGGGAAAAAGGATACTTTCCCCGGCTCCATGAATAAAGCCTGGGAAAAACCCCCTGTCCCCGGCTCCTGCTCCACCCATGCTCAGGAGTGTTCTCATTGCCATCAGAGGTGTTAGAGGTTCTTTGTACAAAGAAAAGACTCTAGGCACAGCTGCATTTAACCTCATTCCACAACATCTTATGAATTCCTATTTTTTAATGTATATAAAGTATAATCAGGACCTCCCCAGTTTTATCCTAATTTAATAATCATTATCAATTGTATAAGGGTTGTGTTTTTATCTAACTCTTTCATCATTTTGTTGTTCTGATATTTTTGATACATAATACTGGTGAGTGGTGATGCACTCTAGTGCTTTCCCAGGGATTGCTATAGTATTTGATTCTTGCTCTGCTCAGCTTCAGAGATTTTTCATTCTCAATGTGACAATGTGATTCACATTTCACATTACGTGAAATTGTTACATTCTAGTAAACAGATTGGATTTGAGTAGGTTGTTTGTAAAACCCTCGTAAGGGCTTGCCTCTTTTACGGGCGAGAAAAGTACAATCAAAAAAATTTAATAAATATGTATATAATAGTAATCATAAGAAGTCTTCAAGTATTACAAAAAATGATAGATTTCGCGAAAACAATAAAGTTTTGTGAGCTACTGTTATCAAGTTTCTGGAAACCCAGCAAATGACACACCACTTAAGAAATAGAAAATTATTCCTCACGTCACATAAACGTCAATCAAAACCATTATTAGAATGCAAACATTGTGAAATTTTCACGTATCACTATCAGCTGATTTTTCCTGAGTCACGATTTCTCCGCCTTTAATGAAATGTTTCTTGTCCGGGTATTTCTCACGCTTCTCCTTCAACTCTATGATGAGAAGTTTATGGGTTGAACGTTCTTCTAATGTCCTATCCGGTCTGATAAAAACCCTGCTGAACTTCTCAGAGTTACGCAGCCTCCTGGCTTGAACAAGGGCGTGTGTTGCACTGCTGCCACATGAGAACGCAATCTTCACTGGTCGAGGGTGATTCTTGTCTCCCGCTCTTCCTACTCGACACACGTCCATAGCAGGCTTAAGCCCCAGCTCATTGAACACTTCCTGAACAGTTTCTGATAAGTCCTCATTCTCCTTCTCTGCCACGCCAAACATCATCACGTTCCTGCTGCGATCCTCCTCCTCACCAACAGACTTCACTGCAGATTTCACCGTGTCTGTATTGATCTGAGCCGCCGATTCACTGGAACACTTCACTACGTCACTATAAGACTTGATCTCAGCCTTAACAGTTTCCGACACAGTTTCCGTCATCGCGCTCTAAACAGAAGCTAACAACTTGTCCTTGCTCACAATGATCTCGTGCTGCTGAACGATGACAAGGGGTTCCTTGTTCAGCCTCCGACAACTGGATGACGTCGCACTGATAGGAGCGTCGCAGTGCAGTTCCTTTAGAGCTTTTCCAAGCCAGGTACTCGCTTTACTGAGCAAATCATCGATCTCCTTGTCGCTGGTGGACTTTGTACTTGTAGTTGTATTACCAGTAGCCATGTATAGTACTATAGTAATACACACAGCCACAGTAAGTTACAATGTTATTAACAAGTAGGTAACTGATAAGACAGCGATAAAATCAAACGAATGCAATAATGGTTTGCTGCAACTGAAATTTAAGAGTCATTATGTGAGAGTCATTATGTAACACAGATAATGACCTAAATCATTATATTAGACCAGGATTTGGGTTTTTGATGCAATTTACTCAGTATAAGTTGGTTTTCGTCGCTATTTTTGAGCAAAAAATTCTTGGTTTGGCAACTGCTTGCAAAAATTTTCGTCTAAGGGGCCAGTTAAAATGGTTCAACAGGAAAAAATTATTCGATTTTTTGTCCATAGGGTCAATAACTCAATAAGGTAGCTAATATAAGTAAGTGAAACAATAAAACAAATGTGACGCGCAGAGTCCTACTTGATGTTAATGTTCAACCTGTAAACTACTACTTTGCGTATAGAAAATATCATCGCGTGTTCCATGCAGAAGATGATTTCGCGAAGTGGATGCAGATTTGAGACAATGAGCGCGCGTCGGAAACTTGTTATTCTGCGTGTGCTGTTGGGTTTACTGCATCACCAATCATCAAATTATGTAATTCCCTCAAAAAAATTCTATGCCAAATTATGAAAAACAATTTTCATTTCAATAACTGAATTGATCGGCTTTGCGGTCATGAAATGGACCCACCGTCCAAATACACTCAGTTTTTTTTATAAGAAACTTATTGAAATCCTAGGCTACAAGTTTCTTATTTTTTCACGATTTTGAGCCTAAAAGTTTCTTAATCGGTTTCTTAATTCTACAGACCGACATACCGTACGAAAATGTCTACGAAATTTCCAACATAGGAACCTACTGTAGACTGTAGTTGAGGATTAGAATCGAACCTTCTGATATTTTCAGTTAAATTATACACTTTTAAGCATGTACCTATCTTAAAAGATTTGTGCAGCTGTATACAATAATGTTCAGGGATCTTCATCAAATGTTCTTCCAAAAAAGTTTGAAATTTAGATAATATCTAAATCCTATAATGCTTGGAACTTTTGGAAATAGATATGGAACTGTAATAGTGTCCTGTCGCAACAACAATTTCTAAATTTCTGTTTTGTGCTTTAGTATCTGGCATGTTACTTTAAACCGAAAAAAATCATGAAGGTTCATTTTCTAAACTTCTATTCTATATTATGATCAATTATCACATATCCAGTGTAATACTGTAATAGAAGTTCAATAGAAGTACTAGATTAGTTTCGGAATGTTCACAATCAAAATAGGGGTCTGGGGGCGCAGCCCCCAGAAGCCAGACGTATCATGTTAAAAAGAATTTCAGTTGCAATAGGATTTTATACACAAATTTCAAAATCCTAGGCTAGAAGTTTCTTAATTTCTTAATTGTAAATCAGTGAAGTTTCTTAATTTTTCCGAAATTCTAGGCTAAGTTTCTTAAATTTTCGGAAATCCTAGGCTAAGTTTCTTATAGACAGTTTCTTATAAAAAAAACTGAGTGTAGGCCCATTTTCAAAATGCTCAAATCGATCTGGAAACACTTCCAATCGATTATAAACATCCTCCAAGGTATTCAACAAAGTTTTACGGCCCTAAATTGATGTTAAGTGCCCCGGACACTCTGCATCCACGTCGCAAATTCTTGTTCAAAAAAGTGGATGTAAATGAGACAAATTTGAGACATCGATTTTCTACCTATAAAAGCGGTATTTTGTGACTTCCTATGATACAAAATGGTTTGTAGGATAGTTCTAAAGGATTAACAACCTGTCACGGGCCAGTTTGGTCATTTTGGGCCCAATTATGACCCAAATGGGCCCAAAAAGGCCCAATTTTCAAATTGTGCCAATCGATCTGGAAACACGTCCAATCGATTTATAAACATCCTCCGAGGTATTTTACAAAGTATTACGGCCCTAAATTGATTATTAAGTGCCCCGTACATGTACACTAAGTATCCACTTCGCATATTTTCGCGTTCATATAAGTGGAATGTGGATGCAAATGAGACAAATTTGAGACATTGAATTTTTGCTATACCATCGACTAAATTGGCCCCAGAGAGGTTAGAACTATCCTACAAACCATTTGGTATCATCGGAAGTCACAAAATACCGCTTTTATAGCCAGAGACCCAATGTCTCAAATTTGTCTCATTTGCATCCAAGAATATACGAAGTGGATGCAGAGTGTCCGGGGCACTTAATATCAATTTAGGGCCGTAAAACTTTGTAAAATACCTCGGAGGATGTTTATAAATAGATTGGAAGTGTTTCCAGATCGATTGGAGCAATTTGAAAATTGGGCCTTTTTGGGCCCATTTGGGCCATAATTGGGCCCAAAATGACCAAACTGGCCCGTGACAGGTTGGACATCCTTCAGAACTATCCTACAAACCATTTGGCATCATTGGAAGTCACAAAATACCCCTTTTATTGCCAGAAAATCGATGTCTCAAATTTGTCTCAAATTTGTCTCAAATTTGTCTCATTGCATCCACTTTGCATCCACTTTGGCGGAATCATGAACCAGAAGATGATTCCGCGGGTTGGATGCAAATTGGGAAAATCCGTGCGCGCTAGATATATGCGATTCTGTAGAATGAAGTTGGGAAAATTTTACCAATTTCTTAAAAGTGACTCAGACTGATTGAAATATGATTGAATAGACGGATTAGAATATATGTACTTTAGAGGCGTAAGACGAATATAATATTTAAATGTCGACAGCGCAGCTGGAGACATTTAAATAATTTGGAGTGCGAGGCGAAGCGAAGCTGAGCCGAGTGCTCTAAATCATATTTCTGCGGTGAGTTTGAGCCTCTAAAGTACTATAGTAGTCGAACGGTGTATACAAGACACACCCTGCACACAACAAGCACACATTACCTTATATGGTAATAAGCAAAATGCTTGTTTACACATATCAAAAAAGCGCATAACTCAGCCGTTTTTTGAGCAATTTTGATCAAATATTTTCAGGATATCACGGGCAACATATGGCCAATATAATCCTGGAGTAGCTAACATTTTTGACCTTCAGAAGTTGAGATATGGCAAATAAACCGGTATTTTGTTTCTTTAAGTTATCGCTTGAAAACTGGCTTTTCGGTCATAACTCCGCTTCTGGAGTTCAAAAATGAATCTAAACTTCACTGAGATGTTGCTTTTATGAAGCTCTAGATACAGGGCCGTAATTCCCGGGGGGGGCTAGGGGGGCTGAAGCCCCCCCCAAGATTTTTGAACTGACTCAAAAAATTCTAACTCCCTATTAAAATTTCCAACTTTACCGATCTTTACAGTTTACTCATTGAATGGGGAATGATATTGATGCATCATTCGCAATTGCGAAGGTTTCAACATCATATCAACTCTTCATGTATGCTAGTTTGTAGGTTCATCATGGTATTTTTTATCTACAAACCACAGTACAGAAGTGCTGTAATAAATCCATGTCTCCATAGTAAGTAGGCAAAAATAATAATAATAAGGAAAGAAATAACTAAATATCGTGCTCATATCATGCTCATAACATGATCATAGATTTATGCAAGTGACAAACTCGAATGAATAAAAAAGATTCAATGATTGAGGGCGAGCTCCGGATGGAGGATGGAGTGTCTTCTGACCATTGGGCGAAACGGCAATTGAGTGCACCGGTCATGCTAATGATGGGGCGGAGTGGGGTGCCTTGCTTGTGTACTTTGGGCAGACCGTTTCGCCCAATGGTTGGGAGACGCTCTGTCCACCATCTGGAGCTCGCTCTCAATAATCAAGGACTCCTTCAGCCTCAGGGATATCTTGGGGAAGTCAAAAAGATTCAATGATGTTCATAATAATTTAACACCTTAAAACAAGCAAGTGCTCTGGGCTAACAATGGGTCATCAGTTGGGTAAGGGTGATTATGAGGCACAATATGTCTGCACACGGTTTTTTAACATGAAAAATTGCTCAAGACTTGTTAAAGTACCATTGTATACGACTCATAATTTTCACGATTCTTGCCCATTTCTGTAGGCCAAAATTCATTCTCAGACATTGAAAACCCCAAAAATTTTCCGGGGGCTCCGCCCCCCTAACCCCCCGCCAGGGGCTCTGCCCCTGGACCCCGCTGGGGGCTGCGCCCCCAGACCCCTGCCGCCAGGGGCTCCGCCCCTGGACCCATCCCCTGGCCTCGCTTCGCTCGCCCAGCCCCCCCAACTCGAAATTGAGAATTACGGCCCTGTCTAGATATCCTGAAAGTTTCATCAAGTTTGCTCAAAAAACCTCGGAGATATGCACATTTTTGTAACGCAAAAGCAAAGGTCGCGTAGATGTGTATTTAAATTGGTATTAAATTACAGTGTGTCATAACAAACACATGATATAAAGCGCGTGTGGCAACACTACGGATATATTACTACCCTCTAAATCGGTCTAAACCTGTCGTGAGACTACTATATGTACTTTAGCGAAAGACCAGGAATTAACATATCTCTATTACATACGAATGAAATGAGTATGTAATAGGATATAAATATTGAGTAGCTTGCTACGAAATATTTATATCTAATTTATCACGCGACACTCGAAGAGTGGAGCCGTGATAAATTTAGATATGTTATGAATGGCTTTCGCTAAAGTAATATAATAGTCGAACGTGTTCTGCATATTTGTAACACGTAGGTTATATGTAGCTGTGGTTTGGGGATGACTGTGAATAATATTCATCTTGGGGCTATAAATTACATGAGGATACAAAGAAGACGCATGATAACTTGGCATGTGAATTAGCAAAGATCTACCTTAGTGGTAGAAATTAAGATGTGTATTTATTAAGGACGTACTTATTAAGAAGTGTACTAATTAAGGCAGTAAAATTTCTCCAAAAATCAGGCAAATCTAGGACTAAATTTCACGTCGTTTCACCAATTTTCAACCAAACATACCGATATGAAAACAAGCCGAGGGCAGTTTTTTTCCATTGAATTCAATTTATTTACTATGAAATAGACAAAAGTAAAACTAGGCGTTCTAGAGAAACGGGTCAATGAGCATCCTAGATTCGACACCAATGCAGTGTGACTGCGGATTCTAAGAAATCATGTCAACAAGAACTATCAGTTCGATGAAAGATTGGATGATGATTCCGCTGAAATTTTGAAGGCCTTGTTTCCTGATGAAAACATCGAAGATATCGAAGATGATTCTATTGGACTTGAAGTGGAAGATATGGAAGATGTGCAGGAAGACGAAGAAGCTGAAGAAATGCCTTTAAGTTTTATCGAGTGATAATTGTTTATCATATCAAGTTTGATTTCGTCTGCACTGATGCTTTCGCTGAAAAATCCTGAACCTGTATTGAGAGAAAATAGAATACCTTGATATTGTAGTGAATGAAAAGAAAGGTATCAATGTATAAATCTTTACTTTAACAAAATTTTCTAAAATTTTGGTATTGTACAAATTACGGTAGGTAGAAATTAAGATTTGTATAATTTAAGGAGTGTACTATTTAAGACAGTAAAATCGCTCACTGCCTTAAATAGTACACTTCTTAATTTCTACCACTAAGGTACTTTATATAATGTTGATGTAGAGAAGATATAACATTGATGCGGTGTCGGATTAAACAAATAGAGCTCATGTAATAGATGGGTTTTTCATTTAGCATCCTTATAAAGTGTATGTGAGAGACGCTTGATATCAAGGGATGTAATTCGCAGAGGAGCTATGTTAAATGTGCGTGAGACTATTATAATTTAATAGATGATGGTTGATTGGTAAAGCCACTTTAAGGAGACTTTCCGTTTTAGGATGCACGATTGAGGCATAATACTGAAAATGAACATTTATTGTATGATTTATATCGACTCAAATGTATTCAAAGAAGTCTAAAGAAAAAGTCCGCGTCTTTTCAGCAAAAATTAGATCATTTTGCTTAAAAACTCGCTTTATTTTCACCAAAAATGGATGCATCCAAGTGCGAATTTTGGTCTGAGAAAAAGTGGATGCATTTTCTCAATTTCGGGAAAACGACGCAGAATGACATTTAGGATGTTTATAAACACATTTGAGTCGATAGAAATCAATTAATTGAGCAATTTCAATTTTCGGCTTTTTTCGGCCTTTTTCGCCCATTTCGCCCATATCGGCCAAATTTCACAAAAGCGGTCCTAGGACTCGTGTACCATCTATACAAACATATTCCAACCATTTGGAATCATTTTCAGTGCATTAAACAGGCTAAAAAGCCATTTTCCCAAAATTGGGAAAATGCATCCACTTTTTCTCAGACCAAATTTCGCACTTGGATGCATCCATTTTTACTGGTGTTACTGTATCGTAACGGTTCTACTGTGTCGTAACAGTGTTACTGTGTCGTAGAAATGAAAGTGTGTTGTAACGGTTCTACTGTCACGTCAATGCATTACTGTATCGTAAAACTGGTTCATGTTGTTTTTGTTGATGTGATTGTTGAATGTTGATGCTGTCTTATAGTGTTAATGTTACATACCTGTGCGAGGAATTACCGTAAAATGTCACCTGCACGGCCAGCAGAACAAATGTTTACATATTGAAACGGCCACCATATTCCCAGAAACATTCAAAAACACAACTTAGATGCTTTTTAACCAAGCTGAGTGATTGATTCATCGATACTAACTGATACTAACTATGGCCCAGGATATATGTCACAATTTTCAGCAATCGATTGGAAAAAAATGGACCAATGTTGACATATTATTGAAACGGCCACCACACTATATCTAGAAATATTTAAACATTGGTTTGAGATGCCTCATACTTTATTACCAATCTTAATATGGGTCCCAACTCCCATAAAATTGTTGAGCAAGCTGTGTGGTATCTCGAAACATTGCAATTCACAGCAATGAGAGAAACATTGAGGGAACTATGTGAGATTTGACTCTTTTATCGAGTTACTTGCTACCGATCAAAGCAACACAGAGTGCAACCCACCCCCTCTCACCTCCTGTTGAAAGTCCTCTTACACTCCTTGCACTTGAAGATCTTCTCCTCCCTCCGATGGGTCTTGTGTCCGTAGTACCGGGGACTAATCTCATACTTCGGAGACAGCTCATAGTCCCCCATTGCAACAAAGCGCTCTACATTACATGCTACATAACAAGGGTTATTCAATGACGAAGCATAATGATTCAACATCTAGTTTCTTCAATTATAATAGGAAAAAAATTTCAAGGAATTTTCAAATTGTAGCGTTATTCAAATAGCACACACTCAAAAGCATGTTAAAAGACTGGTGATGAGTAATTGACTGTAAGAAATGAATGATATCAGCTGATTTAATGTTATTGTTAATTATTTTAAAGTCGAATTATAGTACTTGGAGTGGTTGGAAACAATATGAAATAATACATAGAATGCAGATATCACAGACCACAGTGGATTTCAAATCAATTAAAATATTGTAATTGTGAATTGAAAATCACAAGATCCTTGATAATTCAGACGTTCAACGTTATAACACAAAAGAACAAATAATTTTGCAAATCTTAGAATTATTGTACCCATGCCAAGGAAGACAAAACATGAACAGATCATGTAGCAGCTTTTGCAGCGAAATTTATTAAGCCTCTTATCATGCGACTTAACTCTTACCTTCCAAAAGTGGGTAGCAGGAGAAGCCAGGCTACCGAGGGGAAAATTTGACAAAACCGAGGGGATTTTCATGCCGAGATGCACGCACGCGCAGCGTGCGTGCAGCGCCGAAATCTCGAATAAAGATCTGATAAAAGATCAAGTTTATCCACAACTTATGTTATCTAATAACAATGTAGATCAATTTTTACTGTAGGTAAAGATGCATTAAATAGGTGGGGGAATACAAAGAGACATGAGGGGAAGTGATCATAAGGTGAGGGGTAGTGGGTAGTGAGGCAAGGGGAAGTGAAGCTGAGGGGATGATGGTGTGATTACTAGATGGGGTGAGGGGAATCATTTTGAAGACTGAGGAGATTTAAGGCGGGGGAATTAAGGTGAGGGGAAGTAAGCTGAGTTGACGTAAAGTGAGGGGAATTACCTAATTAAGGTGAAGGGAAGCGAGGTGAGGGGAAGTAACTTGGTGGATCGTGATGAGATGTGAGGTGAGGGGAATTGAGGTGATGAAAGTATTAATTAAGACCAAAGGTGAGGATTGAAGGGAAGGTAAGACTAAGGCGAGAATTACTAAGATAGGTGGGGCATGGCGGGTGAGGGAAAAGCGACATGCCACACGAGAATACTAGAATACTGACCATTATAAACTTTTGTAAAAGCTCAATGACAGATAATGGATCTAGAAAACGGCTAGAAAAGGATCGTTAATCAAATTATACATTACCAGATTGATCTCAGGGGCAGATTCAGGTGCAAAACCCTTAAAAAAAATTTCGCCTGCGGCGGGCTGTTGGGATCCAATTATGTCACTTAATCGATAATAGACACAATTTCAGGTGTAAAACTTTCATAATTTTTGCCTACAGTACGGCTAGCTGTCTAATCACATTATACATTGACCAAATTGATCTCAGAAGCAGATTTAGGCACAAAATCTATAAAAATTTTCGCCTGCGGCGGGCTGGGTCGTATGAAAGTATACCAATGACCCCCTGCTGACCCCCTGCTGACCCCCAGCTGACCCCCTACTGACCCCCTGCTGACCCCCTACTGACCCCCTACTGACCCCCTGGTGAACCCCTACTGACCCCTGGTGACCCCTGGTGACCCCTACTGACCCCTAGTGACCCCTATTGACCCCCTACTGAACCCCTAATGACCCCTAGTGACCCCCTGGTGACCCCTAGTGACCCCCAGGTGACCCCCTGGTAACCCCCTACTGACCACCTACTGACCCCTACTGACCACTTCCTGATCATAATTCTAACATATATCATGAATGTTTTAAAAGCATTTAAAATAGCACTCAGCCTTATAATGACGCTTTATTGGTCAATTGCCACTCGATCAAGGCACCCTAAACGCACGCTCAAAACATAAACGAGTCAGTTATATTTTTCATGTTCGTTATGTTATTCTGTTATTCAAGTCAGTCAAATAAGTCAGGACAGTCACGTTAGTCAAGTTATTCAAGTCAGTTCTGTCAGTCAGGTCAGTCAGGTCGGTCAAGTTGGTCAAGTTAGTCAAGCCATATTAGTCAAGCCACTTAAGTCAAGTTACTTTGATCAAGTCATGTCATGTCAGTCATGTCAGTCATGTCAGTCATGTCAGTCATGTCAGTCATGTCAGTCATGTCAGTCATGTCAGTCATGTCAGTCATGTCAGTCATGTCAGTCATGTCAGTCATGTCAGTCATGTCAGTCATGTCAGTCATGTCAGTCATGTCAGTCATGTCAGTCATGTCAGTCATGTCAGTCATGTCAGTCATGTCAGTCATGTCAGTCAGTCATGTCAGTCATGTCATGTCAGTCATGTCAGTCATGTCAGAGTCATGTCAGTCATGTCATGTCAGTCATGTCAGTCATGTCAGTCATGTCAGTCATGTCAGTCATGTCAGTCATGTCAGTCATGTCAGTCATGTCAGTCATGTCATTCATGTCAGTCATGTCAGTCATGTCAGTCATGTCAGTCATGTCAGTCATGTCAGTCATGTCAGTCATGTGAAGTTAGTTCGATTAAGTTATTCAAGTCAGCCAGGTCAGCCATACGGTAAAGTCAGACAAGTCCTGACTTATTTGACTGACTTGAATAACAGAATAACATAACGAACATGAAAAATATAACTGACTCGTTTATGTTTTGAGCGTGCGTTTAGGGTGCCTTGATCGAGTGGCAATTGACCAATAAAGCGTCATTATAAGGCTGAGTGCTCTTTTAAATGCTTTTAAAACATTCATGATATATGTTAGAATTATGATCAGGAAGTGGTCAGTAGGGGGTCAGTAGGGGTTCACCAGGGGGTCACCAGGGGGTCACCAGGGGTTCTGGGGGGTCAGCAGGGGTCAATAGGGGTCAGCAGGGGTCAGTAGGGGGGTCAGTAGGGGTTCACCAGGGGTCACCAGGGGGTCAGTAGGGTTCACCAGGGGGTCAGTAGGGGGTCAGTAGGGGGTCAGCAGGGGGTCAGTAGGGGGTCAGCAGGGGGTCAGCAGGGGGTCATTGGTATACTTTCATACGACCGCGGGCTGTTTTGATCCAATTATATGACTAAATGGATCCTAGACACAATCTCAGGTGTAAAACTTTCGAAATTTTTGCCTATGGCTGGCTGTTTTAATCGCATGATAAATTAATCAAATTGAGGCGGATTCATGTGCAAAGCCTTAAAATTTTCGCCTGCGGCGGGCTATACTGATCGAATTATGTCACTTAGTTGGCGCGTGGCTCCGAGCAAGCTTGAAACCGAGGGGATTTTGATATCTGCTACCGAGGGGATTTTCCTTTTTGGAAGGTAAGACTTAACTCCGAATTTAAATATAGCCGATTAAAATGAGCTTATTTAAATCATGCCCACATATTATATTGGCCCGAATGCAGAAGTTAATGATTTCCCTTATCTTTAAGGAAAAGCTTTAAATTTAAGGGTTTCCTTCAAAAAATGACCTTTTCCCTTGAAACCAGTGGCAAATCTTGGAGAATTTAGGGCGTTTGAACTCGAAATTATGGTTTTCCGGCACTAGGGCACCCATGCTGGTGTGAACAAGCCATCTCAAGTTCAGAAATATGCATGCAGTACCAAAGTAGAGCGTGAAGAAGAGGTTCACTAAAACGTAGTTTACTTTAAGGAAATTGCTTTAAAAATGAGGGAATCCCTTATAATTGAAAGGGAAACCCTTAAAAATTGAGGGGATCCCTCAGCAAATCCACTATTTTTTAAGGGATTCCCCTATGTTTTCCCTTAAGGGGGCAGGGGGGGTCTTCGGGGTGTCGATGGCCAAAATGGAGTTTTTGGCTAGAAATGATAGAGGAGCATCCTAGCTACCAGAAAAACTTTACGGAATGAAAAAATCTTGTTCCTAGATATGTTCTAGGGATTAAAATGAATAGATTTGTTTAGTAGATTTTTGATTTAGGCCTTTAAACCGAAAATATTTGATTTTGAAATTTCGAATATTTTCGGTTTAAAGGCCTTAATCAAAAATCTACTAAACAAATCTCTTCATTTTCATCCCTAGAACATATCTGGAAAGTTTCAGGACGATTCTCCAAAAAATGTAGGAGGAGATAGATTTTTAAGATCATTTTTGGCAAATCGCGATTAAAGTTCGCGCGCGTACTGTAATTACAGGCAAATTCCGATTTTCAAAATCACATAACTCAGGCTAGGAACAAGATTTTTTCATCCCGTAAAGTTTTTCTGGTTGCTAGGATGCTCCTCTATCATTTCTAGCCAAAAACTCCATTTTGACCATCGACACCCCGAAGACCCCCCCTGCCCCCTTAAGATATAAGATACACTTCGGGTTAAGAGGGTAACTTAGGGGTGTGATAGGCTTACTTAGGAGTGTGATAGGCACTTGGAGGAGTATGCTTGCTTAGGAATTTGTAATGTGGGCTTACTTAGGGTGTGATGGGCTTACTTAGGGTGTGATAGGCTTGCTTAGGGTGTGATGAGCTTACTTAGGGTGTGATAGGCTTACTTAGGGTGTGATGAAACTTACTTAGGAGTGTGATAGGCTTACCTTACACTTAGGGTGTGATAGGCTTACTTAGAGGTGTGATGGGCTTGCTTAGGAGTGTGATGGGCACTTAGGGTGTGATAGGCTTACTTAGGAGTGTGATAGGCTTGCTTAGGAGTGTGATGAGCACTTAGGAGTGTGATAGGCTTACTTAGGGTGTGATGGCTTGCCTAGGGTGTGATGGGCTTACTTAGGAGTGTGATAGGCTTACTTAGGAGTGTGATAGCACTTAGGGTGTGATAGGCTTGCTTAGGAGTGTGATAGGCTTGCCAGGGTGTGATAGGCTTACTTAGGAGTGTGATAGGCTGCTTAGGTGTGATAGGCTTGCTTAGGGTGTGATAGGCACTTAGGAGTGTGATGAAACACTTAGGAGTGTGATAGGCTTACTTAGGAGTGTGATAGGCTTACTTAGGGTGTGATAGGCTTACTTACTTAGGAGTGTGATGGAAGCTTAGGGTGTGATAGCTTACTTAGGAGTGTGATAGGCTTACTTAGGGTGTGATAGGCTTACTTAGGAGTGTGATAGGCTTACTTTCGCTTAGAACATCTCCTCTTCGAAAAACAAAAATCTGGAATAGATAATTTTGGAATAAGGAAAATATTTCATGAGTTTATCAACATTTAAGTTATAATAAAAGTTCATGTTGATACTTCACTTGACAAACCAATGCTACCTGAATAAGTATCCGACATCCATTAACAAAGTAAAAAACTGTACCCCCCGTATCAAGAATTTTACTTTTTCTAAATTTGAAATCAAACGAATGTTCTCAACATAGCAGCTCCTGGCTTGGTATGATTTGAAAATTGAAATCAAAATAACTCAAATTTAGATAAATGCATCTCCTTCATCCGTATAAAATTAACCCTGCCCCCAATTTTCCCCATTTCCTTGCCCTGTCTCTTCCCTTGGTACCCACCTATGCCTTCCCTCATTAATATATTATGACAAGCAATAAACCTTCACTAATTTGCATGTGCCATTCTCATAATTTTTTTTTTCTTGCTTAATTTTATCCATCCATGATCCCACCCACTGTCCCAGGGATGTGATTAAGCTGACAAGGCGAGAGCATCCTTTAGCTGCAGTGAAGTGTGTCACCCAAAAGTTGAAACTATCAAAATAATATAACACTGAACTGGGATTGCCTGAATTATTGGTTTACTTAAGCCAACAAGGCATCTCTTGCATACTGAATAAGTACCATAGACACCTAGGCCTAAACTAGGATCAGTCGATTAAGAAACCAAGATCTCAGATCAATTATCCTACCCTGAAGCCTGAAACAACTACTCAATTTTCCTTTTTTTTTTTCCTTGCTATCCTCCCAAAACCTCCAAACCATCCTCAGATTAATACCCAGATTAATCTCAACCCTGTATTAACTTAGCAAACCAACAATTTTGCTATTCAGTTAATCTGCAAGGCTGAGTCCTTTCAGTAAAAATATCTCTATCTGTACTATATCTGTACTCTTGAAGTTCTTGAAATTTCTGTTTAAAAAGGGTGCCATTGAAAACGATATTTGAGATTTCATACCAGATTTATTTATTACTGTGTTTTTCAATAAAGAAATTCTGTAAGCTATAAAGATTAATCTTTGTTTCACTAATCTTTGTTTCACTTTTGGAGCTGGTGATTTTAACATATCCTCAACTTTACTTCTTACAGGACGAATACCCTCTCTGCTAATTTCATGACCAAGATAAACAACCTTATCCTGATAGAACTTGCATTTCTCCAAACTACATCTGAAACCTCTTCTTTCAAGCCTTTTGATAACTTCTATCACATTCAGAAGATGATCTACTGGAGTTCTACCTGATATGAGATTATCATCCACCCTGCAACAAGTCATCTTAGTTCCAAATAGAGTGTTATCAAAAGTCTCCTGAAAAATTGGGCCACTATTGTTCACTCCATATGGTAAACGATTGTACTGATATATAGTAAGGGAACTGTGTAGCATACCTGTGAAAAAAATTCGTTCTTAAGGTTTTGATGCTCCAATCGACTCCAATAGGTGTCTAGAGTCACCAAAAAAATTTATTCAATTTTTGGAGTTGCGGAAAACCCAGGGTGACCACGCCCTTTTTTGACCGTGGGAATTTTTGAGGAAAATCACTAGAATTTAGCTGAATGGCAACTAAGGCATGATTATACTCTAAACCTAGGTTTTTTGATGCGAGAAATCCATTGCAACCATTACCTAGACTTCAAATCGCATATTTTGGCCATAATTGGCCACGCCCGGTTTTTGTCAAGGCCATTTTGGCTAAAAATCTCAAAATTTTGACAAGACCATACCATATCAAGATTATACTCTAAACCTACGTTTTTTGGTGCGAGAAATCGATTAAAGCCACTATCTAAGCGCCAACTCGCATATTTTGGCCACTACTGACCACGCCCAACTTTGTCATGGCCATTCTGGCCAAAATCTTGAAATCTTGATAAGACCGTACCATACCATGATTATAGTCTAAGTCCATGTTTTTCAATGCGAGAAATCGATAGAAGCCCGTATCTAGACTCCAAATCGCATATTCAAGCAAAAATTGGTCTCGCCCACTTTTTACAGCCATTTTGCTAAAAAATCTGGTAATTACTTAATTAGGGATCGTTGACATATTACAGAGTCACATTGGGGGAGGGGGGAGGTTTCCGAATGATTACGTTTCATGTTATTGTAACAAATACAACAACTAAAAACTCGATTACGAGGGGAGGGGGATAAAATCGGCCAAAAATTGATTACGTAGTATGACTTGAACGATCCCTTATAACAATTGCGATTTAGAAGGCCATAGCATAAAACATACTCTAAACGACACGATGAACTGTTAAGTCTGACACCCAAAAGTCTGACATTGGCGAGCTTTTGAATGTCTGTTGGCTTCAACCTGTTGAATACTGGAGGTTTGTAATAAGCCTTCCACCTATTCCTTTCTTAACTTTACTGCAAACTCCAAGGCCAGCCCCTCAAAAGGTCAAAGTATCAGATGAAGTTGCCTTCTGGTACTTTCATCTTTTCATATGTTTACGGGTAATAACTAAAAAATGGGACTTTTTTGTAACGGTCACTGCAGCCGAACTTGATTGGAAACGTTTTGAGCTCTGTCTGCCTTATAAGCCTATAGAAACCGAATACTATCGCCCTCACATCCTCAAATTTGATATTATAAAGCAGTGTTGTAAAGTGTTGATATTATTCAGAAGTTCACTTGATATATTCTGATGATGCATACTCAAGTGCATCGTCAAGGTTTGTGCAGAGAAAAGAGTGTTGCCAAAGGTTGAGTGGTTTCAAAAAGTCAAAGGTAGAATGCTGTCAAGGAGAAATTGGGAAGACCAATGTCAAGGAAAAGTTGGTTTCAAGGTAAGAGTTCTCCCAAAGCTTCAAAGAAAGCGTGCTGTTACGAATAAATTGCTATCAAGGGAAGAGCGCTGTGAAATGTGGAGTGTTGTCAAATGTATACTGCTGTCAAGGGTACAGTGCCATCAACTTGACTGCACTCTACCCTTGACTTAATCTAAGGAAGAGTGATGTCTTGCAGTCTAGAGTAGATTTCTGTCAAGGATAGAGTGCTTCAAAGGGTAAAGTGATGTATAGCATCGAAGAGAATGGTGAAGTGTGTAGTGGAGCCAAGGGAAGAGCCCTGTCAAGGATAGAGTGATGTCATGGGTAAAGTGATGTCAGGACTAGTAGAGTGATGTCAAGGGTAAACTGTAAAGTGGTGTCATACCCCGTAGAGTGGTGTCTAGGGATGTGTGCTATCAAGGGTAGCTTGGTGTAAAGGTTGAAGTGAGCTGTGAAGGATATAGTGCTGTCAAGGGAAAGTGCTGTCAAAAATTATGCTGTAAAGCCAAGCGTAGAATGCTATCAAAGGTTCAAGACTAAATGTGCGATTGAATAAGTTATTTGTCTGCAGTCAAGTAACGAAAGCTGTTATCGTGAAGTGCAGTCAAAGGTCGATTTTTGTCAAGGATAAACAGTAAAACAGGTTGATGCCATGGGTGGGGGATTCTTCCTCTCCTGACAAGGAATGATTCTTGCCAAGCGTTGAGTGCTGTTGAGAGTAGAATTCTGTAAGCTGTCAAGAGTCAAGGATAAAGTGTCAAGGGTAGAGTGCTGTCAGGTGGAGTGTACTGTAAAGTGTCAGTGATGAAGTGTTGTCAAGGGTAGAGTAAAGAATGCTGCCCGGCTCTCAAGCAATGAGTGTTGTCTTGAGGAATATACTATCAAGGTTGGAGTGCTACCATTAATTAAGTGTTCCCAAAATTGGCATTACAAAAATTGGGTCAATACTGGTCTGGATGCTGGTTTCACTGGATGTTTCTTAACAAACCCATCGAAGACAATATGGGCCTGGAGTATAGTATAATGTTATTGCCTCGAATCAAAATGTATACAGTAATCATTGTATAATAATGGTATGGTATGGTCTTATCAAATTTTCGAGATTTTTGGACAAAACAATCAGGACAAAAACTGGGCGTGGTCAGTAGTGGCCAAAATATGCGAGTTGGTGCTTAGATAGTGGCTTTAAGGGGGCCAGGGGGGGTCTGAGGTCGATTTTCGGTTTTTTATTGTTTCTGATAGAGCTGAACGCCAGCTATCAGTAGGCACGCATCAAAAATATTATTCCCAGCCGAAATTATGAATTAAACCGTGATTACCAGTATACAGTGCAAGGAACTTACGACGCGATTTGCCGAAAATAAACTTTAGGTTCTTTCTCCTACAGTTTTTGAGGAAACCTTGAAACTTGGTAGTTATGTTCATAAAACGAAACTTTTCATGAGCCGATTTTTTGATTTAGGCCTCAGAAGTGAAAATATGAATTTTTGAAATTCGAAAATCGTCATTTTTGACCATTTTTGGGACAGGAGCCAACTTTGAAAATTCATATTTTCACTTCTGAGGCCTGAATCAAAAATTGGCTCGCATGAAAGTTTTGCTTTAAGCCTTAGAACATAACTACCAAGTTTCAAGGGTTTTCCTCAAAATCTGTAGGAGGAGATAGATTTTAAAGTTAATTTTCGGCAAATCGCGTCGTAAGTTTGCGCGCACTGTAATTACAGGCGAAATCGCGATTTGAAAAATTTATAACTTCGGCTACGAACAATATTTTTTGATGCGGTAAAAACCTACTGGTAGCTGGCGTTCAGCTCTATCAGAAACAATAAAAAACCGAAAATCGACCTCAGACCCCCCCCCCCCCGGCCCCCTTAATTGATTTCTCGTATCAAAAAAACATAGGTATAGAGTATAATCATGTTATGGTATGATCGAATCAAAATTTCGAGATTTTTGGCCAAAAAGGCCTTGACAAAAACTGGGCGTGGTCAGAAATGACCAAAATATGCGAGTTGACGTCTAGATAGTGGCTTCAATGGTTTCTCGCACCAAAAACGTAGGTTTAGAGTATAATCTTGATATGGTATGGTCTTGTCAAAATTTTGAGATTTTTAGCCAAAATGGCCATGACAAAAACTGGGCGTGGCCAATTATGGCCAAAATATGCGATTTGAAGTCTGGGTAATGGTTGCAATGGATTTCTCGCATCAAAAAACCTAGGTTTAGAGTATGATCATGCCTTAGTTGCCATTCAGCTAAATTCTAGTGATTTTCCTCAAAAATTCCCACGGTCAAAAAAGGGCGTGGTCACCCTGGGTTTTCCGCAACTCCAAAAATTAAATAAATTTTTTTGGTGACTCTAGACACCTATTTGAGTAGATTGGAGCATCAAAACCTTAAGAACGAATTTTTTGACAGGTATGCTACACAGTTCCCTTACTACATGAATCAGTACTCTTTAGACAGTGCTCAGGATATGTTGTTTGATACTTCTACGATGATGCGTTCGTTTTGTGCCCAAGTGAAATGTAAGGATGTTGACGAAATGACACCTGACGCATTTGACTGTGCGGAATTCAGAAAATTACATGTCTCAGTCCGGCTTGTTAATGCGTTGCGGCAGCTTAAGTTGTGCTAGAATGCTCTGAAAGTGTCAACGTGCAAAATTGATCAGCTTAAGGACGAGGTTTTGATTTTGCAGAGGAGTGAACTTCAGAGCCAGAAGAAGGAGTTCGATGAAATGCAGAGTGATACTGTCGGGAAACTCGAGTCTACGTTAAAGTCAGAGTTAAGGAGTTACAGCGATGCAGTTTAGTCAATTTTCAGCAGTCAAGTCTCGCCTGTGTCAGCTAAAGAGATTGCCGATGTTGTAAAAGAAGTGGTTCAGACTGAGGACAGGACAAAAACATCATTTTGTTCGGTATTAAGGAGAGCAACAAAACGGATTTGGGTGAGATTGTCAATGAAGTTTTCAGTAAAAGCAGGGGAGAAGCCCCATGTCGAATTTTGTGAGAGATTGGGGAAGAAGAACGGAGACATACCCCGCCCCGTCAAGGTCTGTCTCACGAACAGTGTCGCAGCTGTACGCCTCCGCAGATGTGGGAAGAAGTTACGAGAAAGTCCTACGACAAGGTCAGTGTTTGTGGCACCGGATCTAACCCCTGAGGAGAGGCAGGAACGAAAGTAGCTGGTAGAACTGATGAGGGCGAAGAAGAGAGAGGATCCAGATCATCACTTCTACATAGCGAAGAGAAGTGTGTGGTGTAGAGAAGAACCAAGGACTAAACCTGCTCCAGTCCACCATATCAAGGATTTCCAGCCGGTTCAGGGAGGGACTAACAAAGCGGAAATCAGATCGCAAGCCCTAGAGGATGGCGCAACTTGAAAATTGCTGCCAAGCTTATTGTGCATAAGTCTTTGTGTTTTGTGTTAATAAGCCAGTGACAGTGATAGAGTCAACTTTATTCATATTTATATCTATTTTTATATGTCTGACATTACGGAACTGTAATTTGACATTGTATATATAATTCTAATTATTACCCTCCCGTGGCTCAAACTCAGTGTGATAATTATCGATATATCACTCCTTTATAGGAATACTGTACAGTGGCGGAATAATAATAGAGCAGAATATCTTTGAATAAATTGTTGATTTTATGAAGGAGCACTCAAAATCTATAAAAACGTTGAATTCAAACGAGGGTCGTCAGACCCGAGTGGGAGGGAGTACTGTTTAGTCGGGTAATAATACAATCAACAAACTCATGGATCGTGTGATATCGAAAATTGTCAAACTCGGCTGACGCCTCGTGTGATAATTTTCACACTCCCATTCGTTTGTTAATCGTTCATTCTACATATAGGTTTTCGATGTTCATTATCAACTGTGAGTTGAAAAGTGGCTTGGTGTGCTCACGCCTGTAAAATTTTTCATCTAGACGTTGCTCCCCATATGGGCGAACTCGTGCACATGTTCTGAACTTATCAAGATATTCTTCTTTATTGCCAAATTAGATCCGAATGCACTTTTTCTGCATTCTAAATAGAGGTTCGAGTTTTGCGTTACTGACACCACCCCATACTGTTATACCATAAGTGAGATGACTTTCAAATAATGTATAGTAGATGTTTTTAAGATCAAGAAGCTCATCTGGCATGTTGTCTTTGATGAAATTTATATGACCTCGCATGGGCACTGTGGCCGCGTGCATGTTGGGGCAGCGCCAAGAGACGCTTCAAGATCCTCACAGTCTCAACTAGAAACATTGGACGCACTTGTTGTTTGATGTAGTTTGGATTAGATTCTGACTTGGCTGTGCTGCAATGTGCGCAGTTTTAGTTTTCAGCATCTGAAGTGCTCAGTCACCCTGTTAGAGAGTGGGAAATAGATTCTTATGTGCACTTTTGTCGGTAGGCCGATGTAACACCTCAAACGGGAAAAATTAATGTGTCGTGGTGATACGATGTAGCACCTGATCAGAGAACATCAATGTGTCGTAGTGATACGATGTAGCACCTGATCAGAGAACATCAATGTGTCGTGGTGATACGATGTAGCACCTGATCAGAGAACATCAATGTGTCGTAGTGATACGATGTAGCACCTGATCAGAGAATATCGATGTGTCGTGGTGATACGATGTAGCACCTGATCAGAGAACATCAATGTGTCGTGGTGATACTATGTAGCACCTGATCAGAGAACATCAATGTGTCGTGGTGATACGATGTAGCAACTGATCAGAGAACATCAATGTGTCGTAGTGATACGATGTAGCACCTGATCAGAGAACATCAATGTGTCGTGGTGATAGGATGTAGCACCTGATCAGAGAACATCAATTTGTCGTAGTGATACGATGTAGCACCTGATCAGAGAATATCGATGTGTCGTGGTGATACGATGTAGCACCTGATCAGAGAATATCGATGTGTCGTGGTGATACGATGTAGCACCTGATCAGAGAACATCAATGTGTCGTAGTGATACGATGTAGCACCTGATCAGAGAACATCAATGTGTCGTGGTGATACGATGTAGCACCTGATCAGAGAACATCAATGTGTCGTAGTGATACGATGTAGCACCTGATCAGAGAACATCAATGTGTCGTGGTGATGTACGATGTAGCACCTGATCAGAGAACATCAATGTGTCGTAGTGATACGATGTAGCAACTGATCAGAGAACATCAATGTGTCGTGGTGATACGATGTAGCACCTGATCAGAGAACATCAATGTGTCGTAGTGATACGATGTAGCACCTGATCAGAGAACATCAATGTGTCGTGGTGATACGATGTAGCACCTGATCAGAGAACATCAATGTGTCGTGGTGATACGATGTAGCACCTGATCAGAGAACATCAATGTGTCGTGGTGATACGATGTAGCACCTGATCAGAGAACATCAATGTGTCGTAGTGATACGATGTAGCAACTGATCAGAGAACATCAATGTGTCGTGGTGATACGATGTAGCAACTGATCAGAGAACATCAATGTGTCGTGGTGATACGATGTAGCACCTGATCAGAGAACATCAATGTGTCGTGGTGATACGATGTAGCACCTGATCAGAGAACATCAATGTGTCGTGGTGATACGATGTAGCACCTGATCAGAGAACATCAATGTGTCGTAGTGATACGATGTAGCACCTGATCAGAGAACATCAATGTGTCGTGGTGATACGATGTAGCACCTGATCAGAGAATATCAATGTGTCGTAGTGATACGATGTAGCACCTGATCAGAGAACATCAATGTGTCGTAGTGATACGATGTAGCACCTGATCAGAGAACATCAATGTGTCGTAGTGATACGATGTAGCACCTGATCAGAGAACATCAATGTGTCGTGGTGATACGATGTAGCACCTGATCAGAGAACATCAATGTGTCGTGGTGATACGATGTAGCACCTGATCAGAGAACATCATTGTGTCGTGGTGATACGATGTAGCAACTGATCAGAGAACATCAATGTGTCGTGGTGACACGATGTAGCAACTGATCAGAGAACATCAATGTGTCGTAGTGATACGATGTAGCACCTGATCAGAGAACATCAATGTGTCGTAGTGATACTATGTAGCACCTGATCAGAGAACATCAATGTGTCGTGGTGATACGATGTAGCACCTGATCAGAGAACATCAATGTGTCGTAGTGATACGATGTAGCAGCACCTGATCAGAGAACATCAATGTGTCGTAGTGATACGATGTAGCAACTGATCAGAGAACATCAATGTGTCGTGGTGATACGATGTAGCACCTGATCAGAGAACATCAATGTGTCGTAGTGATACGATGTAGCACCTGATCAGAGAACATCAATATGTCGTAGTGATACGATGTAGCACCTGATCAGAGAACATCATTGTGTCGTGGTGATACGATGTAGCAACTGATCAGAGAACATCAACGGCACTTTTTTGATGCATTTAAGTTGCGTGAATGCTGTATATTTTATAATATAAGTGACGTTGCAGCAGTTTTAACCGTCACATTCTTTCTCATATCACAGGTTTTACAGTAAAGAACGCCTCAAAACTGCCGCGGACCATCACAACCAAATCCTTTTTGGTTTTGGGAATTTTTTTTATAAACATGCTCAATGAAAAACCCGTCTACCTTAGTACACCTAAGAACGGCATCGTAATTTGCGCACTTTAAGATCGAGCACTTTATTAGTGCGGTTTTTATGAGATAGAAATGATGTGGAAATTTCAATAAATTTGAAATTTTCCTCTTGATTGCAGGACATCATATTCACACTTTCATAGGACCAACGATCGAAAATTTTGCAATTATGAAAATAAATCAAATTTTCTACAGTAATAAGTTATATTTCTTTCTTTAAACCATTTAAGTTTTAGCTAACGGTCACAATATACTGCTCGTTTTGTCATTTTACTTACTGTTTTGGTCACTATAAACTTATTAAGTGCCTATATATTTAAATCCGGTAGTATAGTTATTCATAAATCTATGTTCGAAAAAAACAAAATCGAAAACGCAAAATTCACAAAATTGTTCACTTAATTAGCATAAACTTAATTTTATGCGCACTTAAATACTATACACTTAATTAGTGCGGTTTTTTCCAAACCGCACTAATAAAGTGACGCCGTTCTTAAGTGTACTAAGGTAATGGTCTTAGTTTGGTCTGTCATTGATACGGTGGGATCGAATGATTGAATAATTTGTTACAAAACAGTATGGTCTGGAGCCGCTGGGAGCGGATAATTGCCCAGGGCCAATTAGGGCCTTCATATTCTAATAGCTCCTCAGACCAGCGTAATTATATTATACTTGAAGCGCTTAGGAGGCTGAAAAATTGCGTGTAGTACACTTTGTGCTGCATAATCACCCTTGCCCAACTGATGACCCGTTTTAGCCCGTGAGCACCTTTATGTGACTTTTCTGGCCTTAATTATTTAAATTATTTGTAATTCCATTTATTCCTTACCTGTTCCTTTTAACATGTTCTCTTGTACCTTTCACTAACCTAACTGAGATGGACTGATCAGGGTACAGCAATTCTGTACTGTGGTTAGTAGATAAAAATATTATGAATATGCCAAGGTATGAAAATACTGGGATAATGCACCTTCCAGGCATGTTTATGCTATGTATTCAAAAACCGTATAGGCACCAGGGTACCATGCGCAATGAATTATTACGCACTGGAGTGCCGAAATCAGGATTTATTACGCACTGTAGGTGATAATGATTTATTATGGTGCAGTAGATCAGTGCGTAATAATTTATTTCGCACAGTTGAGCAAACTGTACCTTCATATCTTAATTAAAAACATTTCCTTGCGTTTGAAAATATTGCCATTTTTTCGAGTAAAGTCGGTGCATAATTCAGTTTAATAACTCATAAAAAGTACTAAACACAGCATTAAAAACCTCGGCCTTCGGCCTCGGTTTTTAATGCCATATTACACACTCGGGCCTTCGGCCCTCGTGTGTAATATGACGTTTAGTACTCTTTACTCGTTACTAAACCCTTCATTAACTCAATACTTCAATAGAACAAAAAATGGTCTCGGTCTGTGTCACGGCGCGCCTCGGAAATCGAAATTGTGACGTGTTACAGACCGAGAGGTGTCACTTTGAATTGTTGTTTATGTTGCAGTGTTGGGACAGCATAATTACCAGCTATAGTATGTTGCATCAATTTTTATGTAAAATGTTAAGCGGTTTTTGAACGAGGCCAAATATCTTGGCAAATCAAACCAATTAATTAATTAATAAATCAATTAGTCAATTAACATATTTTGCCATTAAGACCAAACTTATTTCTGGGTCCGACCATTCCAATATAATATTGACTGGGTCTTGTCTCTGACTCAAGATGTGTCAGAGACAAGACCACCCATCTGCGCACAGGGACCCCTATCTGCTCCCACATTTTTGGAGAATCGTCCTGAAACTTTCCCGTTATGTTCTAGGGATTGAAATCAAGAGACTTGTCTAGCAGATTTTTGATTCAGGCCTCAAAACTGAAAATATACGTTACTCGTGTAAATCAAATTGATGATTAGTAAATTTTGAAATGATTCAAATGAAAGATGACAACAGCTGTTGATTTTTATAGGATGCCAAGACCATTCACATCAGAAAAAAGACGGTCGGTCAGAGAAAGGAATAAAGCCCAACTAGCCGATGCAAGACAAAAAAAATGGATTCTACAAAATGTAAGAATCACTGGTTAAAATATCAGGGGCAGGGGGGGGGGGCTTACAGTAACCCACATAAAGCCTGTAGCAAGGGCTATATTTGATATATCTGAACATGGGTGTGAAATAAATCTTAATCTAGGTTTGAGGGTTGGATCCGATAGCAAATAGATCAAATATATACCAGAAAAAAAGTCTCAAAAATTTTCGATGCAGAAACCCATTTTTGGATTGTTTGGTGACAAGTGGCAGGAGATGACGAAGGCAGCATTGATGAAGTGTGACAAACCGACCCTGTCAACCCTCGTTTTGTCAGCTGTGGGTGTTTTGGGGAAGAGTGAGGCTATGCTACGATCAGCAGCCTTGTACGTGGAAGGGCTTCACAAGGAACAGATTGAGTGCCAGAAGGCACTCCTAAGAGGTAAACTCCAGGAGAGCCTGCTGAAGAGTAACTGTGATAAGATTGAATCTCTAGAGACTACTGTGAAGAAGGAGATAAAGAGTTTCAGCGATGTCCTGAAGCAGGGCTGTGATTAGAAGATCACAGTAAAACAAGTTAAAGCGGCAGTCAAGTCGGCAGTGATGGATGATGACAGAAAGAGAACCGTGATGGTTTTTGGACTTGAGGAGGGATCCATCGAAGTTGTACGGGATAAGATTGATGAAGTTCTCAGTGTCAGCTATCCTACAGACAAACCTGCAGTTCGTGACTGTGTTCGTGTTGGTAGTGTTAGAGCAGGAGCCCGGCGTCCAGTCAAGATCGTGTTTCGCAGCATCGAAGGAGCAGCGGCGGTGTTACGGAGTGCCAAGAACTTGCGGGAGACTCGTTTCAGCAGAGTGTACATCTCCCCCGATAGAACGCGTGAAGAAAGAGCAGAACGGAATGGACTTGTGAGCCAGATGAAGGAGAAGATCAGGTGCCAGCCGCAGCTGTATCATTACATCAGTAATGGACAAGTGTGCAGCAGAGAAAAGGTGACACCCTCCCCTCTCTATGTATCGCGTCTGTCTCAACCTCAGTCTATCACGCCTCAGACAACGCCACGGATTACATCATCCACAAACCTTCAAATCACGGGCCGTGATCCCTCTCACAGGACAGGACTCGGTGGAAACCCTCCGCCAAGTCCTTTTCCACCGTTTTGAGTGTGTTTTGCTGTAGTGTATGTATTTGAGTGCTGATTTTGAGTGTCAGATTAATAATAGACATGATACAGTCGCAATTTCAGGCTGCACTGTACTGCGAACACATGGCTTACAGCCATCTCAATGTCTCTGTGGTTTTATTTATGATTTTTATTGTACTCATTGTATTTTTTTCAAAGCCCTTAGTGGTGCCCCACCACCGTGGGTTTCAATCGTTTCAAGGCTCTATCTCAACCTGTTCCTAAGATAATCCCCGATTTGGCCATTTTGGCTGTCCATGAAGCCCAATTTGGGCACTTGGACAGCTTATTAGATGGAGAACATCAGAACCATGTAACTCTACCGGAAATGATCGGTTTATGAGGGTAGAGCATGGTTTCAAGGCTCTATCTCAACCTGTTCGCGAGATAATCCCCAATTTGGTCATTTTGACTGTCAATGAGGCCCAATTTGGGCATTTGGGCAGCTTATGAGTTAGAGAACATCAGAACCATGTAGCTCGACTGGAAATGATCGGTTTATGAGGGGAGAGCATAGTTTCAAGGCTCTATCTCAACCCATTCCCATGATAATCCCCAATTTTGCCATTTTGACAGTTCAGGAGGCCCAATTCGGGCATTTGGACAGCTTAAATGAGATGGAGACTGTCAGAACCATGAAACTCGACTGAAATGGTCGGTTTAAGGGGGTAGAGCATGATCTTAAGGCTCTATAACAACTCTTTCTCGAGATGACCATTCTAATACAACTTGCTCTTGAGGCTTCCAGTATAGAAATCTTACCGAAACAATAAAAAATTGACTGCAGAAAAGTCCATATTGCTTTAGACCCTTGCCCTATAGTCACGTGTGTATGGATATTGTTTTGAATATAAGTAAAGATAAAACTGAACAAAACAAAACATTAGATTTAGATGTTAAGAAGGTGAATGCAAGCTTAAACAGTCGATCTTTCTATCTCTGGCCAACAGATTCCAGCGAGATTTTGGGAAGAAGTCTCGTCGGTGGTATCCTAAATGGTATTCATTTAACACAGAACATAATATGATTTGTTTCTCAATTCAAAAACGTGATTAATCTATGACCGTATCTATGACCGACGTTTTCCTATGCAAGTATGAAACGTTTCTAGAATTTGTTATAAAAGCTGATTAAACAAGCGGAAACAAGTGGAAAATGCAAAACTGCTTGTTTCGAGTTGATTCGCTTGTTTCGGGTTGTTTCGCTTTTTTCGGGTTGAGTCGCTTGTTTTGGGTTGATTCGGCTTGTTTTGGGGTGATTCGGCTTGTTTCGGGGTTATTCGGCTTGTTTCGGGGTGATTCGGCTTGTTTCGGGTTGTTCCAGGTTTTAGTAAAAAATTGGCTTGATTCGGGCTTGATTTGGGTTGTTTCATGTTTTTTCTGTCGTATCAAGCGAACAAGGCGAAACAACCCAAAACAAGCGAATCAACCCGAAACAAGCTGAAACAAGCCAAAACAAGTGGAAAATACAAAAATGCTTGTTTCGGAATTCGGGTTGATTCGCTTGTTTCGGGTTGTTTCGCTTGTTTCGGGTTGTTTTGGGTTGTTTCGGCTCGTTTCGACTTGTTTCGGAAGGTTTTTAGGTTGGTTCGGCGTGGTTTCGGGTCGTTCCGCTTATTTCGGCTTGTTTCGGGGTGGTTTTGCTAGTTCCTGCTTTTAGTATACACTACGACTGCGTCTTACAGATGCCGTGACCAGACTTTGGCAACCCAGTTACACAGTATACAAATTGCAAAACTTTAGATTTGGACAGAGAGGAAAATAGGCTGATCACAAAATTTAGAACTGATGTAATTAGAATTAAAGTTATAGGATGATTCCTTTTGCTCCCAGGTTTTTATGAGTTATGATTACGTCATCTGTGTTCCTCTTATTTTCATCCATCCTGGCTCATCCTAGTTGAGGGTGAAGGAGCATTCTATAATCGGTTGTTAATTCAAAGTCTCAGGTGTTTACTTTAGAATGATTCTATTCTACCGTACTCATTATATTTTCAGACAATCCGTTCTATTTTCAGAAAGGTTACTACATGCAGCAAGATTCCCAGCCCCACCCACATTTCCAACACCAGATGCAAGGTTTGTTGCTGTGTTTCAAACGCAACATGTGGAGTTCTGAATTGAAACTTGTGTTCTGGAATGTCAAATGACCCCACTACTATCGATATCGAATCCTTCGAACAACAGTTTTTTTCCTTCCCAATCACCCATGTCTACCTTAGTACAGAATATTTATACGTCACGAATTTTATACGGGTATTATTTATACGACATTAAATTTATACGATTTTATCAGCCACCGAGAAAAAAGAAATTCGGTTTGTTGAATTCAGTAAAAATTTTGATATTACTTATTCAATGTGAGACAAGAGAATGGGTCCATTAAGCCATCAGTATCCCTTATGTTTTGAGTATCAAGTATTATTATCACTGCTAAGTGCTTCATAAGCAATACCAGCTGCTGCAGACTATCCTCGTAAAATATTTGACTTTTCTTCTGGTGTCTTAAAGTAAGTGAAAGCGTTGGATATTGTCCTTGCATGTAGAGTTCGAAGAACAGCGTTTCCTTTATTTACTTTGATGTCAACTATTTCTGGAGAAATGTTAGGTCATAGACTAGTAATCTCAGCACTAGAATCCTGTTCAATACTTTTCAATGCACGGTTGACAGTCAGATCAAGTGGCTACAAGAATGGAAAATTTGTACGACACATAATTTATACTTCATAAATTCTATACGACATGAAATTTATACAAAAAAATCAAAATTCGTATAAATATTGTGATGTATAAATATTCTGTACTAAGGTATATCGAATTTTTAGGGTACTACCCTCAAGGAACGCCGGCTAACCAAGCCCAAGCCATGGGGAATCAGCAGCCTGGCATTCCAAACCAGCAGCACCCTGGTATGCCGCCTAACCACCAGCAAGGCATGCCCGCCCAACAAGGCATACCCAACCAACAAGCCCCAAGGATATCCTCGCAGAACCACCAACAGAACATGATGAACGGTCCTCAACAGCAGCAACAAATGCTGAACAACCATCACATGAACTCCCAGATGAATGGCGAGCTCCCCAGGCAACCTCAGCACATCCTCCCCAACACCACGCAACAGTTGCTTCAGCAAAGAAACAATAACCAGGGGGGCCAGCATCCTATGTCGCTGCATCTGCCACCTAACTCGGCCGCTTCGCCACCTAACCCGGCCGCTTCGCAACATCATCTGCAGAACAACCATCAACTTCAAAGTCAACAGCAACTCCCAAACAACCAGCAGCAACTTCAAAGTCAACAGCTTCAGGGCAACCCGCAACTCCAAAACAACAATAATAGCAACACCAACCAGCAGCAACCCCACAACAACTCCGCCCAGCAGCGACAGCAACGTTCCCAGCAGCAACATTTGACGGGTGTTAGCAACCCTGGGGTGCAGCAGGGCCGGGGTGGGACTGGGACCATGGGCACCCGCCCCAACCACCCGACTCTCGCCAACACAAAGCCGCAAATCAGAAACGTTAAGGTTAGTGGGAGGAATAGGGCGAGAATTCGTTTAAACTGGGTTTACAATTTTAAGTGAAATCATAAAATTTATTTGCAACTTATTTATGGAAAGTTATCATTCACATGATAACGTAATATTTAAACATTCAACAGCCCTGAATTTGTCTTAAATTTACATTTTCTTTCGTTCATGGACTAAATAACGCCAAAATGGAACAATCTGCAGAAAACTCCACCTCCAACAAACCACCAGAAACATATACTGCCATAAAGATGAAAGTAGGGATTACCGAAACGCTTGGAGTAAAATTTATCTTTTGTTCCATGAACCTTGATAAAAATATAGTTGCATATCTTACTTTTAGCTAAAGACGATAATCACATGATTTTCGAATGATTACCTCTCGTATCAGTTAATTGTTTAAACTTCAACCGTGCTCAATAACATAATTTGATAGTTCAAAGTTCTCAGACCCGATATTTCAGAATGGCAGCAAGCGATCGCCGTCTCCTTCTAAACTGGAGAACGCTTTCAAGAAACCAAACATTGGTTTGGAAGTAAGTGCTAAGTAACCTGCACAAGTTTCTACTATAACTTTTTTACTTTATTCACAATTTAAGACAATAATTAAGACAATAATAATAATAAATTAGGACAATAATTTCTCATCGAAATACTTATATTCATGCTGTTAAAGCATCTCACCAACTCTCTCTTCCAGGACCAATATGGTGACGAATTCGCTGACTTCATCTCCAACGTCCTGGATGATGAGGATCTGAGTCCCAACCCTCTCAACACCAGCGAATTGAGAGGGTTGTTTGAGGACTCCGCCGAATGGGCGGATGGCAAAGCACCGTCCGGGGAGGATATCAAGCTGATCATCTCACCAACCGTCCCTCCCGCGCATGACAAGACGGCTGTTGAACCATCCCCCCTGAGCAAAGTGCCGCCTCCCAACATCACCATATCAACTGGTAAGCTGAGTAACAGTGGTACTCTGAGTAACTCCACCCCTCCTAAACCCCCTGCTGCTGCCTCCACCCCTCTCTCCACTGGGGTTACTCCCCCTGTCACCAAGACTCCAGCCACCCCAAACGTTCAGATCTCACCAGCTACCCAGATGTCAGCTGGACCCATACCAGCTGGACCCATGCCAGCGGGGCAGCCGGTTGTTCCTCCACAGTCTTCCGTCCAGATGGCTAATTCTTCCGCATCTCAGAACCCACAGAACTCAGTCCAAAACACACAGGTGAGAATAGTCACTTCTTCCAATAATGAAATCATTCTTAAACCAAGCGAGGGAGTAAAGATAAAGTGCCCTATCTGCAAGAAAAATGTGGAAAAAACTATGATTAATACACATATTGACTTCCACCTCTCGCTAAGTATGCAGAAGGAAATTGAAGCACAGTTCAATTCAGCCCCCAAAAATAATATTAAAGCATTTTTTAGGCAGAAAAAGTAGAGTCAAGTTTTTGGGCACCCGCAAGACATTGTGGAAGCAATTTTTGTATCTCGGCCTAGGAAGATCATAAAAGCTTGATTTTGGACTTGTACGACTTGTGAATAAACATATGTCCTCAAATGCTCCAAAACAAAGTTCTGGGCGAAAAACTGATGTTTTGGGCATTATAAGACATGGATGGTGTGTAGAATAGGGATTTCTTCGTCAATTTAATCAGAAATAGGACGAGTAGAGTGGTTACGAACATCTTCAATTGTAACAATTAAAACGTCGTGTTCTTGTGATATTTCAATGAATATATCATTCATCATAGTCATACATTCTGAGAAGTTTATTGGTTAGAACATACAACTGACACGCAACATATTCATATCACTAAGCTCTTATCTTAACTAAATCTATAACTAATTGAATTAAATTAATTTATTAGAAAATGCACTGAATATATTATACGGCAATCTACTGTCTGCTATTATGTGAAGTACAATATACATTATACAATATAATGTATATTGTGCACTTCGAATAATAACGAACGGTTATTCAGTTGTATGTTCTAACCAATTCAAACTTATCAGAATGTATGACTCATGATGAATGATATATTCATTGAAATATCACAAAACACGACGTTTTAATGATCAATTGAAGATGAAAATGTTCGCATCTATTCTGATAAAATAAGACATGGCCAATGCAACTTCAGCATCTCTGCCCAAGAGGCTTGTAGATTTCATTGTAGACCTCTGGTTATTGGCAAAAACCCGATGTTTTGTCAATCACGGGTCATGACTCATTAGACATGGCTGAAGCAATTTTATATCCTAGCTCAGCAAAGCAGTATGGATTAATTTTTAGGTCTTGCTACACATACAGGTCGTAGAGCTAGGTTTCATCAATGAATCATCAATCATCATCTTTACATTAGCCCCTAATTATAGTCAACACGTTGCCGTTCTTTTAAGCCCTTCTTGGGGCAAAGCTGTGATTCGAAAATTGCGTTTGCCTTACTAGGGAGCCCCATATCAGTTTTGATAAAGTTTGAACCTATGACTATAGTTCTACTATCTATAACTAACTAATCCTAAACTATAGGCAATCCCGATATCCCAGAGTCAAATGAGTACTACAATATAAGTGATATAAATATATAAAAGGATATCAATACTAAGAGGATAAGAGTGTATGTACAGAGCTGCACTAGGGAAAGGAAGCTGATAATAGGTTCGGTGATCTTCTTGATGAGGGTCCATATCCTAGCTACTTGAGGTCATCACTAACGGGGCTATCCTATAACAAGGTAGAGTAGGTTAGTATATAGGTGAAGAGCCGTGCTCTTCAATATAAAACCAGTGAGTACACAGCGGTTCCAAACCGCGCCCGCTTCAGGGCTGTAGTCATCTTTCAACTACGCCAAATCGGTGGCAGCACCTGGCTTAGCTTTCGATTGCTTCAGAATCAACTTCAGAGTATTTACTCTGTCCATAACTAAAAACCTCGTGGTTAATGCCACGCAGCGCAGTAACGCATACAGGAAATGCTGAGCAATGAAGGTAAATGTACTAAAGGTCAATGTCCACGCCGTACGTATTAAACGCTTGGCGGTAAAATGAAATTGTCTAGATAGATAGATAGATAGATAGTTGACGGAAGGCTTACTAAAGCCCCCGTAGTGCCCACAACACACAGGATTGGAGGACATATATGCCCGACCATACCCTTCCGGAAACATTGGCCGACATGGTTCCTTGGTGGTATGCGAGCAGTAATCATATTTAGTACTCCAGTGAGTACGTCTCTGCATTAGCATAGCTCTAGTGCAGAGATATGATTGTGATGACTGCAGTCGGCCCTGTCTAGTGAAACCAGGTAGGATGTGGGGTCTCTATAACTAGACTGGATCCAGTGTTCTGGTAGTTCCACATGCTCCAACTGCTGCAACAATGCCCTCAAAAAGTTAGTGCTGCGCACAGGTTCTCCATTGGCTAGTGCCTATGCACAGCCGTACAGGGAGGCCTGCACACTGCACAGGGGACATGATCGATTGTACCTAGGGAGTAGTCCTGAAAGAGTTGCTGAGAGGTTTCCTGAAAGGGTTGGTCGTTGAGACTTTTATGGTAACAGCATAACTGATAAGCTGCATGCGCATGCGCTGCACTCTTGATAAGCTCGAAAATGATTTGAATAGGTGTAATTGGTGGGATCTGGGTGTGTTTGTTTGCATCTGTTTGCGATCAAAGTGGAGTTGTGACTCATAGTATACCTTGTGTTAAGCTGTGTTTCAGATCACTACATGTCAGATCACTGGAATTTGCCTTATGTCTTTCCATCACGATAGAAGATATCTGAATTTTAAATTGAAAATCAGATTGATATCTGCTGTTTATTGATATCTGCAGTTTATTGATATATGTAATTAAATAATATACATATATCAGTATAAAAACCACTCATTTTATTGCAAATCACACCAAGTGTCAGCCACTTGCACACATTTTAAAGCTTTATGACCCTAGGGTCCACCAAGTGTCAACCACTTGCACACATATTTTGTGACCCTGGGGTGGGGGCCATTGGGGTTCAGTGGGGCGGGTAGAGGGGGATAGGGGAATAGGGGGCTGGTATTATGGTAAGGAACTTACCAGTTTCACCACAGGAGCATCTAGACATCGCAACATGTAACAAGCATAGGCATCAATGTCTTGCACATTCTCGCATCATTCCACAGATTGTCATTGAAGACTAAATAATTCGACATCACAAGCATTGGAAGCCCAGTGTCACTGTTGCAGGATGCCATTGCCTTGATGCTTGAAGGCACCCCTGGGGCAACACTGGTTCTAGGGGTAGGGATAATATAAAAAGCATGCTTAGAGGTGTTGTACTCCTTGGTGGCTGTGCACAATTTAATGTAAGAAGTATGTAATTTTTCAGGCTGAGTCAGCGTCAGGGTAGTTACTATCTTTGACGTTGAAGAATTAAGAGGGTCTGCAGGTCAGCCTATAATGCTTAGATAAGTAAGACTTATTTGAAAATCTATTTCGGCAAAACAGATGACATGTTTTTAAGGTTCGTATTTGAGCCATCAGTTAGTCACTTGTTGACATCTCCCAGACTCTGTATGCTCATCAGAATTTTCCTCACTTGGCTTTTTACATATCCAACTGGTGTTGTTAAGTCAGAATTTTCGCAAGATCCAGGGATCACTACATTAGAAATTTTGTCAGCAGATGGTGCGTTTAGAACATGTGGCATCAAACAATTCCAGGTCACAGCTGCCTTATATACAAAATTATTTTGCGATGTCATCAGAGTAGATTGGCAGATGTTGACTTTGCAATCGGCGCCGATCAGCGCTGATCAGCGCCGATCCACCGCCGATCGGCGCTGATCAGCGCTGATCAGCGCCGATCAGAAATTTCAAAATTCTCATCGGCGGTCGTCGGCGCTGATCAGCGCCGATCAGCGCTGATCAGCGCTGATCGGCGATCAATCAGCGCTGATCAGCGCCGATCAGCGCTGATGGCCTAAAATCAGCGCTGATCAGCGCCGACCAAAACACCTGCATAAGAGCCTTTGTAAACGCCATTTTTCCTCATCGGCGCTGATCAGCGCTGATCAGCGCCGATCAGCGCTGATCGCCAACTTGTTAAATTTGAACTGATATGGACATTTGGGCGTGTTAGCCTCAAAAATATAATTCCTGCTGGCCGTGCAGGTGACATTTTACGGCAATTCCTCGCACAGGGCTGTAACATTAACATCAACAATCACATCAACAACAACATAAACCAGTTTTACGATACAGTTATGCATTGACGTGACGGTAGAGCCGTTACAGCACAGTTTCATTCCCATGACGCGGTTGCACCGTTGCGACACAGTGGCATCGTTGCGGCACAGTAACACCGTTTATACGAAACAGTAACACCTTAACAGCACAGTAAATTAATGTCGTTACGACACAATAGCACCCTTACGACACAGTTACGCAGTTACTACACAGTAACGCAGTTACGACGAAGTCACGCAGTTACGATACAATAACAAATAACGCCGTTACGACAAAGTAACATCGTGACGACACAGTAACCGCACAGTAGCTCACTTACAACACAGTAAGGACGTTACGACAAAGCTGTAACACCATTACGACGCAGTTACGACACAGTCTGTACGCACTACGCAGTTCCAACACAGTAACACAGTTACGAAAAAAGTCACGCAGTTACGACACAGTCATGCAGTTACGACACAGTAACACCGTTACAACACAGTAACGCAGTAACACCATTACGACACAGTAGCACCCTTACGACGCAGTTGTACCGCTACGACGCAGTTATACGCAGTTAAGACAAAGTCACATTGTCACGACATAGCAATACCGTTACGACACAGTTTCATTGTTAAGTCACAGTAAAACCTTCACAGCACAGTAAGGACGTTACGACACAGTAACACCGTCACAACACAGTAAGGACGTTACTACACACCACGGCTGTTATACGACACATTCAGGCCGTAAATAAGTGCCTATAGGCGCCGATATTGATCTCTAGCAATCTGTGTTCTTCCTTATTTTTCGGCGCCTATAGGCGCCGATGAATTTAAAGGCAGTGCTGAATTGGCAAAGACGAGTTTTATTAGCTGAGCTTCGAGTCAATTATCAGCCAAAGTACTGAATTCATCGTCCTATAGGCGCCTATGAATTAAAAGCAGTCCTAAACTCCTAAATTGGGCTAGAGTTAGGGTTTGGGTTAGGGTTTGGGTAATGGTTTGGGTTAGGGTTTGGGTTAGGGTTTGGGTTAGGGTTTGGGTTTGGGTTAGGGTTTGGGTTAGGGTTTGGGTTTGAGATTGTGTTAGGGTTTGGGTTAGGGTTCGGGTTAGGGCTTGGGTTTGGGTTAGGGTTTGGGGGTTAGGGTTTGGGTTACCCAGTTTGGATTAGGCCCAAACCTTTGGCCTAACCCAAAGCCTAACCCAAAGCCTAACCCAAACCCTAACCCAAACCCAAACCCTAACCCAAACCCTAACCCAAACCCTAACCCAAACCCTAACCCAAACCCTAACCCAAACCATAACTCAAACCCAAACTCTAACCCAAACCCAAACCCAAACCCTAACCCAGACCCTAACCCAAACCCTAACCCAAACCATAACCCAAACCATAACTCAAACCCCAACTCTAGCCCGATTAAGGAGTTTAGGGCTGCCTTAATTCATCGGCGCCTATAGGCGCCGAAAAATAAGGAAGAACACAAATAGCTAGAGATCAATATCGGCGCCTATAGGCGCGATACTTCAGACTCGTACCGGGCCGTGGATCATGGAAAATATCACGATAGGCGCTTATAGGCGCCTATAGGCTGGCGTGTTTTTGGGCTGTTTGGTGAAAGGAATATAGGCTTATCACTTCAGTAGTTTCATTCATGTATTTATGAATTCAACTGAATTTATACTATGAATTGAAATTTTCCTTGCAACTACAGCCCACCATCACGCCAGCGCTGCGATTAAAGTTCATATCACATCTTTTAATCGCTAAAATTTACAAGGGCGCTGCGGAACCTACACAATTTCCAATTGTTTTTTGTCATACCATATCATTCTTTTTGTTGAACAAATTCTGCATTACCAATCTCATTCAACATGACTCATGATAGTGATTTAAAATTTCCGATGCCGTTTGATCTAAGTCAATACCATAATGCCATATTCCTGTGAAGAGATATTAGCGATAATTGGTGTAATTGGCCAATTATCCAATTAAGCGATTTGCAAACGGTTGAAAACGGTTGTTGTCAGACATGACTTTCTGATCTATGGCATAGTCAGCCGCCGCATCTGCATAGGAACAAGCATGACTAGGGCCCATTGCTGTTCCTTCGATTTGCTTGGTGACTAAGTCACCAAACTGGGCAATGTTTTCTTCAAGGGTTATGGTTAAAGCCTCTATGATTGATTCTGTCGAGGGAAATGCTTCTGTGCGCTTATTGAGTAAGTCTGTACATGCTTCAATGCCCAGGTCATTTTGAATATTGGGGTACATTGCCTCAATGTCCCAACTGCAATGAATAATTGAGTGGTCTTTATTACCCTCGTCAGAATTGTAAACAAGAAGCTTTCTGAGGAAATGTGATGAATCTTGAAGTCTGTAAGGCAATGAATCCATTAGGGGACCTAAGTGAAATTCTAACCATTTAGAAAGATTCTCAGTGGGGGAGCCACAAGCTGAGGTAATCAATCGACCAGGGTAGCCCTTCTCAGGTTTGTGGGCCTTGTACAACAAATAGTAATAACCACAAGTAGCATTCTCGTTAACAATCCAATCTCTTAAATTATCAGATAAAGACTCTGGATATTCATCCATCCAGTCCTTGATTCTGGCATTGATCTTCACAATCTCAGATGCTGGATCATCAACCACCACATACGTTTGTGGATTGAGGATCTCTTTCTTCACTCTATTCTCATAATTAACTACATCATCCACCACATAACCTATTCCTTTATCATAGGGTCTCACAATTACATCTTTCCAAGATCTCATATCTTTGAGAGCTGATCTTTCTTCCTTAGAAAGGTTATCTCCACTGAAAGTTCTTTCTTTGTGGTCTTTAATACCCAGGTCCACCTTGTGGAAGAACAGTTCCAAGGCATGATTTTGGTTGAGAGGAGCCATGTACTGAGATTTCTTCTCATTACGTAGGGCCTTTTCTGCAGCAAGGAGTTTCTGCACGTCAGGGTTTATGTCTTCTTCAGACTCTGGTTCTGGTTCAGGAAGGGAAGTGTGGGCAAAGGAACTTTTTCAGCCTTGCCATATTCATGATGATAAGCCCACCTAAGACGGTTCTTCCACATAGTATAGTCCTTTGGAATTCTGCCAGGTCAGGTTTAGAGGTGTAGGGACAAATTTTGGCCCCTTTGGAAAATTCCAAAATGCCCTTCTGTTATGATTTTAGAGGTAGATAAGTTGATGACAGGAGGGGGAGCTGAGGATGAACCTGGTTGACACAGAACAGCCTCTGGGGTATCACTGTTCTCAGAACGCAGACTTCTCCTTTTGAGTTTCCTACTAGACTTCCTAGCTGCTTTAGACTTGGCCCTAAACCTCCTATTTTTCTTTCTTAGTCTAGGGTCATAATTTTTCTGAAAAGGGATATAGAACTTTCCATGTTCTAGATCACGTTGAAGTTTCTTCTGATGGATCACAATTTGTTTAGATTGCAGAGCTGAGTCCTTTGAAGCAGTGTGAGCAATGACAGATTCCAATTCCTTGGCACTCAATCTTTGCTTTAAGGTCTCATCTAAGCGGAAAATTTTCTGACGTAGTCTTTCAATGGTTACATTCAGATGTGTCCGGATAACATCTGAAGACCTAGATGCAGCATAGTGAAAGAATTTTTGACAATTATCTATATATATATAAACTTTACAACACTACTTTACAACACTACTTTATACAATCAAATTTGAGCACTATGATCCTTAGAAGATGTAATTTATCGACATTCCAGATCAGTTAATTGCTGTTTCATTCGAGTCTTGATGAAATTTTGAAATATATATATTTTTTCTTAACTTTCTTTAACACAATGATACGAAATGAATGTTGCTAACGTCTCGTAATCTTTAAAAGCATTGTATCATAAACTCTGAAACACATAAAATTGCCTGGGTTAGTTTCATAAGAATATAATAACCTGGACATGCTTTGAAAAATCCAAAAAGATGAAAGCAATTATGCGCTGAAAAATAAACAGTTATCTGTTCAAGATGGAAAAAATTCCTGAATTTCAATCAATTATCAAATCTTTGAATCAGATTATCAATCAATAGAATATCGCAGATAAATTTATTAACAATCAATGAATAAATCAATGTTATCCTTTATTCTGAAAGAAATTGTAACAAAAAACGGAAAAAATCAATTAATTAATTAATATATATATAGTTTAAATTTCATCAGTACTCAAATAAAACAACATTTAAGATGTATATATATACTTTCAGAAAGGCTAAGACTTTGGGGGATTCACTGGTACACTCCCGATATTCTCGGGAGTGAGTTTATGTAACTTTGCTTGTCATAATAACTCCAAATTTCCCCAAATTTTAGCTATCTTACTAAAAAATCAAGATGAATGGCTATGGTCAAATAAGTGGATTTCAACCTGCCCCCTACGCTTCATACCAAAGAGTGTGCCCTGCCCATGACTCCACTCCAGACCTTGATATGTATCAGGTGACTTTGCTGACTCGTAAACCTATCTTTGTGGAAGACAACTTGGGAGACATCCTAAACAAACTCTGTGGCGAGGAGGTACTTTTGTCATTGAAGAGCAATCGACGGTCTGGATTAGCCAGAGAAGTCCCTGATACACACTTGATCCTTACTTACCATCCCGTAATGATCTCCACCTTGTTGACTCCAGGACTCAAGGAGAAGATATGCAGCATGGCTACAGCAAAGGGGTATCCCTGCCTACCTGATGACTCTGGCCCAGAGCTGGTTCGCGCAACTCGTCATATCCCTACATTCAAATTCCGCGAAATTCTATCTGACCTCTCCCGTTTCATGAGGGCCATTACCCTCACGAACTACGGGATGAAGGTGCCCCTAGGCGAGTCAGTAATATATCAGTATTCTTCTCACCTTGAGCGCAACGCCATACCTCCTGGATACCCACCTAACTCATTCGACATCTCCTTCACCTGCCACAGTTTGGATCTCTTCACCATCCGCCTGCGTGACAACCTTCAAGGATTGATACAGCGATATGTCCTCTTCTCACCCCTGGATTTCAGACCTAATCCAGCCTACAACATTGGTGGCTCCTACAAGCGTGTCCTAGTTACAAATCCTAACCGATCTGAACGAAAAGTCATCTCTATCAACACTTACATGCCCCTTCACCACTACTTCATCCAGTCTGTTAGCAAGGGACAACGTGGAGCACCTTCTGATATGCGCACTGGCCAGAATCGCCTGCAGACCTTCAGCAGAATCTGCACTGACCTCCAGAATTTTCCTCCTAATCTACTGGGCGGACTAAGGCACGAATGCCGCGTGCAGGCAACTACTCCTGAGGAAGCTCTACAACTGGTCTGGGCATCTGAGCCTTGGAATCTCCAACGTCTCCAACATGAAATCTTCTCCATGTCTGTGGCCGAATACCTTGTTGCAGTCCCGCAACTTCTTGTCACAGCAAAAAATAAGCTCAACCACCTTGGCTTCACCCTATCCCATGTTCCTCCACCCGATGGAGCCACGTCAACCATCACCCAAGCACAAAAGAACATCTTCGGAGACCTACGGAGGATGTTTGGGGAATCCAACATTCCTACATTTTGCACAGACCCTATTGATCCGAATGCCTGGTGGAGACAAAGCCCCTTGATTGCCAACTGGATTGCCCTACCTGATGTCATTGTGCCTCCTACTGACGACCTCAGACTTCCAGCTCCTCCAGTCCTTCCAAGTGTCCAAGATGAGGCCTTCAATAACTGTCTTTTGAGCGCGATCACCTCCTCCCTCCACTTTGCCCAAAACCGCATTAGGATGCGAGTGGCTTGGTCTCAAGTCCTCTCCAGGGTGAGTCAGCACTACCCTGGCTTTACTAAAGACCAGATCAAGAACAGGGCATACTGGATGAGGAGGAGGGGTCTCTTCGTGAACTGGACTGTGATAAGACAATATTGATGATAGTTGGTTTGTAAATTATAGGGATTTTGTTTCTTAAGGGGGCAGGGGGGTCATCGGGGTGTCAATGGCCAAAATGGAGTTTTTGGCTAGAAATGATAGAGGAGCATCGTATCTCCCAGAAAAGCTTTACAGAATGCAAAAATCTTTTTCCGAGCCTGAGTTATGCGATTTTGAAAATCGGAATTTGCCTGTAATTACAGTTTGCGTGCAAATTTCTATTGCAATTTGCCAAAAATGATCTTAAAAATCTATCTCCTCCTACATTTTTTGGAGAATCGTCCTGAAACTGTCCAGATATGTTCTAGGGATTAAAATGAAGAGATTAGTTTAGTAGATTTTTGATTTAAACCGAAAATATTCAATTTTTAAATTTCGAGGTGCCGAATTTTGATGATTTTTGGCGAGTTAGAAATTTCAAAATCGAATATTTTCGGTTTAAAGGCCTAAATCAAAAATCTACCAATCAAATCTCTTCATTTTAATCCCTAGAACATACCTGGAAAGTTTCAGGACGATTCTCCAAAAAATGTAGGAGGAGATTTTTAAGATCATTTTCGGCAAATCGTGATTGAAATTTGCTCGCATACTGTAATTACAGGCAAATTCTGATTTTCAAATTCTGATTTTCAAAAACGTGTTTTCCAAAAAATTTGGCTTGAACCCCCCCCCCCCCCTAATTATGAAGATTTCTTTGTTTTGCGATAAAGCTGGATATCACATTTAACTTCGAGTTCGATAGGTTGCTTTTAGAACTCGATATTTAGCTTTAAAACGAGTTTTAGGGTGATCAGCCGAATAATGTTGTCATTAGAGGTCTCTGGATATTGAACTACATACTGCTTGAAATTATGTTTATAGGATGGTGAATGAATAAGGGTTTCTCCATGTCTCGCATGGGAAATATACGCAGCACTCATAAAGCATTCGATTCACATGGACGTTTTGTAGAAATAAGGGGTTTGAATCAAATTGATTTTTAAACGCAATTTTCGAATGATTACATTGAAAAAGTTCAAATAGGTACGATAAATACATGTGAAATTGAACCCAGTTGCTGTATTTCTGCACATGAGTTCACATGGGCGATTTGTAGAAATTAGGGAATATGAAGAAACTGATATTTACATGTGATTTTCGACTTGATTACATTGAAATTAGTCATCCTGGGTCCAATCCCCCCAGAAGTTCTCAACTGCCACCTTGCCAAAAACTTCCCCCTTAAATTTTCAAAATCTCCTATCCCCTTTTTAGCACCCCACCCCTGAATTTCAAAAATTCGACCAACCCCCCACCAAAAACTTCGAAAATTTTTCTAAGATATCTTCATTGAACTTTTTACAAAAGAATTAACCCAAAGTAGAAACTTATTTCTACCCTGAGTTATGGGATTTTAAAAATCGGAATTTGCCTGTAATTACAGTATGCTCGCAAATTTCTATCGCGATTTGCCAAAAATGACCTTAAAAATCTACCTCCTCCTACATTTTTTAGAGAATCGTCCTGAAACTTTCAAAATATGTTCTAAGGATTAAAATGATTTGTTTGAAAACCCCGAAGGGCACCACAAAGGGCTTCTAAATATAGTTAAAAATTAACATCAATCTTCACTTTGTATACATCAATCTTAAGTATATAATCCTATCAAAGTCGATGCTGGGATAATTCCGGCAATGAAAAAGTGTCTGTAGGCCACATCAAAATAAAACCAAATGAAATCAAAACCGCGAAAACTTATCAGTTTTGTGTGGGAAATAATTGTCAAAAACTGCTCGATCAGTGATGAAACAAAACACACAATCGACATACACGGAATATTCAACTTGGGCTATACAATACTTTCATATTAATTGCATTTTTCATACATGTTTGTAATTTAAAGAGCCTTAATAATGTAATTATGTAATTATAATCACAAAGAGAAATAAATTATATGATAACATCTACTCCTTATCAGCGCTCAATACGTGGCCTCCTTTAATGAAATGTAACTTGTTTGGTTCAGCAATTCGTTTTGATTTCAGCTGATTGACTAAATTGCGGTGCACTTCACGTTCCTCTAAAGTCCTATCCGGCAAATGAAAACTTGTTTGTACTCCTCCGAATCCCTCAACATCCTGGCTTTTTTGAAAATCTGCATAACAAAGTCCGAGCAGGAGAGAGCTACTTTAACCGGACGTGGAGTTTGCTTCTTACCCTTCATTCCGATCCTGCATGCTTCAAACTTCGGCTTCTCTCCGACATTATTCAGAACATCACTGACTCTCTCGTTGATATTCTCCTCGGATTCCTCTGCGAGGCCGAATATCACTACATTCCGACTACGGTCCTCCTCTGCAACCACGTTCTTCACCACTTATTTCAGAATTCTTTGGTCCAATACACTTCCATCAGTCCTTGAGCTTTGCACCGTCTCACTGTAAGACTTTAACTGTGTCTCAACTCTGTCTCCAACTGAGGTCACCACCGAGTCCTTCAGCTCCTGCAACTGAGAAACCTTTGAAGTTATCAGCTCCGCTTGTAGCTTAAGAACCTGCTCCTCACTGTAAGACTTCAACTGTGTCTCAACCCTGTCTCCAACTGAGGTCACCACTGTGTTCAACTGTGTCTCAACTCTGTCTCCAACTGAGGCCACCACCGAGTCCTTTAGCTCCTGCAACTGAGAGTTCTTTGCATTGATCAACTCCTCTTGTAGCTTGATGATCTGCTCCTGTTTCTTGATCATTTCTGATTTCTGCTGCTGTAAATCGAACTCCAGATGCTCAACCATTTCCGTTTGTGTGGTGACTATTCTCAAGGCAGTTACCAGTTTTGCAGACATTTGCTCCCGGCTGATCTCTCTTCGTCTGGAATAAGATTCTCCGTCCATTCCATTAGGGTGGTTTTCGGACGGAAGAAGATTCTTCATACCCCTTAACCAATCTCTATAGTCGTTTTTCACTCTCTTGAAATCAGTTCTTTCTCTGTTTCTTCCTGCCATGGCCATGATACACAGTGAGTATACCACAGCGCAGCACGTTGCGATTAACAAGCAGCGATAACGAGCTGATAAGAGAGGTGAGAAATGCAACGTATGTGAAAGTACAAAGCTAGCAATGAAGAGATTTGTTTAGTGGATTTTTGATTTAGGCCTTTAAACCGAAAATATTTGATTTTGAAATTTCGATTTTTTCATTCCGTAAAGTTTTTCTGATAGCAACGATGCTCCTCTATCATTTCTAGTCAAAAACTCCATTTTGGCCATCAACACCCCGAATACCCCCCCCCCCCTGCCCCCTTAAGTAAAGGCAAAAGTTATGGCATAATCCACGAATTCACCTGAATTCGCTGCGAATTCAGGTGAATTCAGGTGAATTCAAGTGAATTCGCAGCGGAGTCCGCTAAAAAATAATTTTTGGCGGACTCGCTGGAGTCCGCCTCGGACTTACTTACTTAGCAAGGGAAGTGACGAGTTTGAGCAATTGATTTACGAAAGAAACTTGATCCCTACAGTATCCATGGCTACCCAGGAAAGGCCTGGTTGTAAAGCCTATCTCATAGACAATATACGGATCAACTCTACTGATAACTTGCTCTTGTCAGGCGTTCTCAAGTCAAGAGTCTCACATCACTTCCCAATTTTCGATATCTTTGAATGCAGCTCCCACAGTGATGCAAAACCTGAGAAGAGACTCCCAAAATACGATTTTTGTGAAACGAATGTAAATAAATTTGTCTCCGATGTAAAAAACAAATTTGCAACTCGTCACCCTAACTATGAGTTCCATGAACACAATTTTAATGGCTTTGTATCGTTCCTCCACAAAAAAATTGACGCCCACTTTTTGATAGATGAAAATGTGTATTCAAACTCAAAAAGGAACAGATTATTTAACCCCTGGATAACAAATGGAATCATTGCGTCAGTGCAGCGCAAAATTTACTTCTATCAGCAGTGGAAAAAGTCTTGTAACGACCATAGCAAACATGGAGATGACGAACTCTATCAACGTTACAAGAACTTTCGATTTGAGCTAAGAAAGGTTATTAAACAGGCCAAGAAAACTTATTACTATAAGAAATTCGAAAATGTAGAAGGAGACATGAAAAAAACCTGGAAACTGATCAATGAACTGAGGGGGAAATCAAAAGTTAATATTAAAGCATCATTCATAATCAATGGTGAAATGGTAACAGATAGAAGGGTTATTGCCAAGGAGTTTAATATGTTCTTCTCATCTATCGCTAGGAACCTTAACACAAAGGTATATTCTTCTACACCACTGCAGATTTGGTGACTGGAGGTCCTGACGGGAACTGCAAATTCCCTGAGCAAACTGCAAAATTTCTCAGATTGCAGAGCAAATTTCGTGGATGTTGCATCAAATCGAAAAATCTGCAGTTTGTTCGAGTGCCATAGCATTCATGACAAGCCTTTCAATAAAGTTATATGATCCAAACTGCAGTTTGTTTCTTCGTCTTCACAAGAAAATCTGCTTTTTCAGGCATTTCTGGGGTCTTTGGTTTTGTAGTAGAAATTATGGTCCCAGGCAATTTATTCATGCTCGGAACCTCTGGCTCCTGGGGGCTGCGCCCCCAGACCCCGCCTTTAATTCAGCACCAATATGAATTTTAAATGTTAAGTGAACAATGAAAGTTTTTCTTGCAGAAATATAACTTCCACGCAATTTCTAAATGTGTGGAACTTCTGGGGGTTTTGCCCCAAGACCCCTGCCCTGTAGAAGGTGCCAAACCTATTTAAACCTGCTACTAGCTTTTGCGAACGAGGTGGCGCAAAGCGCCACCGAGATTGATTGATTGATTGAAAACCCCGGAGGGGCACCACTAAGGGCTTTAAAAACTTAATTACATAATGTATCAATGAGACCAAACTGCAAGGAATTTCTCGGGAACTGCAAAAAAATATTATCTGCACCTATGTTCTTCTACTCTGTCAACAGAACTTCCAGGACCAGGTGATAGCTTTTTGTCATTTTTAGATCCCAAAGGCTGTGTGAGGAGAGCACTAAGAGATACTTCCTATTCAGGCTGTGTGAGGAGAGCACTAAGATTTCAGGCTGTGTGTGGGAGAGCACTAAGAGATACTTCCTATTCAGGCTGTGTGAGGGAGAGCACTAAGAGATACTTCCTATTCAGGCTGTGTGAGGGAGAGCACTAAGAGATACTTCCTATTCAGGCTGTGTGAGGGAGAGCACTAAGAGATGCTTCCTATTCAGGCTGTGTGAGGGAGAGCACTAAGAGATACTTCCTATTCAGGCTGTGTGGGGAGGCACTTAAAGAGATACTTCCTATTCAGGCTGTGTGAGGGAGAGCACTAAGAGATACTTCCTATTCAGGCTGTGTGGGGAAGCACTAGAGATACTTCCTATTCAGGCTGTGGTAAGAATACTTCCTATTCAGGCTGTGTGAGGGAGAGCACTAAGAGATACTTCCCTATTCAGGCTGTGTGAGGGAGAGCACTAAGGCTGTGTGAGGAGAGTACTAAGAGATACTTCCTATTCAGGCTGTGTGAGGGAGAGCACTCCTATTCAGGCTGTGTGAGGGAGAGATACTAAGAGGGAGATACTTCCTATTCAGGCTGTGTGAGGGAGAGCACTAAGAGATACTTCCTATTCAGGCTGTGTGAGGGAGAGCACTAAGAGATACTTCCTATTCAGGCTGTGTGAGGGAGAGCACTAAGAGATACTTCCTATTCAGGCTGTGTGAGGGAGAGTACTAAGAGATACTTCCTATTCAGGCTGTGTGAGGGAGAGCACTAAGAGATACTTCCTATTCAGGCTGTGTGAGGGAGAGCACTAAGAGATACTTCCTATTCAGGCTGTTGAGGGAGAGCACTAAGAGATACTTCCTATTCAGGCTGTGTGAGGGAGAGCACTAAGAGATACTTCCTATTCAGGCTGTGTGAGGGAGAGTACTAAGAGATACTTCCTATTCAGGCTGTGTGGGGAGAGTACTAAGAGATACTTCCTATTCAGGCTGTGTGAGGGAGAGCACTAAGAGACTTCCTATTCAGGCTTAGGCTGGCTGTGGGGGAGAGCACTAAGAGATACTTCCTATTCAGGCTGTGTGAGGGAGAGCACTAAGAGATACTTCCTATTCAGGCTGTGTGAGGAGAGCACTAAGAGATACTTCCTATTCAGGCTGTGAGAGTACTAAGAGATACTTCCTATTCAGGCTGTGTGAGGGAGAGCACTAAGAGATACTTCCTATTCAGGCTGTGTGAGGGAGAGCACTAAGAGATACTTCCTATTCAGGCTGTGTGAGGAGAGCACTAAGAGATACTTCCTATTCAGGCTGTGTGAGGAGAGCACTAAGAGATACTTCCTATTCAGGCTGTGTGAGGGAGTACTAAGAGATACTTCCTATTCAGGCTGTGAGGGGAGAGCACTAAGAGATACTTCCTATTCAGGCTGTGTGAGGGAGAGCACTAAGAGGAGAGATACTAAGAGATACTTCCTATTCAGGCTGTGTGAGGGAGAGCACTAAGAGATACTTCCTATTCAGGCTGTGTGAGGAGAGCACTAAGAGATACTTCCTATTCAGGCTGTGAGGAGAGCACTAAGAGATACTTCCTATTCAGGCTGTGTGAGGGAGAGCACTAAGAGATACTTCCTATTCAGGCTGTGTGAGGAGAGCACTAAGAGATACTTCCTATTCAGGCTGTGTGAGGAGAGCACTAAGAGATACTTCCTATTCAGGCTGTGTGAGGGAGAGCACTAAGAGATACTTCCTATTCAGGCTGTGTGAGGAGAGCACTAAGAGATACTTCCTATTCAGGCTGTGTGAGGGAGAGCACTAAGAGATACTTCCTATTCAGGCTGTGTGAGGGAGAGCACTAAGAGATACTTCCTATTCAGGCTGTGTGAGGGAGAGCACTAAGAGATATTCACGCTTCCTATTCAGGCTGTGTGAGGGAGAGCACTAAGAGATACTTCCTATTCTATTGAGGAGAGCACTAAGAGATACTCTGTGTGAGGGAGAAGCACTAAGAGATAAGATACTTCCTATTCAGGCTGTGTGAGGGAGAGCACTAAGAGATACTTCTATTCAGGCTACTTCCTATTCAGGCTGTGTGAGGGAGAGCACTAAGAGATACTTCCTATTCAGGCTGTGTGAGGAGAGCACTAAGAGATACTTCCTATTCAGGCTGTGTGAGGGAGAGTACTAAGAGATACTTCCTATCCAGGCTGTGTGAGGGAGAGCACTAAGAGATACTTCCTATTCAGGCTGTGTGAGGAGAGTACTAAGAGATACTTCCTATTCAGGCTGTGTGAGGGAGAGCACTAAGAGATACTTCCTATTCAGGCTGTGTGAGGGAGAGCACTAAGAGATACTTCCTATTCAGGCTGTGTGAGGGAGAGCACTAAGAGATACTTCCTATTCAGGCTGTGTGAGGGAGAGCACTAAGAGATACTTCCTATTCAGGCACTAAGAGATACTTCCTATTCAGGCTGTGAGGGCACTAAGAGATACTTCCTATTCAGGCTGTGTGAGGGAGAGCACTAAGAGATACTTCCTATTCAGGCTGTGTGAGGGAGAGTACTAAGAGATACTTCCTATTCAGGCTGTGTGAGGGAGAGTACTAAGAGATAGATACTTCCTATTCAGGCTGTGTGAGGGAGAGCACTAAGAGATACTTCCTATTCAGGCTGTGTGAGGGAGAGCACTAAGAGATACTTCCTATTCAGGCTGTGTGAGGGAGAGCACTAAGAGATACTTCCTATTCAGGCTGTGTGAGGAGAGTACTAAGAGATACTTCCTATTCAGGCTGTGTGAGGAGAGTACTAAGAGATACTTCCTATTCAGGCTGTGTGAGGGAGAGCACTAAGAGATACTTCCTATTCAGGCTGTGTGAGGGAGTCTAAGAGATAGGCCTATTCAGGGAGGACTAACTAAGAGATACTTCCTATTCAGGCTGTGTGAGGGAGAGCACTAAGAGATACTTCCTATTCAGGCTGTGTGAGGGAGAGTACTAAGAGATACTTCCTATTCAGGCTGTGTGAGGGAGAGCACTAAGAGATACTTCCTATTCAGGCTGTGTGAGGGAGAGCACTAAGAGATACTTCCTATTCAGGCTGTGTGAGGGAGAGTACTAAGAGATACTTCCTATTCAGGCTGTGTGAGGGAGAGCACTAAGAGATACTTCCTATTCAGGCTGTGTGAGGGAGAGCACTAAGAGATACTTCCTATTCAGGCTGTGTGAGGGAGAGCACTAAGAGATACTTCCTATTCAGGCTGTGTGGGGAGAGCACTAAGAGATACTTCCTATTCAGGCTGTGTGAGGGAGAGCACTAAGAGATACTTCCTATTCAGGCTGTGTGAGGGAGAGCACTAAGAGATACTTCCTATCCAGGCTGTGTGAGGGAGAGCACTAAGAGATACTTCCTATTCAGGCTGTGTGAGGGAGAGCACTAAGAGATACTTCCTATTCAGGCTGTGTGAGGGAGAGCACTAAGAGATACTTCCTATTCAGGCTGTGTGAGGAGAGCACTAAGAGATACTTCCTATTCAGGCTGTGTGAGGGAGAGCACTAAGAGATACTTCCTATTCAGGCTGTGTGAGGGAGAGTACTAAGAGATACTTCCTCCTAGTGCAGTACACCTCCAGGAAAGATGCCTTCATCCACGTAGCCTTCTACATCACCTTTATAAACGGTACGTGAACCTTAGCTGTTTTACGGATCTAGCTGCCTTGCAGATACCTTGTGATGTTTTGCTCACTTATATCTAGGTGAAAGTTGCGTATATCATGTCACCTTCAGTCAAACCAATTTGAAATTTCGGTCATTTGAGACGCTTAAGTTTACTAAATTTTATGTTCGTCCAGCTCACTCGGTGTCATTTTGCAGGGTTGCTCTTTGCAATTTGTAAGTTTACTGGCGGAGTTTGGGTGCTTGTCTTCGCGACTTGTCTAGCGTTCAACACGGCCATAGGAGCAGTTTACTCCATTTCCTGGCTTTACATGGTTTGTTTAACGTGTTTCTCAATTCTATGATGGTTAACTGAATTTAAACTTCGTATGGATCCGACACATACACTATACAGTTATAATAAAGTTATGATGGATCAGACTGATAATCTGATATAAATGACTACGATCCTGTTAGATAAATGGGTGTTCAATTTGACGTCAGTTACAAAAGTAAAACTGGAATAGTATTACACCAGCCACCACGTAATCCCTTGTTACCCCCTCAGATAGAGTACCACACCACATAATCCCCTGGTATCATCCACAGATAGAGTAACACCCCATTAAATCCCCTGGTACCCCCTCGGCCCTCAGATAGATTACTACCCCACGTAATCCCCTGGTATCCTTGAAGATAGATAACTCCTGCATTTATTCCCCTGGTATTCCCCTCAGATAGAGTACTGCCCCATTTAATCATTAATCCCCTGGTATCCCCTCAGATGGAGTATTCCCCACGTAATCCCCTGGTTTCCCCCTCAGATAGAGTACTACCCCACTTCATCCCCTGGTATCCCTTCAGATAGAGTACCACCCCACGTAATCCCCTGGTATCCCCTCAGATAGAGTACTACCCCACTTTATCCCCTGGTATCCCCTCAGAAAGAGAACTACCCCACTTTATCCCCTGGTATCATCCACAGATAGAGTGCTATCACAAGTAATCTTACCTTCCAATAGTGGTCAGCCTCGTCAGCAGTGCTGACGGGGAAAAATTTTGGTCAAATAGGGGATTTTCAGTCAGTGACTCTCTTTGTGCGCGTAGCACTCAAAGCAAAAAGCTGGGGAAGTCTGTAGTTTGAGATTTTCAAGGAGGAATTCAGTTTTGGTAGGATATTTGACAGATGGGACATGAATATACAAATATTGAAACTGGGGCAGCCTGGGAGTTTAGAGGCCTTTAGATTGGTTCTGGGGTAGGAAAGGTGGGGCTTCAAGATTGGGATTGGGGTTGAGAAATTGGGGCTTCAAGATTTGGATTGGGGTAGGAAAATTAGGGCTTCAAGATTGGGGCTGAACTGTGGTAGGAAAAGTGGGGTTTTACGATTGGGATAGGAAAATGGGGCTTCAAGATTGTAGCCAAAGTAGGACTTCAAGATTGGGATAGCTCAATCCCAATTTGAAGTCCCACTTTTGCTACAATCTTTAAGGTAAGAACAAGGAAAAGTACTGCTTCATTGTAGGGCCTGCTTGTCATTTCAAAAACAGTTCATTACAGATTTCCTGTGCCATGCACAATTTTGGCTACAGTTAGTGTAAGAATCTTTATGAGGCGACAATTTCATCTACTTAAAACGTCTGGCTACTGGGGGCTGCCGCCCCCAGACCCCTGCTTGTCGTTTGAAATACAATTCGTTTCAGGCACCTTGAAATTTCGGCTACATTTAGGGTAGGAATCATTATGAGCCGACAATTTCATCGACTCAGAACGTCTGGCTTCTGGGGCTGCCCCCGACCCCTGCTCGTCATTTGAAAAACTGTTTGCTTTAGATTTTCTGTGTCAGTTACCTTGAAATTTCAACTCAAGTTTGGGTAAGAATCATTACGAGGCGACAATTTCATCTACTTAGAACGTCTGGCTTCTGGGGGCTGCCGCCCCCAGACCCCTGCTTGTCATTAGAACTAAAGTTCCTTACAGATTTCCTGTGCAAAGCACCTCGAAATTTCGACTACAGGTAGGGCAAATTTCATTATGAGGCGACAATTTCATCTACTTAGAACGTCTAGCTTCTGGGGGCGGTAGCCCCCAGACCTCTGCTTGTCATTTGAAATACAGTTCGTTGCAGATTTACTGTGCCAGGCACCTTGAAATTTCGACTCCATTTAGGATAGGGGTCATTACGAAGCGACGATTTCATCTACTCAGAATTTCTGGTTTCTGGGGGCTGCCCCTACTTGGTTTAAAGGTATAATTTCTTTTAAGAGATGCAGTCTATTAGAACCGTGGCAAAAATGGTTGTAAAAATTCGTTTGCTAAGCGAGCAGGCCTGAGAAAGTATAAAATTGGTCTTTAAGGCCGTGCAGCGGCGCTGATTGAGCTGTGTTATTAACTTCCGACCGAAATTTTGGCAAACTGGGGAATTTTCAAAAGCTGCTGACGGGGGAATTTCCCTTCCTGGAAGGTAAGCAAGTAATCCCCTGGTATCCCCCTCAGATAGAGTACTACCCCACTTTATCCCCTGGTACCCCCTCAGATAGAGTACTACCCCACGTAATCCCCTGGTATCCTTGAAGATAGATAACTCCTGCATTTAATCCCCTGGTATTCCCCTCAGATAGAGTACTGCCCCATTTAATCCCCTTGTATCCCCTCAGATAGAGTACCACCCCATATAATCATTAATCCCCTGGTATCCCCTCAGATGGAGTATTCCCCACGTAATCCCCTGGTTTCCCCCTCAGATAGAGTACCACCCCATTTAATCCCCTGGTATCCCCTCAGATAGAGTACTACCCCACTTTATCCCCTGGTATCCCCTCAGATAGAGTACTACCCCACTTTATCCCCTGGTATCCCCTCAGATAGAGTACTACCCCACTTTATCCCCTGGTATCCCCTCAGATAGAGTACTACCGCACTTGATCCCCTGGTATCCCCTCAGATAGAGTACTAGCCCACTTTATCCCCTGGTATCCCCTCAGATAGAGTACTACCCCATTTAATCCCCTGGTATCCCCTTCAGATAGAGTAGTAGAGTACCACCCATATAATCCCCTGGTATCCCCTCAGATAGAGTACCACCCCACGTAATCCCTTGGTATCCTCTCAGATAGAGTACCACCCCATATAATCCCCTGGTATCCCCTCAGATAGAGTACTACCCCACTTTATCCCCTGTATCCTCAGATAGAGTACTACCCCACTTTATCCCTGGTATCCCTCAGATAGAGTACTACTGCACTTGATCCCTGGTATCCCCTCAGATAGAGTAATAGCCCACTTTATCCCCTGGTATCCCCTGATAGAGTACTACCCCATTTAACTCCTGGTATCCCTTCAGATAGAGTAGTAGAGTACCACCCATATAATCCCTGGTATCCCCTCAGATAGAGTACCACCCCACGTAATCCCTTGGTATCCTCTCAGATAGAGTACCACCCCATATAATCCCCTGGTAACCCCCTCAGTTAGAGTACCACCCCATTAAATCCCCTGGTATCCCCCTCAGATAGAGTACCACCCCATTTAATCCCCTGGTATCCCCTCAGATAGAGTACTACCCCATTTAATCCCCTGGTATCCCCCTCAGATAGAGTACTACCCCACCTCTCTGCGCTGTACTGGAGTAGGATTCCTGGCCGGGGTGGGGCAGCTCGGTAACGCGCTCGGCACCCTCCTCAGCAGGTTCACGCTCAGATACTCCATCGGCGGAGTTTACGGCAGGTGAGGAGCTATGTTGCCATGACAACCACCTTTGCAACAAGTATAACGTGCTGTGTGGCTGTCATGACAACCGCACTGTATGTGGAGCTGTCTTGTGTAATTCATTCCAATTGCAAGGCACATGATACTGCTGTGTTTTTTCAGATATTTGTTCTTTTCTATGTCCATGGTCGGCTTATTTTAACATATACTTAATTGTAGTGGCGAATCGACATATTTCATGTCACTTTTTTTGACCAATGTCTTCTTGGTTTCAGAACCCACAGTGTGACTCATACACACAAGATCGAGCCCATAGAATCGGGCAGCGTAACACAGATGGTATCGGTTCCTTGCTAAGAACACGATGGATCAGAAGATCGTAGAGAGGGGGATCAGCAAAAGATTCTTGGAGAAGATGGTCATTCACAAGGGTGGGAAATATCTTCTTTGTATTATTGATATTAAGAATGAGCCTTCAAAATTTTATTTAAATGTCACGAAACAGCAGTAAAAGTCAGAGTTCATATCTCGGAAACCCGTCAGGTAAATTCAAGCGCCTGGACGCCGCTGGTAGCGACCATGTCACTGAGGAGGACCTTAAGGAGCTCTTTGACAGTGACGCTCTTAAGGCTCTCAAATCAGGTAATCTCTTCGATATTACGTGTAATCAATATTTTCACTTGTAAATGATGTTTGAAGCAAAGAGCTAATAAGGCTCAAAGGTCGAAGTGTTTGTTTCACTGGTTCACTGAATGTTTAACTTCCTTGCAGTAATTATATTGTTTGACTGACTTTCTGAATGTTTAACTTCCTTGCAGTCATGACATTGTTTCAGACCACCAGCCTCAAGACATCCTATCTGATGCTGATTTGGCAGCTCTGCTTGACAGAGAGAATCCTCTCCCCTCTAGCAATGCTTACACTGTAGTCGAGAGCGTTGCGACATCGCAATATTGAATAAATAGTTATAATATTCCACTCGATGGCTCGTATTCGCAAACAAGAGGTTCCTTTTAGTAATTGGGAATATTTCGAAAGTTTGTGCTCAACTGCTCCATTTCCCTAAAAGTAAAGAAAATTCCTTGATTTGTGCATATGGACCATTGAGTCAGCATTTTTTAATTTTAACACCATTTTATACACAATAAACTTAGATTATAATTATATTTCGTTAATAATAATCGATAGCATTTTGTTATTTATTGACTATAAATTTCATAATTGAATAAGTATTTTTAATTGTCCTTTCATTACCTAATAGTTTGTTATTTATTAAGTATTGTGACCCCCTCAATCGTGACAGTTAACTTAATCACCTTTTCAGTTTTCAGTTTTCTCATCTTGAACTTTTTCCATAAAATTCTGCTTGATCTGAATCTCTATTATTGTGACCCCAAAGACTCTGGAGATCAAGTTTATTACTATCTTTTTATATTACAGTATTTCGTTTTTAATATTTACTAGTTTTGTGTAAGATGCTGCAGGGACTGAAACGTCAGTTTAATATCATTGATTTATGTTTAACTACGAGATAAACGCCCTGCAAATGTTAATTCAAGATGTCTATCGAGGACTCTTTTGTTTCTAAGATGTTGTTTCTGCTATTCTGTTCGTAACTCCTTTGTACCCAAGAATGGAGTGTGAACTGATTTTGCAGTCAAATAAACTGGAAATAAATGAAGTGGATTAATTTATTTTTTAAAATTTTGTGGCGAGCTGAAAATCCATATCTCAGGCCCGACAACTATCACACAAAAGAACAAATCTCCTAATGTGTGACAATCTGAAGCACTGTGTGTGACGGTGCCCATTGTTCTAAACGTGCTAATAATTTCATTAAAATTCAAAAGCTCCGTCTCCTGCCCCATCTGTGAGGAGCAGTTGGCACCTCTCCTTCCCTTCTCGTAGATCAACCCATTTAAAATTAGCAGTACCACTGTAGCAGGGTGTTACTTCGCAGATTTCTGATTTACCACCTGGTTATGATGCTTCTCTGCTGAGATACGCATTCACATGCTGTCACCACACATCTGGTGATAAACTCGAGGTTCAGTTTATTTCGATACGTTTTCTATCACCTCGCTATGAAGTACAGTGCGAAATTTCTTGACACTTAACAGAATTGAACCTTCTCCCCCAAGGCTGATAAGGTGATACTTGAGAATGACTATAATACGTAACCTCCAACATCTACCATCATCTTGTGCACTGACTAACTATGTCCCCTCACCAATCAATGTCTTCCTCATTACCCTTTTAATGACTCCTCTATTTGCCTAATTCGCAATAAGTTGAATGGTTTTCTCCCTAACTAAGATATGTACTCATGGATGATGAAGCCCGCTCCTTTAATTGAATATTGAAATTTAAAAAGCTCCACTGATTGCATAGTTCTGGTAATATTGTGTTTTTATTCATGCTGAAGCAGCTGAGTATTATGGCATTAAGAAACTCGAAGGCGAGGGCTGAGTTTAGATTTTCTTGTCTGTTTGGCAATATTTTCCCACTTTGCAGTTGGTCAGGTTATTACGCACTGTTTGCACCATAATTTTAGAAATGTCGGAGCGCACACCCGGTGTATGATAATGTGTTTGTAGGATAGCAGGGTGGGCGTCCCATGTTTATCGTTTACCTTTTTTGAGAAATGTGAGCACGGTGCAGGAATGTAGGATATGGGCGCCTGGTTTATCGCTGTTGTGGTTGGTGTTGCAGTTCTTTCCTTCGACCAAGGTAAGACGGCTCTGCGACAAGTAGCTGCTTTAACTAATGGCATACTGCCAGCCTCTTGAACACCTATTTAGGGGCAGTGAGCGGCTCTTACCAAAAATACCCGCTCGCAAACATCCTCATGCCCTTCTCATAGTTTGCTTTAACTGATAGTGAAACCCACTACCATAACAAATCATCATGAAAAATTACGCATAAAAATCTGCAACGTTTCAGCATCAGCTGACACCAGCATTGCACTGTTTTCTGACGTTTGTTCACCGAAGGATTATCCGGAGGGTACATTCTACGTCTGTCAAGCGAGTAAAGTACCCCAAGTTTACACCCAATTCCACCTCTACCTCAACAAAACCGACCTCTCACCGGGGGAGACTTGCGCTATGGTTTTCAACCTTCTTAGAAGTAGAACCCACGAAATAACTGCAGCTTACCAACTCAAGTTCTGGATATCGATCCCTTTCGTCTACAAGGGGAAAATCTCTCAAAGTAACCGCTATGAGCACGACGCCACTGAGGCCATCCGAGGGGAGTATGGTCGAATGTATGACATGCCGGGACTCCTGATGGACACCGCCAACGTCATCGTCATTGAGATACGCTCTCGAAGCATCGGTGTAACGATTAATGGCGTTCCTCTCCTGCCGAGCTTCAAATACGCTCTTCTGGATATCGTGGGTGATCTCGGCAGGGCATTTTCCATACGGACAATTGGGCGTTGCGTCACCTACGACATGCAACAGAGCTTCACGCTCTCCTTCGGTGGGTACCACTATACCTAATACCTGAAAATTTGCATTTTTCCTAGCTGTAGTACCTAGGGAAATTTCAAAAATAGGAAAAATGCAAATTTTCAGCCCCCATCCCTTCTCAGACACCTAATGTATATTGAATCTAAAAATGCAAAACATCAAGGTGATCAGATCAGGTTTGAGGTACCATATAAACTTGAAGAATGGAGACAGGTCTGTAATATAAATAGCCCAAGAAAAATATGTTCAACCTAATGCTCTAATGTTATAATTTAGAACTTTGGATTGTTTTGAAGTCAAAAATGTGTAAACTTAACTCAGATATCATATCAGTGCAAACCACAATTTTAAGGAACTGTACTATGGATTTTCAGCCCACAACATTACCTGAAATTTAATAGGGTTGGCTAATTAGCCAAGTTATGCATTCTTTCAATTTTGTGTAAATGCAAATCGGTTGATAACTGATTTTTGGAACATTCTTATTTACAAAAGTGAATTACTGATAAACATTCAACAAATTGTTTCTATAAGTGTTCCTGCAATACAACTATAAATGTTGTGATATGATAATCAATTTACCTTTTTAAGTATCACTGAGTTTGCTTTCTTTAATTTCTTGTTAAATAACTTCAAAAGATTACTCAAAATCATATCCTTATGTTTTCATGGACAACTTCAAGTTCTACACCAAGCGATTTTGGTTGTTTCCTATAATAGACATGGTTATTCCAGAACTTTCCAAGTTTCCAGTGTGGGGATTGGGAAAATCAATTTTAAGTTGAGTGGCAGCCGAGTGAAAATGAAATTAACATGAAAATTATCGGTCATGCGAACGAATTACTCCGAGAGTCCTCCTTGAGAGTCCTCCGTGAGTACTCCGAGAGTCCTCCCGCAGTACTCCGAGAGTCCTCCGGGAATACCTGAGAGTTCTCCGGAGTACCTGAGAGTTCTCCGGGAGTACTCCGGCAGTCGAGTCCGAGAGTTCTCTGAGAGTCCTGGGAGTACCTGAGAGTCCGGGAGTACTCTGAGAGTCCTCCTGAGTACCTGAGAGTCCTACACCGAGAGTACTCGAGAGTTCTCGGGAGTACCTGAGTTCTCCGGGAGTACTCTGAGAATCCTCCCGCAGTACCTGAGAGTCCTATGCAGACAGGAGTCCCGGGATCGGGAATACGTGTTTAGCAAGTTGCGCACTGAGAGTCTGGAGTACTCTGAGAGTGCGCAGCCCACGTCTGGCATTGGCAAGGTTGCGCAGCCCACGTCTGGCAAGGTTTTAAAGTTCTCCGGGAGTACTTCAGCGGTGCCTCCCGCAGTACCTTTGAGAGTCCTCCCGCAGTACTCCGTGTGCGTCTCCCATGTAAACGGGAGCCTTCATTATCTATGACAATGACGTCACTCAGAAAAATATAATTAAGCGCATCTAGCGCTTTAAGCATTAGGTTAGGGTTCGACTGGTTGGGGTTAGGATTTGTTAGGTTCAGTCTTAGGATTAAGGTTGCTCTAACCAGATCCCTAGTTTTTCGCGCGCGCGCCGCGCCTTGCTCGTTTCGCGACACCCCTGGTTAGGGGAAGGATTAAGGTTAGGGTTTTGGTTAGGGCAATGGTTTAGGTTAGGTTTAGGATACAGAAAAATTGACGTTTAGATCTGTGACGTCACTCAGAGCCGTTCATATGCATGGGAGACATACCGTACTCCGAGGGTCCTATGGGACAGGGAGTACCCCGGGATCGGGAGCACGTGTTTAGCAAGTTGCGCAGGCAGTACGTCTGGCATAAGCAAGGTTGCGCAGGCAACGTCTGGCGAGGTTTTTAAGTTTTTAGCAATGGGGAAGTTAAGCGGCGCGAGCCGGCGCAACACTCACACTTCCCTTGCCTGGTGATACCAAGCCCGCTGATGCAGTTGCTAAACACGTATCCTGTTTCATGTTTGCTAAACACGTATCCTGTTTCATGTTTGCGTCGCGCGCGGCACCACGCTTCCTCAGAAGCGCCGCGCGCGTACACACACCTATGCGGGCTTAGGAACTGATGCAGCTCCGCGAGGCGGCTGCGTCACCGCTGCGCGGCACGTCGCTCGGGAGGGTCTATCTTCGATGCGATAGACAATTATAATAACAATCTGCCAATCTAACCAAATCCCCAGTTTTATACGCACGGTAGTGGAACCTTCCGAGCTCAGAGCTGCGCGGCTTGCGTCAGCGGGTCAGACCAGCAAGACCAAGTTTTTAATTTCTATGATTATACCGAAATGAAAACCTGGCATTGTAAAACAGGTTTTACATACTCGTAGCAATATCAACATTCAAATTCCATGGCTAACATCAATTTCAAAAATGAAATAGAAACTGAAAAATAAAATGGTATTGGTGATGGTCAAATACTCGGGTTTAAATTTAATAATAATATGTCTTGTTTATTATTGTGGCGGCGCTGATTCTCGAGAGGGTCTGTCAACGTCAGACAAATTACATCAAATAATTATTTAATATTTGCTCATTTTTGGCCGATTTCCCAAATGCCAATTTTAAATAAAAAAGATACTCATAATCATAGAATTTACTTATTTTAATTTAGTCTTAAACTTAAAGTTAACGTTACGATGACATAAAACGTGCACTTTTCATATTCTGATTTGGTTTTGGGTGTGAACTGTGATTGTGAATTGCGAGCCGCGCGGAAAAGAGTGCTGGTATTGGTAACTGAGTAATGTAACTGGTTGTAAATAAACAGACTTTATACCTTTATTTCAACATGAGCAAGCATCCGCCATGAATATGAAATTAAAATAAATCATAACCAAATACCAATAACAATGTTTTTTAAACCATAACCTGATCATTGTTAGAGCAAGCAGCAATGCAAATTTAAAAGTTTAACGTACGATTCTTCTAAAAATCGAAAATGCGGGATGAACATCACCATAAATTACAATAATATCATAATTTCAAATCTGTTATAAAGCTTGAGCAAGGCGAACTAGAACTACAGTTACGACGCTGTCAAGTTTTACTATTGCTGAGTTTGTGATCTAAACAGTCAGTCCGCTTCCGATCGCTCATAGGCAACCGCTTAGTCTCTAGTTCGAGCATGAATGACAATACAGTGAGGAGGTTGGAGAGGAATAGGTGTATCGTCAGCCTGAAACAGTGAATAAGTTGAGAGTCAGCAATATTTCGATTCGTCACTACTATTAAGTTCCTTAGGGGGTGTATTTATGAAGGTTGTAATTGGGGGATTTTTCGGGAAAATCCCCATATTTTTACAGACCATGACAGTTCAAAATGACGTCATTATCATATGTTCACTAGAGTAATGACTTGAGATTTGAGAAAGATCCCCAAATTACAACCTACCAAATTTGTAAACACCAAAATTTTACTCCACATAAATACACCTCCTAAGGTATGTGTTAAACTAAGCAGACCATGGACATGGGAAAAGGACAAATATCTGATTATCTGAAAAAGCACAGCAGTAATTATCATGTGCCAATCGGAATGACTGTCACAAAACAGCTCCACAATCCACATGCGATACAGTGCTGTTGTCATGACAGCCACACAGCACGTTGTACTTGTTGTCATGGCAACATAGCATATGCTCCTCACCTGCCGTAAACTCCGCCGATGGAGTATCTGAGCGTGAACCTACTGAGGAGGGTGCCGAGCGCGTTACCGAGCTGCCCCACCCCGGCCAGGAATCCTACTCCAGTACAGCGCAGAGAGGTGGGGTAGTACTCTATCTGAGGGGGATACCAGGGGATTAAATGGGGAGTACTCTATCTGAGGGGGATACCAGGGGATTAAATGGGGAGTACTCTATCTGAGGGGGATACCAGGGGATTAAATGGGGAGTACTCTACCTGATGGGAGACCAGGGGATTAAATGGGGAGTACTCTATCTGAGGGGGATACCAGGGGATTACTCTATCTGAGGGGATACCAGGGGATTAATCTATCTGAGCTGGGGATACCAGATACCAGGGGATTACGTGGGGTAATACTCTATCTGAGGGGGATACCAGGGAATTAAATGGGTGGTACTATATCTGAGGGGATACCAGGGGATTGAATGGGGAGTACTCTATCTGAGGGGGATACCAGGGGATTACTCTATCTGAAGGGGATACCAGGGGATTACTCTATCTGAGGGGATACCAGGGGATTAATCTATCTGAGCTGGGGATACCAGGGGATTACGTGGGGTAATACTCTATCTGAGGGGATACCAGGGGATTAAATGGGGAGTACTCTATCTGAGGGGGATACCAGGGGATTACTCTATCTGAGGGGATACCAGGGGATTATATGGGGTGGTATTCTATCTGAAGGGGATACCTGGGGATTAAATGGTGTGGAACTCTATCTGAGGGGATACCAGGGGATTAAATGGGGAGTACTCTATCTGAGGGGGATACCAGGGGATTACGTGGGGTAGTACTCTATCTGAGGGGGATACCAGGGGATTACTCTATCTGAGGGGATACCAGGGGATCAAATGGGGTGGTACTCTATCTGAGGGGATACCAGGGGATTAAATGGGGCAGTACTCTATCTGAGGGGAATACCAGGGGATTACGTGGTGGCTGGTGTAATACTATTCCAGTTTGTTTTATTTTTGTAACTGACGTCAAATTGAACACCCATTTATCTAACAGGATCGTAGTCATTTATCTCAGATTATCAGTCTGATCCATCATAACTTTATTATAACTGTATAGTGTATGTGTCGGATCCATACGAAGTTTAAATTCAGTTAACCATCATAGAATTGAGAAATACGTTAAACAAACCATGTAAAGCCAGGAGATGGAGTAAACTGCTCCAATGGCCGTGTTGAACGCTAGACAAGTCGCGAAGACAAGCACCCAAACTCCGCCCGTAAACTTACAAATTGCGAAGAGCAACCCTGCAAAATGACATTGAGTGAGCTGGACGAACATAAAATTCAGTAAACTTAAGCGTCTCAAATGACCGAAATTTCAAATTTGTTTGACTGAAAGTGACATGATATACGCAACTTTCACCTAAATATTAGTGAGCAAAACATCACAAGGTACCAGCAAGGCAGCTAGATCCGTAAAACAGCTAAGGTTCACGTACCGTTTATAAAGGTGATGTAGAAGGCTACGTGGATGAAGGCATCTTTCCTGGAGGTGTACTGCACTAGGAGGATGCCAATAACGAAGCCAAGCACGTAGAGGAGGTTCCTCACGGAGTTGAATAGGAAGTATCTCTTAGTGCTCTCCCTCACACAGCCTGGACAGTGGGTTTTGTGGTGGCCAAAGATTCCTCATCATCTGAATCACTTTCAAATGGTTCGTTAACTTTTCAATTTCATAGCCCTGATTACTGCAGCTTATAATGATCAAGAATGAAGGTCATTTTTATTGCGACGAATGTGATTATACAGCCAAAATTTAGACACATAACTCTTCCCTCCCGACTCACGCGTTGTCTTATCGTCGTCGTAGGACCTGGCGAACTCGCGCAGGCTTTTACACGTGGAGATATCCGTGCAGGAGGCCGGGTTGTCAAGGGTTGCCGTGGCGTTGACGCAGTGGTTGTCATGACAACAGGTCCGCCCCTGGGAGTCGAGGGGGTTGCAAACTTCCCCATCTGCACTGCATGTCAGATCGTCGCTCCACTTCACTGGGTTAGGCGGGGGGTTAGGTGGGGGTTGGTCGGCCATTGGGGGTGGTTAGGTCATCACTCCACTTCACTGAGTATGGTGGGCGTTAGTCAAGGGGGGTATAGTGGGGGGGTTAGGTCGTCACTCCACTTCACTGATGTAGGTGGGCGTTAGTCAAGGGGGGGTGTTGGTGGGCCGTACGGGGGGGTGGTTAGGTCGCCACTCCACTTCACTGAGTATGGTGGGCGTTAGTCAAGGGGGGGGTATAGGGGGGGTGGTTAGGTCGCCACTCCACTTCACTGAGTTAGGTGGAGGTCAGTCAAGGGGGGGGTATGTGGGGGGGGGGTTAGGTCGCCACTCCACTTCACTGAGTTAGGTGGGGGTTGGTCAAGGGGGGGGGGGTATGGTGGGGGTTTAGGTCATCACTCCACTTCACTGGGTTTGGTGGGGATCAGTTTAGGGGGGTTAGGTGAGAATATTTCACTTCAGGGGGAAAGATTAGGGTCTGGGTAAGGATTAGGGTTAGAGTTAATAACATTGGGTTATCAATAACATCAGGATTATGGTTCATTGGTTACAGTCAGAACTGGAGATGAAGTTTCGTGAGGTGAAATGTGGTGAGGTTAAATTTCAGGCTCCGCAAAACTTAATTTTGAATCAAAATTAAGTTTAGGGAAGCCCAACCATAAGTAGCTAATAAGGAAGCGAAAGAATGAATTTAAGAGTACAATAAATCGCAGATTTCCCTAAAGTGAGGCTCATTAGTTTAGTTTGTGAAATAGTTAATTATGGTCATGGAAGTGGTTTTGAGAGGCTGCATATACCTGAGGAGGTGAGGTCTACCCCGCAATTGCACTGGTTAGTGAGGATCTCCTCAGTCAGGACATGGGAGGCGAAGTACTGAACGTTACACACGACCATGAAGGTAGCCAGCAGGATCGTCGTTCCGCGGTGAGACGTGGCAATCAGTACACGAGTTAATACGCAAGTAGTGATTGTATTGGATTCACTTTCTCGTTTTCATATGTAAAGGCAATAAGGAAATTTCGAACAAAACCCAGTGGAAATGCAATCAATAGTAAGGGAACTATCATCAAATGCCGGGGTCCTCTGTGAAAAAATTCGTTCTTAAGGTTTTGATGCTCCAATCGACTCCAATAGGTGTCTAGAGTCACCAAAAAAATTTATTCAATTTTTGGAGTTGCGGAAACCCAGGGTGACCACGCCCTTTTTGACCGTGGGAATTTTGAGGAAAATCACTAAAATTTAGCTGAATGGCAACTAAGGCATGATTATACTCTAAACCTAGGTTTTTGATACGAGAAATCCATTGCAACCATTATCTAGACTTCAAATCGCATATTTTGGCCATAATTGGCCACGCCCAGTTTTTGTCATGGCCATTTTGGCTAAAAATCTCAAAATTTTGACAAGACCATACCATATCAAGATTATACTCTAAACCTACGTTTTTTGGTGCGAGAAATCCATTGAAGCCACTATCTAGACGTCAACTCGCATATTTTGGTCATTTCTGACCACGCCCAGTTTTTGTCAAGGCCTTTTTGGCCAAAAATCTCGAAATTTTGATTCGACCATACCATAACATGATTATACTCTAAACCTATGTTTTTTCTTTTTTTGATACGAGAAATCGATTAAAGCCACTATCTAAGCGCCAACTCGCATATTTTGGCCACTACTGACCACGCCCAACTTTGCCAAAATCTTGAAATCTTGATAAGACCGTACCATACCATGATTATAGTCTAAGTCCATGTTTTTCGATGCGAGAAATCGATAGAAGCCCGTATCTAGACTCCAAATCGCATATTAAAGCAAAAATTGGTCTCGCCCGCTTTTTACAGCCATTTTGCTAAAAAAATCTGGTAATTACTTAATTAGGGATCGTTCACATATTACAGAATCACATTGGGGGAGGGGGGAGGTTTCCGAAGGATTACGTTTCATGTTATTGTAACAAATACAACAACTATAAACTTGATTACGAGGGGAGGGGGATAAAATCGGCCAAAAATTGATTACGTAGTATGACGTGAACGATCCCTTATAACAATTGCGATTTAGAAGGCCATAGCATAAAACATACTCTAAACGACACGATGAACTGTAAAAGTGTAAAGTCTGACACCCAAAAGTCTGACATTGGCGAGCTTTTGAATGTCTGTTGGCTTCAACCTGTTGAATACTGGAGGTTCGTAATAAGCCGTCCACCTATTCCTTTCTTAACTTTACTGCAAACTCCAAGGCCAGCCCCTCAAAAGGTCAAAGTATCAGATGAAGTTGCCTTCTGGTACTTTCATCTTTTCATATGTTTCATTACGGGTGATACCTAACTAAAAAATGGGACTTTTTTGTAACGGTCACTGCAGCCGAACTTGATTGGAAACGTTTTGAGCTCTGCCTGCCTTATAAGCCTATAGAAACCGAATACTATCGCCCTCACATCCTCAAATTTGATATTATAAAGCAGTGTTGTAAATTAGTGTTGATATTATTCAGAAGTTCACTTGATATATTCTGATGATGCATACTCAAGTGCATCGTCAAGGTTTGTGTGAGGCCAAGTCAAGACTGAAGAGTGCGAGTGGTGTCAAAGGTTAATTGTTGTCAAAGGTAGAGTGTTGTCAAACTCAAGAGAACACTGATGCAGAGAAAAGAGTGTTGCCAAAGGTTGAGTGGTTTCAAAAAGTCAAGGGTAGAATGCTGTCAAGGAGAAATTGGGAAGACCAATGTCAAGGAAAAGTTGGTATCAAGGTAAGAGTTCTCTCAAAGCTTCAAAGAAAGCGTGCTGTTACGAATAAATTGCTATCAAGGGAAGAGTGCTGTGAAATGTGGAGTGTTGTCAAATGTATACTGCTGTCAAGGGTACAGTGCCATCAACTTGACTGCACTCTACCCTTGACTTAATCTAAGGAAGAGTGATGTCTTGCAGTCTAGAGTAGATTTCTGTCAAGGATAGAGTGCTTCAAAGGGTAAAGTGATGTATAGCATCGAAGTGAATGGTGAAGTGTGGAGTGGAGCCAAGGGAAGAGTCCTGTCAAGGATAGAGTGATGTCATGGGTAAAGTGATGTCAGGACTAGTAGAGTGATGTCAAGGGTAAACTGTAAAGTGGTGTCATACCCCGTAGAGTGGTGTCTAGGGATGTGTGCTATCAAGGGTAGCTTGGTGTAAAGGTTGAAGTGAGCTGTGAAGGATATAGTGCTGTCAAGGGAAAGTGCTGTCAAAATTAAGTGCTGTAAAAGCCAAGCGTAGAATGCTATCAAAGGTTCAAGACTAAAATGTGCGATTGAATAAGTTATTTGTCTGCAGTCAAGTAACGAAAGCTGTTATCGTGAAGTGCAGTCAAAGGTCGATTTTTGTCAAGGATAAACAGTAAAACAGGTTGATGCCATGGGTGGGGGGATTCTTCCTCTCTTGGCAAGGAATGATTCTTGCCAAGCGTTGAGTGCTGTTGAGAGTAGAATTCTGTAAGCTGTCAAGAGTCAAGGATAAAGTGTGTCAAGGGTAGAGTGCTGTCAGGTGGAGTGTACTGTAAAGTGTCAGTGATGAAGTGTTGTCAAGGGTAGAGTAAAGAATGCTGCCCGGCTCTCAAGGAATGAGTGTTGTCTTGAGGAATATACTATCAAGGTTGGAGTGCTACCATTAATTAAGTGTTCCCAAAATTGGCATTACAAAAATTGCGTTAATACTGGTCTGGATGCTGGTTTCACTGGATGTTTCTTAACAAACCCATCGAAGACATGGGCCTGGAGTATAGTATAATCATGGTATAATGTTATTGCCTCGAATCAAAATGTATAATCATTGTTTAATAATGGTATAGTATGGTCTTATCAAATTTTCGAGATTATTGGCCAAAACAATCAGGACAAAAACTGGGCGTGGTCAGTAGTGGCCAAAATATGCGAGTTGGTGCTTAGATAGTGGCTTGAATCGATTTCTCGTATCAAAAAACATAGGTATAGAGTATAATCATGTTATGGTATGATCGAATCAAAATTTCGAGATTTTTGGCCAAAAAGGCCTTGACAAAAACTGGGCGTGGTCAGAAATGACCAAAATATGCGAGTTGACGTCTAGATAGTGGCTTCAATGGATTCCTCGCGCCAAAAAACGTAGGTTTAGAGTATAATCTTGATATGGTATGGTCTTGTCAAAATTTTGAGATTTTTAGCCAAAATGGCCATGACAAAAACTGGGCGTGGCCAATTATGGCCAAAATATGCGATTTGAAGTCTAGGTAATGGTTGCAATGGATTTATCGCATCAAAAAACCTAGGTTTAGAGTATAATCATGCCTTAGTTGCCATTCAGCTAAATTCTAGTGATTTTTCTCAAAAATTCCCACGGTCAAAAAAGGGCGTGGTCACCCTGGGTTTTCCGCAACTCCAAAAATTGAATAAATTTTTTTGGTGACTCTAGACACCTATTGGAGTCGATTGGAGCATCAAAACCTTAAGAACGAATTTTTTCACAGGTATGCTACACAGTTCCCTTACTACAAACACCGCGATGTTTTCCCCAGTACTCAGTAGGTGCACTAACCCGCGGATGGGCCGGAAGAAGAGCTTGGGGAGGCTGAGGCCGTGGATGGCAGGGTCGGAGTAGGGGTACAGCTCGACATTGAGGAGGTCAGGCCTCAGTTTGTCTCCTAGGTTAGTGTCTAGCATCATCATCACCGTCTCTTGGGCCCGCTTAGTCTGCCCTGAGAAGTGTTTAAATCATTGTTAATTAAACAATATATAACATTTCACGAAAACATCATGATTTCATAGCATAGGAAGCTTTGGAACAGAAATTCATGACCAACAAATGATTCACCATATTAAGATGTGATATCGACATCACCCCTTTTAAAGTTTTAATACGTCTCTGACCCATCGCCAAGCATTTGAATTATAACCATCATTTGTAACCATTGAAAAATTTATGTAAATCATAAATGGTAAATTTATCGAGCATATGCCCATAAAACCATTTCTAATATTCAGCATTTCCCAATAATCCCAACTTGATTATAGGTTAGTTTTCAATTGGTTATCATATCTATTTGAATTGAAGGTTGAGACAATTAGGGAGGAGAATATAAGGATAAACTGATAACAGGTTAAATTGGTTAAAGTGACTAAGTAGGTTTAGTGGGTTGAATTGGTAAAGGGAGAAATATAGGAAAGGGACTTTAACATCCAGTTTTAACCGTTTTAACCGTCGCGTTCTTTCTTATATCAATCATGGGTTTAGCAGTAAATCGAACGCCTTAAAACCGCCGCGAACCATCACAACCAAATCCTTTTTGGTTTTTGGAAAAATTCATCGGCTCCACTTAGAAGCTATTTATGGATGACTACCAAGTTGGTAAGCAGGAGAAATAAGCTCTTGCTTTACTGAAAATCAATTGCCTTGGATAGTGGGTACTTCAGTCTTCAAGGCTAATTGTTGGCATTACATCTCGACCATCAGAAGGTTTCAAACGTATTGATTCTGTCACAGCACATAAAGTATAGCATATGGACCAACACATGTTAGCCTATACCTATCATGGTGCTGGACAGGAACTCAGTGTAGATCCTTGCTGTACGGCATGTTAAACAAGGAATCGAAGCTGAGGGGCTCCGTACTGGACATTGCTATTGCGACGTATGTGATTATAAAGAAAAGATTTAGATTCAATTCCATCCACACAACACACATGGTTGAGGAGCATATAAAGTTAAACATCAATTATTTAGATTGATAGATAGTACGGAGGCTCATGAAATCACGGAGCTTAGGTCCGGCATGGATATACACATATTCGTTTGCTGACCTCATGTAATGTTGACTATCAGGTTATCCATTATCTTCAAGTTCAAACTAACTCTTAGTCTTACTTTCAAAGAAAATATCAAATAATCGTCTTGAATGCTATGTATTCTGTTTGATGGGCACAGGAACTTCCGAGATTGATAATAATGTTAGCTTCTATCTCAGGTTTAGGTTCTTAGTCAAGGCCGAGTTTGCATTGTCAAGGCCGCAGCCGAGACCGAGTTCATATAACATTCGTAAAGCTACAATTTTATTTTTCCATGATTTTCTGTATAACTATTTATTAAAAGAATCGTTTGCCAATTGAATCAGTTAAATTTGAAAAATTTCTTATTATATATAGTATTATGTCAAATCTTATTAAAATTTTATGTTAAATTTAAACCCAGTGAAAATTTCAGTTTGTTAGACCAAAAATTCAGCCTAAGTTGTGAAATAACACGAAAAATTCCGGCAATTAGCTAGGTATCGAACTCAGCAGAATGAAGAAAAATTTTGTCGAAGCCGAGTTTGAAAAAGGGGCCGATTTTGGCAGAGGCCGAGTTCTCGGTCGTTTGCTGCCACATGCCCGGTTGCAATCATTATAGTTAATAAGTGCTCCTCCTATGATTATAACCATAATAAACGAGTATCAATATGCTGGATCAATACTCATTGCTACACCCTGAATCCTCATTGAATATTCCTTCGCTATCATGTTATCAACATTTATCTATGTTCAGTTGTTTTATTATTTCAATATTATTTCAAGTCTACATTATGCATTTTCGTATGAATCTGAACGAATAGAAACCTCATAATATCATTAAAAGCTGGAGATAAGATATAGGTAGATCATGCATCTAACAGTCTCCTTCAGTTCAAAATTGAATAAATTATTCACACTCAATCATTCTCCCGTTATTGCGTCCAAATCACCACCATTCTGTTAAGAAGCTGAGATATCGTAGTTTGAACATATGCACCCATAAGCCTGAGGGAAAATCGAAAAAGTCTCAAAGTGGTGTTATTAGTACCTTTAGCGGCGCTGTATCTAGGAGAGTCTCAAAGTGTGGTGTTATTAGTACCTTTAGCGGCGCTGTATCTAGGAGAGTCTCAAAGTGTGGTGTTATTAGTACCTTTAGCGGCGCTGTATCTAGGAGAGTCTCAAAGTGTGGTGTTATTAGTACCTTTAGCGGCGCTGTATCTAGGAGAGTCTCAAAGTGGTGTTATTACCTTTAGCGGCGCTGTATCTAGGAGAGTCTCAAAGTGTGGTGTTATTAGTACCTTTAGCGGCGCTGTATCTAGGAGAGTCTCAAAGTGTGGTGTTATTAGTACCTTTAGCGGCGCTGTATCTAGGAGAGTCTCAAAGTGTGGTGTTATTAGTACCTTTAGCGGCGCTGTATCTAGGAGAGTCTCAAAGTGTGGTGGTGTTACCTTTAGCGGCGCTGTACCTTTAGCGGTACCGCTGCTGTATCTAGGAGAGTCTCAAAGTGTGGTGTTATTAGTACCTTTAGCGGCGCTGTATCTAGGAGAGTCTCAAAGTGTGGTGTTATTAGTACCTTTAGCGGCGCTGTATCTAGGAGAGTCTCAAAGTGTGGTGTTATTAGTACCTTTAGCGGCGCTGTATCTAGGAGAGTCTCAAAGTGTGGTGTTATTAGTACCTTTAGCGGCGCTGTATCTAGGAGAGTCTCAAAGTGTGGTGTTATTAGTACCTTTAGCGGCGCTGTATCTAGGAGAGTCTCAAAGTGTGGTGTTATTAGTACCTTTAGCGGCGCTGTATCTAGGAGAGTCTCAAAGTGTGGTGTTATTAGTACCTTTAGCGGCGCTGTATCTAGGAGAGTCTCAAAGTGTGGTGTTATTAGTACCTTTAGCGGCGCTGTATCTAGGAGAGTCTCAAAGTGTGGTGTTATTAGTACCTTTAGCGGCGCTGTATCTAGGAGAGTCTCAAAGTGTGGTGTTATTAGTACCTTTAGCGGCGCTGTATCTAGGAGAGTCTCAAAGTGGTGTTATTATTACCTTTAGCGGCGCTGTATCTAGGAGAGTCTCAAAGTGTGGTGTTATTAGTACCTTAAGCGAGGCTGTACCTAGGAGAGTCTCAAAGTGTGGTGTTATTAGTACCTTTAGCGGCGCTGTATCTAGGAGAGTCTCAAAGTGTGGTGTTATTAGTACCTTTAGCGGCGCTGTATCTAGGAGAGTCTCAAAGTGTGGTGTTATTAGTACCTTTTTAGCGGCGCTGTATCTAGGAGAGTCTCAAAGTGTGGTGTTATTAGTACCTTTAGCGGCGCTGTATCTAGGAGAGTCTCAAAGTGTGGTGTTATTAGTACCTTTAGCGGCGCTGTATCTAGGAGTCTCAAAGTGTGGTGTTATTAGTACCTTTAGCGGCGCTGTATCTAGGAGAGTCTCAAAGTGTGGTGTTATTAGTACCTTTAGCGGCGCTGTATCTAGGAGAGTCTCAAAGTGTGTTGTTATTAGTACCTTTAGCGGCGCTGTATCTAGGAGAGTCTCAAAGTGTGGTGTTATTAGTACCTTTAGCGGCGCTGTATCTAGGAGAGTCTCAAAGTGTGGTGTTATTAGTACCTTTAGCGGCGCTGTATCTAGGAGAGTCTCTAAGTGGTGTTATTAGTACCTTTAGCGGCGCTGTATCTAGGAGAGTCTCAAAGTGTGGTGTTATTAGTACCTTTAGCGGCGCTGTATCTAGGAGAGTCTCAAAGTGTGGTGTTATTAGTACCTTTAGCGGCGCTGTATCTAGGAGAGTCTCAAAGTGTGGTGTTATTAGTACCTTTACGCTGTTCTAGGAGAGTCTCAAAGTGTGGTGTTATTAGTACCTTTAGCGGCGCTGTATCTAGGAGAGTCTCAAAGTGTGGTGTTATTAGTACCTTTAGCGGCGCTGTATCTAGGAGAGTCTCAAAGTGTGGTGTTATTAGTACCTTTAGCGGCGCTGTATCTAGGAGAGTCTCAAAGTGTGGTGTTATTATTACCTTTAGCGGCGCTGTATCTAGGAGAGTCTCTAAGTGTGGTGTTATTAGTACCTTTAGCGGCGCTGTATCTAGGAGAGTCTCAAAGTGTGGTGTTATTAGTACCTTTAGCGGCGCTGTATCTAGGAGAGTCTCAAAGTGTGGTGTTATTAGTACCTTTAGCGGCGCTGTATCTAGGAGAGTCACAAAGTGTGGGACCACTAACTATCTTACCTAAAATTGGATGCCGAGTCGATTCCTGGCATTATCGCACACGTTAGAGCATCCGTATTGCGCCCCTTAAATTGGATTTAAAAGTGGAAAAATTCTACACCAAGCGATTTTGCATGGCTTCCATAGTTTTTTGCATGGTTTCCATAGGGTTTTGGACATATCGATATAACAACTTTCCACACCTCTCCGGGGTGTGGAAAGTGTCAAAAATCGAATTTTGTCATTGAAACGCGCCATTGAAACGGCTCAGGAAGGTTGTAGGGACTTCGTTTCATGCGGAAAATGTTTGCAATAGCTATGTTTATAATCAATCTAAACAAAAATATGCCCTGAAATGATCAGGAACGGAGTTATTGGCGAAAAACTAAAATTTTGGTACTGGCGAGCCCTGATTAACTATTAAGGCGAATTTTGTATCTCAGCCCAGGAAGGCGGTAGATAATTCATCTTGGGTGGAAAATGTGCGCAAGGGCCATGTTTATATACAAATGATCAAGGAAAATGTGCCCTAAAATGCTCAGGAAGAAAGTTCTGGGCGACAAACTGATTTTTTTTGGGCAGGCGCAAGACTTTTTTAAATGATGATTTCGGCTCAGGAAGGTCATAGAGACTACATATTCTTGGGTGGTATATGTTTATATTCGACTTGTCAACAAACATAATATGCCCTCAAATGCTCAGGAATGGATTTATGAGCGAAAGAATAAAATTTTGGTACCTGCGAGCCCTTATTAAGGCGATTTTTTTTATCTCAGTCAATGAAGGTCGTAATTTGGGCGGAAAATATGTATTATGGCCATGTTTAAATAAACAACTTGTCAAGAACATGCGCCCTTAAATGATCAAGAACAAAGTTATGGGCGAAAAACTGATTTTTTGGGTCGGTGCAAGACCAGATCTATAAGTTTAATAGCACGCCCATTTTTGAGGAAAAAGTGAGTCAGGTTGACTTATTAGGAACCTAAGAAGCACTGAAAACTTCAAACCCAACCCGGAAAATTTTGTCATTGTGGAAGCTTGTTTTGCTTAATTCATTGAATTCATTGGTTTATCGCTTTACATTCTAGCTTAAAATGCCCTGAGATGCTTTATGGTCATTGAAAGTCAATATTTGATTCGTCTAACCACATAAATAATACTTATAGCAGGGATCCGCTATCCAGGCCCGCAGTTGCTTATTTGGCAGCGCCCAGCTTATTTTTGACATGCCACCGAACTAGGCCTATTTCGGCCCTCTGGTTATTAGGTTATCAATTTCTATTGATAAAAACGTTATCTGATCATTGAAATTCTCTACTTCAGTACTTCTGTAATACGAAGCTTGCGTGCGTAGGGTCATACGGTAAATTTTGGCTATTTCTGGGACATACTTCGAAAACGCAGGTTCTAATTATTATCACTCAAGCTCACTTAGTATATAGGATAAGAGAAGACGGTAAACCGATAGTATGTTCTGTTCTCAGTTTTCTTGATTGTGTCACATGCCACTTTTCCACATCTCACTGTTGGTTCAAATGTCAGTGCAGTTTTATATTTGAGAAGCACTGAAAGCCATTACGTCACCAATTTTAAAATTTGAGGGTCTGAAAGCGCCGCCATGAAGCTTTATCCATGCAGTCACCATCCCCCATGTATTCGTCAGAGCCAAATCATGATAAGATAACTTATTTGAAGTAATTTGGGTAAATTTAAGGGGTTTAAATTTATATGCTGAAAGTCTTCTTATTGCTCCAAAGGCGGGCCTAATCAGAAGAGCGGACCTAAGGCAGACTCCCAAAAACAAACCCACGTTCAGTGGACAGTGAACACTCCTAGCGGCAGGATGACATCCCTGATGTCTGGAACCGTATGGTATGTACGAGGGCTACCTTAAGATGCTTTCCCGTCACCCCTCACACGGTGCTGAGGCATCATAACGGTCCCAAGTGGACTGATGTCTTGGCATGCTGAATATACCACACGGAGACGACCCAATAAATATTAACTTTTTTGGCCATCGTAGCAAAATCCCCGGTGATTTTTGCTCCAATGGCCGCAAAAAACTTTTCGGGGGCCAAATACAAAATTTCGGTCAATAGCAAAGGTACGAAATTAAGTTTCAAAGCGATTCTGAAAATTTCATGCAGATACATCGAAAAATGGTAAGTTACAAAGAAAAGTGTTAAATTGTTAAGTCCACTTGGGCAAAATCACAAACTGAGTTATGAGGCATAAGCGCTTTTGTGGATTTTTAAAGATTTTTATAGGCTAGAATGGTCAAATAAGGTTCAATCAAAAATGGTTATCATGGTTAGCAGTGCTAATGGGAGGAATTTTTGATACTGGGAGGATTTTGTGAAACCTAAAACTTCACGGACATTGATATTCACGCTTGATCATGCCACTTCAAATCTTCAAGAGAAATTAGAAATTTTACTCATTTTCTTCCACGATTTGAATTGGAGATTTTTCATTTTTCAATATTATTTCCTAATTTATGATTAATTTCCATATTTTCGCTTTTCGCTAATCGCCACATGAAGAAAAAGTAACCACAAGAATCTTATTATTTGTACGTATAAAGAGATGAAGTCAGAAAATTCGCGTCTGTACCCAATAAATTTTAAGAGAAAAAACTGGACATTTATATTCACGTACGTTTAAATTCACGCTGAGATGGTCAGCGTGACGCTAATGTCCATAATAATCATGTCCGATAAAGTAGGATATCAGCTCTGAGATGAGAAGTGCGTTTACACTTTTATGAAGGTTTATTAAAAGCGAAGTGTACTCAACTTCAAGTATTCCCTGGGCATGGTAACCAGGGAATATTATTTGAATGTATTGAAAATTTAACATATACAAACAGATACAAACAGATATACAAACATATACAAACTTGAGACATGAGGCAATTCAAAATTCTTCATTTCTATCTATCGTACTATCGTACTATCACAACAATTGTGAATGTTTTTTTTGTTTTTTTTCAATCAGACTGTGGCAAGTGAATGTGATGTTGACTCAACATCACCAGACTCCCATATAATGATCACTGGATTTTATTTTCATGTTATTGCTTTATTGTATACGTAATAATATCAAATAGTAATTTTAGCCGAAGTTTTTCGAAACCATCAGTGCATCTTTAATAGAATATGGCGTATATAAAGAACCATTTTATGGAAGTATTCACAGTTTTTACCCGCTTTTTTGGTGCTGTATTTTCTATTAGGTTTGTTTTCTATTAATTTTATTCTTGAAACGGAGCGAATTTAAATTATGATTCACATTTTTCAAGCTTGTATGATCTTACTTCAAGGTTTTCAAATACGTTATTTTAATTAAAAAATACGGCAAAAACACGATACGATTTCTGCCAAAAAATGTCATATATTTCTGTCGCCAATATTGGAATTTTCCTTAAATTGTGCTATTGTGAAACCATCTTATTACAACAACCAGGACTTCTTTTAAATCGCAGTTTAGAATTTCTGCATTATAACCTCGTGATGTAATAATTTGAATGTAATTGACCTTTCATAGAAATTAGAAAATATAATGCTGCGACTTTTAAACATAAAATCAATGTTAAATAAACAACTCAGTACTCATAATTTTTCTTTAACTCCTCGGTTTGCTTGCCAGATTAATAAAATTGTTCAATATACTCCAAACCTGAAATCTTCGCGACATATTCGGATTTTCCTTTACACGGAGATAAGATTGAATTTAAAATGCAGCTTTTGTTTAGACAATAGAGGCAGCGCACCACGAAGTGCCAAACTACTCATGTCTCTAAATAATGCGAAAGAACGCTACTTCGTTCACACCACTAACACATGCATTGAGTTGTCAACCCAAGAAGAGGCAATGACGCGTATAGCACTCTCTAAAGAGCTTGAGTTCTTGCGTCTGTCCCTCACATTCGTGCTCCTGGACCTCACGGAGCAACTCTCAGCCTTCATCTCACTCGCCTTCGCAGGGCGCCTCTCCGCCGCCCACCTGGAGGGCGTGGGGCTGGCTAACACCATCTTCAACCTGGTGGTGGTGCCCTTGTCAGCAGGGTACGCTTCTGTGTTCGACACTTACTGCCCCCAAGTCCTGGGGTCTAAGCGGGACCTGGGCACAGTGTTCCTGAGGTGCATGTTTCAGGGATGGGCGTTGCTTTTGCTCGTGTTGGGACCGTACCTCAACATCGTTTTCATCGTGGATGTCCTTCCAGATTCGGTGATATCAACCAATAACACGGCTGAAGAAATCACATCTGATGGTTCGAATGAAGACAGTGGTAATTTCAAGGACTTCGCCGTAACTTACATCAGGATCACAGCAGTAGTCGAGTTTTTGTACTTCTCTTTCACGCTTATCTGTAAAAACCTTGCCATTCAGAAGTACAGTAAGTTCGTCAACTTCCTGTCCTGCGTGATGGTAGCTTCCCACTTTCTTTCGAATTACATCCTTGTGAGCTTGCTGGACCTGGGGCTGGACGGTCTAGCGCTGGCTAATATCCTGGCCATGGTACTTCCTCTTAGCATGGCACTGCTCATCTGTTGCTTCATGAGTCAGCGAGATAAGTTCGCGTGGAATGGTTTCTCCTGGAGCTGCATGGTCGGGTGGGGACCCATGGTAACCCTCGGTGTAGCGGGGGCACTCAACGTGTTCGCTGAAATGGCTCTCTACGAGCTGACCACGTTCTGCAGTCAGTTCGACGGGGCAGCTGCGTTTTCTGTGGTGATCATCACTCACCAGTTAGTGGGTCTGTGGTGGTCGGTAGCCCTGGGCATGTCGAGAGCAGGGGCTACTCTCATTGGCGCGGCTCTGGGGGAAGCTGATCCGGCCAAGACACGGCTCTGTGTCCGGCTGACTCTCTTAAACTCTGTGGTGGTCTCCTGTTCGCTGGCACTGGTGGCTTATGCCACCATGAATTACCAAGTGCAGCTCTTCTCATCCGATAAACGTGTCATTGACTTGTTCACGACCAACTTCTGGATTATTTGTCTAGGGATTCCCATTGATCACATCCAAACTGCAATTAATCAAGGCATTCTGGTGGCATTTGGGGCACAGGTTTTCACGGCTTGGTCCATGAGCATATCCTGTTACGTCATTGGACTTCCAATAATCCTGCTTAGCATATTCTTCACGGATCTTTCAGTAACTGGAATCTTCCTAGGCCTGGTGGCATCCGGCTTGGGCATGCTGGTATCGGGGGTTTGGAAGCTGTGGAGGGTGGACATTGAGACGGAAGTGGAACACTCTAAGGAACGGACTGGTGAAGTGACGATTGAGAGTGAAGTTGAGGTGACCGGACAAGAAGCCCATGCAGGGAGCGAGGGTGTAGAAATGAGACGAAGAAGTCTTATTTCTGTTGAAGAAAGCCATCTAGATTACGAGTCAACTGCACGTCTTGCAGTAGAGGAGGACACAACAGCATCATTGTCAGTCGATGAACAGAAGGAAGCCCACAGAAACCTTGCTCTCGTCGGTCTGGCAGCAGTGGTTTGTGTGGTTTTTATGGGCGTGTCTCTGATACGCAAGTAGTATTCCTGACTAGCGTGAGTGGTTTACGGTGACATGTCGAACTTCTGCGTGCGCGCAACGCGGCTTTTTCGAGCGCAGCTCACTGGCTGTTTATAACAGGCATTGAGCTGCGCACGATAACGCCGCGCACGTTTGACGTGTCCCCATTATCATTATGATTACTGTGTATATCATCTATGTACAGATTTTAATGCTTTACCTATTATGATAATATTAAATTCGATTCAATCACCACAGCGCATGCTATAAGTAAGTAGAAATATTGGCAACTAGAAAAGTAGAAAACCCACAGCACCCACTTTGCGCGACCAGTGCGCTGTATCAAACAAATCCCGTATTTTCGTGCCATCCTCAGTGGAATTTTTTTGAAAATTGGCTGGGAATTAGAGTAAAAAGTGGCATTCTTCGCTTGGGGTAAAGACCAGCTGGTTTTGGCATGTTTTCACTGAAATGACCTAAATCTAAAGAATAGGCTCGATTGCTAGCTGGAGAAACAATAGAAACGTGCAAAAATGTTTTTCATTGAATAGGTATGATAATGATTTTAAGATGTTTATGATGGCCATTTTGATTGTTTTCACTAAAATTTTTCGACCAAAGTCAAACACAAGGAAATATCGCGGCTGGTTTGGGAATGCGGTGGCTGGTTTGGGAATGCGATGGGAATCCAGCGGCTGGATTCGGATTTAACACCAGGAAAGATCGATTATGGTATTCAAATCTATGAATTTCATGATTTTGAGTTCATCATTTATGAAACGTATCCAGAAATGTTTATTTCGTTCGAAATTAAGCTTATTTCGTTTGAATTTAAGCTTTTTTTAACTTCATATTTGGAAATTTGACTGGGAAATTGATTCCCACATTCCCCATGTTGTGCCACTGGGGTGCCATCATTGGTCAAACACTCATACCCACAAGCACTGTCGGTAAATTAATATCATGTCAATAATAATAATATTCCAAATTAGGGTTTATAGTGATTTTCTTGAAGGGAGCTAAAAAATTTAGAGACGTTAGGGGACAAGAACCAATCTCTAATGGAACATGAAATGCAATAAATATTTCAATCAATCTTTTCTAAGATAATATGTAAAAGTTTTACTGTCATCAGGAGCCTCTTTAGGGTAGAGCGGTATCATGATAAGGGGCAGGATGAAAGAGACGAAGGAGTAACAGATTTTACAAAGGAGCATGGTGAGGAAGCGCAGCTTGGTGGGGCTCAGTTCCATGACGTACACCAGCATCACCTGGTGAGAAGGAGATAAGTGGAGGCTATCCAGGGAGATTATGGATAAATGAAAATGATCATAAAAACGATCAAATAGATGTAGAAATGCGGGTGATTTTGAGTGACGGGTGGCACTATGATTTCAGAGATAACTCACCGGATGGATGGCACTTGTGAAGAGGGCGAACACAATGTAGAAAGTCTGAAGAACTATAGCGTTAGTTGCGCCAGTGAGCACAGCAGTGATAAATACCAGCACGACCAGACTGACACCCATGAAGACCCGTCTCCCAAACCTGTCAGCTAAAACACCTGGTATGGTGTCGGCGGTTATTTGCTCGAAGAGGGCTGAAATTTCATCAACATTGAGCTATTTTAAGGCTACGTATAACGAGAAATTTATCGGACGGGATGCTAGTTCGTACTGACAACAGAAAATTATTTACGGATTACTTATGTACGGATTTTTGAAGGATATAGCAATAATTAGAGAATCAGTTAACTAAGTACACGCTACTCAGAACTGAGACATACGTTTCATAGAATGTCTGGTGATTCCAAAATGCCCAAATATGGTCGAAGATCAAGGTATTGCTTTGGAGCAGGAAATTACTTGCCTCCTACAGGAGCTCCTATTATGGATCCAACCAGTCCGAGGAACACCAGACTATTGATTTCTTCTGATTTCATCGAAAACATGCGATAGTAACATTCCACATATCATTGCAAATGTTCATTAAAATCTTCACAATTCGAACTTGCGATGTAATGGCAAAGATCACCTCGTACAACACTCATGTCATTATTAAATGATTTGCACTGGCAGTGATTAGTGGAACTACTCACATGCATAATAGCATATTGCCGAAGTTGTCCGGGACCCCGTCCACGAAGCACTTGATGGCGATCACCATGACGGCGGCGAGGAAAGGCAGGGCGTGGCACCGGCCCAGCCAGCGGTCTGGATGGCCCAGTTGACGGTCACGTAGCCCTCCCCGTCCCCGGGCACTGTCTCCGAGCAGTTGCTGACTGTGGAGCTGCTGACCCCCAACAACTGGTGCTCCACGCTGAGGCGACTGCTCGGCTTCTTCCCCACCTTCTCCCCCTCCTTCTCCGCATGGGGAGACCACGGCGGACTCTGTCAGTTCGGAGTTGTTGGTGAGCGGGATCTTGTCCTCAGACTTGGAGCTGGGTTTGCGTTGGAGGGGTGGCTCTGTGCTGTCCTTGGTGGGGGTGGGGGTCTGTACGGTGATGCTTGGGTGGAGTCCGGGAAGGCAGTTCGGGGTCAGACTCCGCAGGTCAGTGTGGTTGGGCTGGTTGGTGGTGGGTAGGGTCTTGCCCCCGGGGGCTGCTGAGCGACCCCGGGGCGGGGGAGGGGGCGGGGCGCTGTTCTCGGATCCATTGCATGGCACCCCATCCCCGGCTAACGAGGTGGTCTGTCTGCGTTTCTGGAGGGGCGTGAGGGGCAGGACCCGTAGAGCCCCCGAGGGGGCGGGGGAGGCTCCCCCTCCCGTCTTGCATCTCTGATGCGGGCAGCGGGGGGATGGGGCGCGAGGAGAGGGGCGCAGTGAGGGACGAGGCCGGGACAGTTGACTGCAACGAGGGAGAGACTCTTCCGATGGTGCGTACTACAGTGAGCTCTGGCGGCTCTTCCATCACATTCTCTAGAGCATCTGGGGAGGTGGGGGGGTTACACGGCACAACCAGAGGGTTTTGGTTAATGGAAAACACTTAATTTAAGTAAGCTAAATAGAATAATGACGCATAGTGAGCTAGAATGATATGTGTTATATAGCAACGACTCAAGATGAATATTGGAAATATTTTGTGCGAACTTATCAAGATTCTATAGCCTACAATTTTTCAGCAGAATGATACTGTAATTTCAAAGAGAAGAATTTCTAATGTTCACTGTCTTCATAATACAAAAGGTTTAGATTCCTACATTCCATGACACAGAAAGCGAATAAGACTTATACAAATACTCCAAACTATGTGCCGAGCAAAATATTTATAATCGGAAAAGCCAACAAATCACCAATAGGTTCAGTAATGAAAAGAAATTTACCAATAATAAAAAATGTTATAGAAAAGCGTTAACATATAATAAATAAGCGTGAGAGGGGAATAATCACTGGCAATAGAACGTGCAGCTGTCAACGATTATCAATACAATGCCACGAGAATAAAATGGGTCTTTATCTACTTATATAGTCTTCAGGTGTTCTCATAATTTTGTGCAGTAACTCATTATTGACACTCAATTCCAAACTTAGTCTTTCACATCGGATTGTATTTGACACCATTGAACCCGCTCGATTACTCGATTCAAGCATTGATCGCATAACACAAACATTCCTACACCTAAGGAGACTGTAACAGTGTAAACGTCGATAGGAAGCTCGCACACGCGTGTCAACACTATCTTAGTCTTAAAGCTCTATGCTCCTGAAACTACGAAAACCCCATGTCACGAGGCGTGACTAAAATGTGCATAGTCTAACGGATACTGTGTGAGGGACAGACCTCCAAGAATTCCGACTTCCGGGCAGCCACCCAGTGTTGGAGCTGTGGTAGCCACCCTGTGTTGGAGCTGTGGTAGCCACCTAGTGTTTGAGCTGTGGCAGCCACCCAGTGTTAGAGCTGTGGCAGCCACCCAGTGTTAGGGCTGTGGTAGCCACCCAGTGTTGGAGCTGTGGTAGCCTACCAGTGTTGGAGCTGTGGTAGCCACCCAGTGTTTGAGCTGTGGTAGCCACCCAGTGTTGGAGCTGTGGTAGCCACACAGTGTTGGAGCTGTGGTAGCCACCCAGTGTTGCAGCTGTGGCAGCCACCCAGTGTTAGAGCTTTGGCAGCCACCCAGTGTTGGAGCTGTGGTAGCCACCCAGTGTTGGAGCTGTGGCAGCCACCCAGTGTTAGAGCTTTGGCAGCCACCCAGTGTTGGAGCTGTGGTAGCCACCCAGTGTTGGGGCTGTGGTAGCCACCCAGTGTTGGAGCTGTGGCAGCCACCCAGTGTTAGAGCTGTGGTAGCCACCCAGTGTTGGAGCTGTGGTAGCCACCCAGTGTTGAAGCTGTGGCAGCCACCCAGTGTTAGAGCTTTGGCAGCCACCCAGTGTTGGAGCTGTGGTAGCCACCCAGTGTTGGAGCTGTGGCAGCCACCCAGTGTTGGAGCTGTGGTAGCCACCCAGTGTTGGAGCTGTGGTAGCCACCCAGTGCTAGAGCTGTGGCAGCCACCCAGTGTTGAAGCTGTGGTAGCCACCCAGTGTTGGAGCTTTGGCAGCCACCCAGTGTTGGAGCTGTGGTAGCCACCCAGTGTTGGAGCTGTGGTAGCCACCCAGTGTTGGAGCTGTGGTAGCCACCCAGTGCTAGAGCTGTGGCAGCCACCCAGTGTTGAAGCTGTGGTAGCCACCCAGTGTTGGAGCTGTGGCAGCCAACCAGTGTTGGAGCTGTGGCAGCCACCCAGTGTTGGAGCTGTGGCAGCCACCCAGTGTTAGAGCTGTGGTAACCACCCAGTGTTGGAGCTGTGGCAGCCACCCAGTGTTGGAGCTGTGGCAGCCACCCAGTGTTAGAGCTTTGGCAGCCACCCAGTGTTGGAGCTGTGGCAGCCACCCAGTGTTAGAGCTTTGGCAGCCACCCAGTGTTGGAGCTGTGGTAGCCACCCAGTGTTGGAGCTGTGGCAGCCACCCAGTGTTAGAGCTTTGGCAGCCACCCAGTGTTGGAGCTGTGGTAGCCACCCAGTGTTTGAGCTGTGGTAGCCACCCAGTGTTGGAGCTGTGGTAGCCACACAGTGTTGGAGCTGTGGTAGCCACCCAGTGTTGCAGCTGTGGCAGCCACCCAGTGTTGGAGCTGTGGTAGCCACCCAGTGTTAGAGCTGTGGCAGCCACCCAGTGTTGGAGCTGTGGTAGCCACACAGTGTTGGAGCTGTGGCTGCCACCCAGTGTTTGAGCTGTGGTAGCCACCCAGTGTTGGAGCTGTGGTAGCCACCCAGTGTTAGAGCTGTGGCAGCCACCCAGTGCTATTAGAGCTCGGTCTGTAGATGGAAAAGCTTTCCACTCCAGAATATATACAACAGAACGGCTACAAATTCCTCTGACATCAAATGAACTTTAATTTAAATAGCTCCATGACGATATACTAGGTGATAAGTAGACTCTAAAAGCATATACGTATTATGTAATCACCGTACTATCGTATATTCAGTTTTTAATATCTATAATGACATCGGAAATACTCGTACGCACACAAAAAGGTACATCAATCAAACGATATAGATAAAGTTCATACGCAAAGAATGCTAGGGTGTGGAATAGAGACCTCATATGAAACCATAGCAGTTGTTTAAATATTTCGGGGAGATGTGTGTTGGATGATTGTTGCTTAGCGTAATACGTGGGGAACAAATCGATTATTGCTAAGTGAATACCAGATGTTTCTCCTTGATTGTTGCTCGGCGGTTATCACTCGTCATGATATTTCATAATTTCAGCCTGTCACACTGACACAACAACACGGAAGAGACCTTCAGAGAAGTGAATGACTATTGCAGGGCAAACGATAATAATAATTATACCTATATTTGTCTACCCCTTTATAAGACAGGAATCAGACAAATCGTTTACGTGACAGCACGACGCGTAGCAGCTGAAAGACATTAATGAGGCTCCCAGTTCCAGGCGGAATTTGGCAAGAAATGCGTTGCTGAGAACGCGCGATAAAATTAAAGGGTGGACAACGCTTTAAACTAATGGGCTTGTGGCAGCTGGGCGTTAAAATTGAAGAATGAGCTATCGAGGCAATGAATTGATGGAATGCATAATGCCGAGTAAAAACGATTTAAAAAGAAGTGTTGATGTCGGTGAGTGTGCATGCTATAATATACTGGACGTTTGGACCCGCAGACGCAGTGTAGACGACATGACGTCACTACTTCACTGTTACGAGGGAGGGTTAAAACGTCACTCCTAGCAGCTGAAAGCAGTGCGTTATGGAATTCATGTTCAATGTTAGCACGCACTGGGCACGCGGGGAGTTGATTGACTGTCAGACGAATTTTATTTATCCATCTGTTTTTTACTTATTGACAGTATTTAGAATATTTTATGTCCACCCAAACCGGTATTAATAAATTGCAATAAAAACACAAGTGAGAACTTGACATCAGCTGCAGTTGAAGGCCTCAGCGAATACCTTTCTTATGTCTCTATGTAACGAAAAGAGAGTACATTCCAATTTTCACGCAATTTCAAAATGCCGGGTTGATCACAAAATGTCAAATTAAGTCATAAATATTTATTCGCGTTCTTACAAAATGTCACACACACATGGATGCAATATGCATTAATATACGGTTACGATTATCAATTTGAAGCCATATAATCAGCAAAACGATAATTACTCCCATAAGTCAGAGTAACGCAATTGCAAATATTTCATTTTCAAGTAAGTACTCATAAGCTCATAGCTTCATAGGTAAAACTACGCCAATAAGTTTGATTTAGCAAACAAAAATATTACATATTTTCAGTAAGGGCACTATCTTCAGTTTCCCTGCTAAGGCCAGGGAATCATTAAAAGACTAAGAGAATAAGTTTCCTACTAAATTAATGAATCCAAAGAACGTGTGATGACGTCACACGTTAAGTTTTTTGAGAAATGCCTCACACACTACCCCGACTACAGCCCCCCCCCCCCCCCCCGATTACACCCATCGGCTCCTGCTCCCCAAGACTGTTAAACAATTTTTTCACGCATTTAACAACCCTGCCGCTGTCAAGGTGATTTAGATAAGGAAAATTGCGACCCAATTGGTACAAGCGATACGGGGCAAATCCCCAAGTCTGTTAGTTTTTCAAAATAAAAATTTTTATCGACTTTCGATTGAAATGAAATAAAATAACTGGAAATCAAGGTATCTATTTTGTTTTCCCGAAAGAAAGGAGGGCAAGGAAAGTAACAATTAAAAATAAATTGCAACTCAAATATCAATAGATTGTGTACGGATCATTGAAAGGGGACCATTAATTTAGTAAAGTAGTAATTTCATGGTATTGTGAGCTAGTGGTGTGGATTGACCAATAAAAATCAAGGATCCACCTATTCTAATGCATAACCCGTATCAAAGAGTCCTAATTCCTGATGCACACAATTAACGGCCGCTCTTAAGAATAAAATGCATGATTTAATGAGAAACACCGTAGGTTTGTAATTGTATATTACAACACACAAAGTGCTAATTAAATGAACATCTAATGGGTCCATCATCATGTGTATTATGGTGAGCCATGAATGGAAAATGTAACAAACGTCCGGAAGGAAGTTATGAACAGCAATCCTGATAACAAAAATTATATGCAAATGATGTGATAACAACAGACTACCTGTAATTTTATATTCGACAATTATTACAGAAATCTATTACACCATTTCATCACTGCGCTCCCACTAAATCCCTGTCGTTTGTGTGACTCATGGCACACACTGAGTTCCCGGAGCGCAGGTACAATTAATTAATCATCATACAGCGCCACATGGCATCGGCAGGCACGTGCGACCACTAGTGAGTTTTAGCTTACAGGTGTCACCTAGATTAGCACACGATTTTTCTCACCTCCCTACCATCGCGGTCAGGTATATACGATCACGAAACTGCAGAGGCAAAAAGGAGGAACTTTACAAACACTTCACACACACACGGCACCAGAACCCAGCTACTCAGATCATCCCAAAATAGCTCAGCAATTACCAATGACTTTATAAATCACGATGATGGTTTACCAGTAAAAATCATACCAGAAGCTACGCATACTATGTAATTATATAAATTTGAAATTTAAAATATAATTTCGCTGATAAACTGCAGAAAGGTAATGACTCTTCACACTTCAAGGGATATAGAGTTACAGTAATTGCAGTGCGAGTTTCGGCAGGGATCAGCAATATATCTGTCATAAGCCTAGTCAGCCCGGTCAGACCTATATCAGTCATAAGCCTGCTAGCCTGGTCAGTCAGGAGAATCACAAGCCTGGTCAGCTAGGTCATTCATAAGCCTAGTCACCTATGAGCCTAGTCAGCTATGAGCCTAGTCAGCCATGAGCCTAGGCAGTCATGAGCCTGGACAGTCATAAGCCAGGGGGTCTTCCATGAAACAATCGTCTAAGAGTACTCGTAGCACTTACGAATAAGGTACCAATTTTACGAGTACTCTCCAAGAGTGTACATGAAACATTCGGACCGTGTTTGGACGATCCGGAAATATCACGCGCACTGTCCACGAACACTGATTTACGAATACTCTCTGATTTACGAATACTCTCTCATATAGTCACGTGTAATGAACACCAACCAATAGGGTTCGAGTATTTCTCACGCACTTACGCAGTCTCTGCATTTGAGAGCGGGAGAGTACACTCATTATTCCTTATATGGAAAGTTGTTGTGGTATGAGTGTTACATGTTTTGAGTATGGCCATTTCATGTACCTATTTGTAGTGTTGCCTATTAGTTTGCTGCTTCTTTCACTGTTCAGCGTTTTCTGGTTCTACTGTCGACTGTCTTCATCAGGTTCATGCTTTTATGCTGTTAAATTTTGAATTTTCCATTCAGCTGTCAATTCTTTATTACCAATATTTGTTCAATTTCTGCGTTCACCGTCTAAATTTAGCTGAATTTGCATAATGGTGTCTACCGTGATGTACCTACCTAGATTCTAAAATACATCTTGATTTTGGAAACGTTCGGTTCTGTAATAGGTAGGTCTAGGTCCAGTTTGAGTTGTCCATGATATTGGCTATTTCCGATTGATAACATGAAACATGCGTGATTATGACATTGCCTCGATTGTTTTTTATAGCCCGTGTACCTTCCTATTTGATCTAAATGTGATGTTATGCGTACCTAATATGTTTTTGTTTGATTTTAGAGGCAATGGTAAAGGCACAGTTTTTGCTTGAGCAATGATGTACATTGTACAGACTACACACTACAGTTTCAGTGAAGTGTGAACGCAGCTCGATTCTTTTATTCATTTTCAATCGCAGGGTTGAAAAATTCATGCTCCTGAGACCTTAACCTGTACAGTATTTGGTCGTAGATGTATGAACTACCCATTCAAGTTCAATAATGATCACTGTCTTGATAGTCCAGTAGTTCACAAAGGCACTTGACAACTGATCCATATTACTCGTGATCGTTTACAGATGACTTTACAGATGACTACCCTGATCATTATAGAATAGAAATGAAAGGCGATCATTGTGACTTGATAGATAAAACCATATCGAGGGCAGGTCATTTTGTCAACAATCATCGTTTCAAGTCACGCAGGAGGCTGTCATTTCACGTTTTATCATCATTTCCAAATCATTTTGCTTTGAATAAAATCATTCAATGTGGATGATGTGGTAAATTTGGAGGTTGGACTTGGGAGCCGGACTGCTCTATGCCACTAAACTCAAAATGTGTCATGAAATACCGTGCCGAAGTCCAACGCTTCCATCAGCTCATTAAGGAGAAATGGGTCAAGAGTATTCGTAAGACCCCTCCAGAGTGGTCGTAGGATTTTTCGTAACTTGGCATAATTTACGAACTGACTTAGGAGCATTCTTTGACTTACGCACCCTCTTATTAGGGTCACGCACCCTCACGCAGTGAATCACGCACACTTAAGAAGGATTTTAGGGAGTACTCGTAAATGTCCAAGAGTAATCGCAAATCGCTTCACTTAAGAAGAAGGGCCCGAGTTTCATGGACAAAATTCTTGTAGAGTATTCGTAAATGTCACGTGACAGTGTTCGTAAGTGTATCAAAATGCGTTCATGGAAGACCCCCTGGTCAGCTAGGCCAGTCATAAGCCTGTTCAGCCAAAAGGCTGGTCAGTGGTCAGCTAGGTCAGTCAGTTAAGTCGGAAGCCTGGCCAGCCAGGTGAGTCATAGGCCTGGTCATAAACCTATGCGCTACATCTGTTCGTCAAAATCAGATAATCAGATAATTCTCATCTTATATCCAGATTTCCGGTGTCCACAGCAAAAAATTATCGGCCAGATTATTATCGTACGGGCAGACATAATCATGAGCTTTATAACGGGGTGGAAATTTTGAGCAATTGCCGGAAAAGTTTTAAGTAAACCATTTAAAAAAGGATAAGTGCGCTATATTGCTGAAAAAAGACGGATAAAAAATTATGAGAAATGGAGAATGTTTTAATAGTTTTGCTGAGGCTTGGAGCCAAGCCATTGGCTAAGAAGAAGTTCCTGTAAGAGAACACTAAACAAATTAACACATTACTAATAACTTGCAGGACTAACAGAAAGCAGAAATATCATGTACCTATACAATTATCTCTAACAATAGGAATATTATTCTTTGTTGGACGGAATACATCAGGATTATGCTGGGGAAAATGAAGTGAAATCTCCAAACAGGGTTAGTATAATTAGTTGGCAATTATAATGACAGTTGGATTAATATCCACCAGACACGGAGGTAGTAGTGAATGGTCGGAACACTTTTTAATCAGTCATAATATGTCAACTGTCATGTCAGCCTCTCAATGAGGCTGACCTCCAATATATTATGGAAAATCAACGAAAAATTACGTAACTGAAAATCGCACTGAACCGATTTTTGCTGCAGGTGACTGGGTCTCCAAATTTGCTTAAAAGTGGCGAACAAGTTAAAATGAGGATGATAGCCGTTTGAACCCAGCACTCTCAGCCTTACTGGCTAAGACACAACTACGTTAGCTTAGGTGTTCTAATTAACTTTTAATGGTGTATCCTCGGTCAATAACAACTCCATTTTCAATAACAAAGAAGTTCATGGGATCAAAGGATATTTTATGTCCCTCCTACTTGTGTCTCGGAAACATACTTTACAACTTTACACGGGAAAATAATTACCTGAAAACAATGGCATTTCAATGATGATAACAAGCAACAATAACACGTTATGTTAATACGAACGGCTATATAACAACCACACAACAAAGTATCATAGAGAAAAGTTCTTGGAAAAATGATGAATGGCACCATCAGATCCTCACTATAAACCCAAGTAAGGACATCAATCAAGGCAGCCCTTTCATTCATGATCAGCCCTTATTCTGACAAACGTTACGGCTCCGTCATAAAGTAATAACTCTCACACACATAGAGTACACTGGAGAGGTCCAAACAATCAAAAGAAGGGGAAGGGGATAACTACTCTTTGAATGAAACAAGTAATTTAAAGAAAACAAGTAATTAACATTTCCTGCAATTTTGGCACTCCATCACTGTATTACAGACACAATATCGGCTGAGGGGGTATACTGAGGGTTTAAACATGGGACAATATAGAACCACTGCACGTTAGAGTACATTGACACGTGACTTGGACCTGATCAATATTGGCACACAGAATACAATATATGAGTGACCCCACGTCGTGATGTGTATTAGGGGCAAAGCTGGCGCTGATCAATAAGTGACCGAGTAACTGTGTGAGGGCTCCATGTTACTTCAGGTGAATCGACGCGAAACCACTTGATGGGCTCGAACCCGCTCCAAACCCAACCGTTTAGGAGTGAAAGGAGTCCAAAACAGCGCCTGTTCGGGTTGTTTCAGTGCTTCAACAGCTTCATTTTCTGCAAAATGCGAAGCCAGTCCGAAAGCAGCCGGAAAATTGCTATAATTTGGAAGAACGCGTAACCTGGATCAGGTTTGAGGGTTAGGACAAGGGCTCATAGAAAAATTTGGCAAAAAATCAATTCTAACTTTCTAAGTGTTTTCGCTCCGAAACGTGGCGTTTCGGATCGTTCCACCTTTCCTATTCTCAGGTTCAACACATTTTGCTGAAGATTCTTATAACGGCAGCAATTAAACGCACAATCGAGTATTGAAGCCGCGCAATTGAAATGAGCTTATGCCAAATAAATAATGTTGGAAATGTTTTTTGGGATGCGAGGGGGCCTTATTAAATCATAGAACCATAATCTGCCATCTAGATGCTTTTATATTATGATCTAGATGCTTTCATATGACCGCAGAAGAGGTCACAAGTAATAAACTTGAGAAAATAACCCAGTTCAATCTACCCGAAATAAGCATTGATTACTTGAGCTGGTATTCAATAAATTTGATTTGGAAGGGGCTTCACGCAGATGTGAGGTGTAGAAACTACCACTTTATTACTGGGTTTAACTACTCAAATTTATAGATCGCATAGCTATCTCCAGCTATTTAATGAAAAATATCAGTTTAATATTATTAAATAAAATCTTGAAAGTAATATCTCCGAATCCGAACTCAAAGCAATTTTCATAAACCAGCTTCCTATATTTCATAAGCAAATAAAAGATATCCATTATCCATCATATCAGACATTCCGTAACAACCTAACTTCCAGGGCATTTAGATCTGAACATCGTCAATTTAATAACGTGTGGTATAATATTGAATGATGGATCTAGACAAGGCAGTGTAGGTATTTTGCCGAATGAAAGGCGCGCATCAGTCAAAAGCATATTGTTCTAAGACCCAAACAAAGACAGTTTTCCCGCCAGGAAGAATATTCCCTATCAATCTTGGGTCCGAAAACACCAAATCCAATATAAGAATTTTAGATCATAATTTTAAGTTTACTAGACGTAAAAAGTAGGATTGAGTTATGAAAGTATCACGGTGTAAACTGATGCCATTAAGCGAGGAAGTTTTACTAATTAAATTCCTAGTTCATACTTTACCGTTGGCAACAAATTTAAGTCACCAAATTTCGCAAGTTCAACTTTTAGGCACTTGTCAGAGCGATCGGAAATTTATGTCTTATGAATTTATGTAATATCATGAAGCAGAATTGCGACAAATCCTTAAATGAATGCTTACTGAGCTGCTAAAATATCTTAAGATTCATCAATAATCAGCAGAATCAATTCCATACCAAAATATTTAACAAGCACTGTTTGGGCTCTCTACTTTGAAAAAATCGCAGTGAGGAACATCATCTGAATATATTGTGCATCTTGAGAAATTTCCTTGTGTTCGGCGGTAATAGTGAAATCACATGACTAGTCACGTGACTTTGAGAACTCCTTAGTACTTACTGTAGTGTTATACTGGCAGTGCTTGGCATCACGTGGATGGTCACGTGGGTTGGTTAAATGTTGGTTCAATTTTATTGAAAATCCATTTTATTGAAAATCAGTGAAATGTTTTAAGATGGAAAGTAAATGTATATGATTGTGGGGATCGAAATTCTGCCGGGATCGAGATTTTGGGGGTTCGAACAAGTGGAGTTTTATTCAATATGAAACACCCATGTTAACGCATGATGACGATAATTATGATACCATATTGAAATTTTTTGGCGTAAAAATGGGATTTTTTATTTCTCAAAATCGCCAAATTTCGTTCCACGTAATTAAGTCTAGTAAAGCAGATACATTTTGTCAAATTGAAAACTGAGTACTGTTGTAAGCCAGTTAGTATATTGGAACTGGAAAGCATCAACATTGGACAAAGTCAACCGACAAACAAAAAGCATCCAAATTTTGCCACGGTAACAATAACCAGTGCAAAAGTAATACCTTCGATCAGTGTTAAAACTTTAAACCTGCAATTGGCCTGAGAGGGAATTGGAGCACCCGTACCAAATAAGCCGCTGCGACGTTACGACACAACCGTGGGAATTCAGAAAAAAATGCACATTGCAATTTGACGATATAAAGAGTGATGTCAGTATAATGTTTTGCGATAGTGAATTGATGAAGTTTGTAAACCGCATGCTGGCTTTGCAGGCGAGTGAAATCCCTGGATTACGTACTGTTTTAAGGGTATCTAGGAACTTTTGCAAACCCATATCTAATCCAGTACTGCCAAGAAGATGCTATCGGACACAGTATACACTCTAAGTCAACTGTATGACAAAGCGCACGATAAAACAATAACACTATGAATAGTTTATAAAACTTCGAGATAGAGCCCTACACCTATTTCAAAAGGCTCCAAGATCGCACGTGTGTTAAACACATAAATGCTAATAGAATATGCGAAAGGGTGCAGTGAGCAATAGGCGGTGTGACGTCATCAACACGCACTGTAACACCTGATGATGAGTCTCTCTTCAGGGTCAGATAGTGTTGTGTGAGATGTGTAACAGCTGATGATCAAGGGTAAACCTGATCTGACCACCATTTACCAACAGAGAACTAGTGGGAGCTGGTGACGTCATTACCAAGCCACGGAGTGGTGACTTGGTGACGTGATTTAAACAAGTGAAACCCCCGGGTAAGTACATATGGCACGATGTCTGACATTGTGTGAGCTCAGAGAAAATGATAATAATATCATGATATCAAAACTATTAACTACAGGCGCCTTGATCCTTGCTCCCCATTTCGCTTATCTGGGGTCGTGGACCGTGGGTAAAAAGGGGGTCACACATGGGTAAAACACAGGTTTCACATGGGTAAAACACAGGTCACCCATGGGTAAGACATAGGTCACACAAATTTATGTGTTTGACCCAAGTGTGACACACATGGGTCAAACGCAAAAATAATAACCTTATTGGCCCTTATTTAACCGACCTTAATAAGGAAAAAACGATTTATTTGTCCATAGGGCCGGTTTAACAAAAGGCCGGTTAAATAAGGGCCAATAAGTTAGGCGTCAAGGTTCAAGTGCTGAATTGCTTCAATAACACCAGTTTCATGTGTGACCTACACTAGCATAGTAGCATGGGTAACGATAACATGGCCACCTCAGTTACATATCAGAGGGTAAAACATGGGTAACAATGCACCACAGCCCCATAAGGATAGTACCAAATACAATATAATCATTGATCATAAGATATACCTTATCACAACACCAGCAGGACTTGGACCTGCGCCAGATGCACCCCGTGCAAACAGCAGCTGTGTAGCAAAGCCACCGGACGTAGGGACAACACGGGCACCGCCTTTATGCTCCACAAACGATCTAATAATGGGTTAGATGACGTCATCGTCACTATATTTGGTAGAATGGTGCAGAGATAACGTTATATGTCCCCTGCTTCTTTCATTGGTGCAGTGTCATGGTCAGTGAAAGCGGAACAATCCTATGATAAACAGATCCGGCTAACTGCACCATCAAATAAAACAAATCGCACTAACAACAAATAGCAAGACGGCACGAATAGGAAAGAAGAAAACAAAAAGGAAATGATGGGGGTAAGGAAATAGGAGAAGCCACGTGCCAGATTCTCCCAAGTAAGTAAGTACCATTCAGTATTCAGTATATGATAGGCTGATTCATGCACCGTTCAGTACAATACGCAAGGCTGCTGCAGTACCAACTGTACTTTGTTCCTACCTGTAACTCAGGTAGCCTGGAGCCCTTTCAAACAAATCGATTACTCAAGGCAAAATACCGAGTTTTATCTGTCTCACCAAATTAAGGCAAGCTCGATAAAATAATTCTGTGGATGCATCCTAAAGTTTAAATCTTACAGGGGTTCCAAAAACGGTTTGATCCTATTTGAAGGATTTACCTATCCTTTCATGGGCATGAGGACAACTCCGATGCCAGAAGCCATAGAATTTCGAGGAATAAATTTTACTAGGGAAAGCAATAAAATAAGGAAATGAAATATTAATGCACAAATAAATGAATCACATTTTAATCTATGCGATGGCTACTGGAATATACACCCATATCTCATAGCTGGGTAGGGGTTTGGTGGTTTCAGCCCCAAGGAGCAAGGGTCACAGAAGATATTCAGGTTATAAGTCTTTTATTTACAAAAACAAGGCTGAAGTGAATAAATTTAATGTTAATCATGGAACATGGTTGATCAAGATTATTATTAATTAATCATTGAACATGGTTACTGAAGCAGTAGGTTAATATGGAAATAAGATGACTTCCCACAAACCTTAAAAATTTTGATAACGCAGAAATCTTTTTGCGTAGATCGTGCACAGGTGATTAAATTGCTCAGGATACAAAAACAAAAGCTACGATAAGGAAATATTCTCCGTGATCAGAAAATAGCGAGCTGAATGATTTGCAAACTAACGCTAATATTTTCAGGATGATGACTTTGAGAATACGCCGTCCAGCATTAACTTATTAAACCCTCTGTTCAAAGCAATATGTGATAAACCGGGCAGTAGACACAGTGGTATGATGCTCGGTTAATTAGACCTCAGCCAGGGCCTGAACGGTGTTTGCTCGCTCTATAATAGGGCAAGCACAGGTCCTTCATGACGATTAGGCGGTATTGAGTGACGTCATTATCAGAAAGCAGACTGGTGAGTTGCTGAGGACCGCATACTTCCTCAAAAAGTAAACTTTGGAGGATAGAATGTGGGGGAACGTTACCGTACCCATGAATTGAATATAGAGTTCATTATCAAACATTTAATGCTATAATGGTTTCTGCAGTGAATAAAAATAACTAATCCACGAAGTTCAAGATTCATAATTTCATCCTAAATTCATTATGGGTAATCTAGGTTTCAATCAAGTAAAATCGGCTACTCGATTAATCAGGGCAGCATGGGAGCCTCAGTAAGTAATTTGATGATAAATTAATAACGAAAATAAATTATAATACCGCATAAGATATTTGCCTAATGTATGCAGAATACCATGATTAATTACGGTCATTTCAATGGTTTCCGCAGCGTATAGTCTACACGGAAACACTCTCCAGTCAGTATTAGCGACAGAGGAAAAATAGGGGCAAAGAATGATAAAGTTTAACAATTTTCTGAAAGTTTTAATTCATTGAACATGTGTTTAAGCGTAGTCTAAGAACCGTGCTTACACAGTCAAGGCCTTATTCAAGTCTTAGAGAAAACGTAACAATTCGTTCCATAATGTGATGACTAACTAAGAACAGAATTCCGCAATTTCTCTAACATTCAATAATCCAGCAACATATAATTACAGCTGAGAAAAGCGCATTATTCAATGATTTAATGCTACTCAGACTGCAGGGTATTGTACGCGTTGGAGAATGACGTCATCAGCAGTGCTGTGAGGGGGAAGAGATGACGTGTATCTGGCCTACTTAATGCATGGCACAACGCGTGTGCTATAACAAGAGGCTTCAAGTTGGACTTTGAGTAGGAGCAGCAGAACAGCGTTTATACAGCGTGTTATGTACGTGCAGTAACACTAGGGAAACACGTCCTTTTCATAGCTCACAGTAGGCAGCTGGTCTTTTCAAAGTGCCTATTGACTTTGTAAGGCAGCAACCATTGGAAAGTTGTAAGTTGGCCTTAATTTTTAACCCTTTGAAAATAACAAAGAAGAATAAATAAAGGGAATAATGAAGCTTATGATAAAGCTAAGAATGAAGGTAATATAGGGAATAATAAAGTTAATAAAGGTCAATAAGAAAAGCAGTAAACGCACACAGAGTTGTATGTCACAAAAGTACCTTAGTCGCACTTATTAAGATGGTACCAATAAGACGAGTACAAACTACAATTTATGATCTGTACTATTCAAGAAACTTTTCAAAATGAGCATAAATTGGCAATTTTGTTGCAAAGTGCCCCGATATAAGAAAAGTTTGAAATGATTCTGTGCCCGTTAATTTCTTAATTGCTCCCAAATAGGAGTGAAATGCAAGGTACCTTAGCAGGTGTATTTATGTGGGATAAAATTTCGGTGTTTCAAATTTTGGTAAGTGGAAAATATGGGGATTTTTCAAGTCATTACTCTTTGTAACATAATATGATGATGACGTCATTTTGAAATTTCATGGTGGGTGAAAAAATGGGGATTTTTCCGAAAAATCCCCAAATTACAATTTACAACCTTTATAAATAAACCTCGTAAGGTATCCGACTCTTGACGGCTTGATGGAATGTAGGTATACGCCTCTTGATGTAATAACACAAAGTTTAGCATTTTGCGACAGTTACATTCACAAGACCCGATTCAGATATTTTTGCCTCGAATATAGAGCTTATCGGATTCTGTGACTTTTCAAAGTTACGATGCTGTCATCCAGCCTTGAGGAACGCCTTTCAAGTACTTATGTGCTAAAAGATACATACCTAATAGAAAAAAGGTGATTTTGACTAGAATCTGTTAATAAACAAATGCCATAAAAAATCTTTTGTAAAATTTAAGATGTGTAGGGATCTACTACTACTAAACGGGGGATGGATCTACAAGATTATTTTTCGCACGGGAAGGTTTGCCAACAGTCCCGTACCTCCCCAGGAGGACCAATTATTTTTCGCAAGTTTCATATTTAATATACGTCTTCCTTTGTTACAAGTTGTACAAAGGTTATAAGTATCATCAGTTATAAAAGTGATCAAAGTACATGACGTGATCAATGTGCAATTCTTAGCAGCTAAGTAGACCTTAGCAGCTGTTACACTAGACGGGAACAAACACAAAAACCTTGTGGGAGTCTCAGCATCGCAAAACACACATCAAACTACAAACCCCGTGCGCGAAAGAGGTGGTTCAACGTCATCAACTCACCACTTTGAGGACTAATAATGACGTCATATTAAGCCGGCTTTACTCGTACGCATCAGTACTATGTTCATGGGAAGCTACATGGTGTGTAAATGGTCAGAAAGTTGCTGAAGCTACATCCCTCAGCTCATTACTTCCACCCATTCACTGATACGATAACACCCCACGAGCTTTTACAAACAGGAGCTTGTAACGATTTGAAGTGTTGAGAGTGAGGAATCGTCTCAGACAGACTCGTAATCTGCTTTTAATCACGAGTCTGTGTTTATAGCTCAGAGAATCGTTCCATCAGAAATGCGCAGAATATGCAGTAGCGTGAATCGTGATGGATTGAATTTTGGCGATAAAAATGAAAATAGAAAAAGGGTAACCAAAAGAACAAGGAATGTTTGATAAAAGTATAAAGTAACATGGAAAATACACGATACAGCTTAGCAAACTCCAGGTAACGTCTTAACGTCCTCCAATGCACGTCCTTATCCACACATACTGTCAGCAACTACTTGATGAAGTGAGAAGTTACTTGATGAAGTGAGAAGTGCCGATCACTTTAAACAACCTGTTGATCTGTCAAAAGAGGTGGGAAAGCGATGATATGCACTGATTTACATTCTTCATGAACTCAATAGTCGATTCTTTGATCTTGACATCTACCCAACATCTTATAATTTATCCTACTCACAGGTTAATCAAATCTAATTCTGAAATAAAAAATAGTATGAAGAGAAAACTCAAAAATTTGAGGGCGATCACAATATACGCGACTACGCGAGGTATGAACATCTGCTGGAATCTGGAACAGAAAACTCCTTCTTTGTTTTTGATTTGTTATAAAGCTGCCAGCGGCAGCTTTATAAATGAATTTCTGGGCCTAAATTAAAGATCGGCTCGCATGAATGTTTTGTTTTATCCCCGGGCATAAACTAAGTTTTAACTTCAAGGGTTTTGCTCTAAAACTGTTGGAGAAGATAGGTTTTAAAGTTTAGTTTCAGCAAATCGTTATAAAAGTTCGCACAGTAATCAGTAATCACAGAAATCACAATTTCAAAATTCCTTACTTCGGCTAGGAAGGTTTTTTTGATGCGGTAAGAAACCTACTGGTATACCTGACGCTCTCTTTGTCGGAAACAACAAAAACCTAAAAATCGACGTCAGACCCTTGGCCCCTAAAATGATCATTGCAAGATATCGATTTATCGAATTTTAAGATCACGATATCTCGTTTAAAATATCTGCAGCATTGAAATCTAAGCTTGGTGTCCTGAAGACTGCATATACTTGAGATTATAGTTCGTATAGGAGCATCAGTTTCAGCGTTTGCATTTCAACACGACCACGAATCAGGGAACAATTTAATCAGGTATAAGTCGGGGCAGATTAGAAACTAAATACATATGATAGGTGCAATAAAGTAACGGATTAAACTATGTTTGGAATACTTGAAGAAGAAGCTTCCTTCGCTGCAAGGGTATGTTTTGTCTCACAAGGAACAATAGAGAATAATATGTTATTAATCAACAACCAGCTGGGCAGGCCATCACATAGAACTCCTCGCAATTTGATAGAACAAATTAATACTACAATAACTTTCTTAATCTCTCTCACATTTCTATGTGGCACAATGGCATGGAATGGTTTATGATAATTGAGTACATTATTCTCCTTCGATCTAAGCAAATACCATCATTATGAGGTGTATTCAGAAAACACACAAACCAAATGGCCGTTATCAAGCACAGGCCAAAGTGGATCATACCAGGGTGGTGGATCATACCTGGGGGATAGTAAGGGTGGATTATATGGCGTGGTTAGTCCTGGCAGAGAGTAAATGTATTATGAAAGAGCGAGTCATGGAAGAGTGGTTATCATTGCTACGTACACTCCACTCCACTGCACTATCCCTAAGATGTTCTGCAATACAATAGAAAATAACATGAGTTATAGAGTTTTAGGCGGGACACAGATAGATGATAATGCTCGTCGTCAAATAATGGCAATAAAACTCGTGTATAATGCACTGGTCAAATGTTAATTCCTCTGCCGCAGGAGAGTAATATCACACCACAGATTACAGGCGATCCAACGTCACTAACTCTGTATCCTAGACCAGGACAATGTCGTCATGACTTAGCGCTAATTAGAGGAGAATAAGTTAAACAGGTTCTCAGTACACAGAAGAAATTTTACACAAAATCAAACAAAACCCATTAACAAAGCAGTGAAATGGAGTCTTTTAATTTATCATCATTAGTTTAGTAAACAATAGGTAATATAGGTAGCGAGCAGACTGGATATTCTATTATAATGCACATATACGACTTTGTTTTCAAGGAAGTTGGAGTAATACAAGAACATAACACATCACAATAGAACGACAAAAGATGTTAATAAACAATGATTCCTTTTCAAGTCTCCAATTTTTGGTCAACTAAGTCCAACATAATCGAACAAAACCTTTAGGTCAGGACTCCAATATTGCTTATCAAGAGCCTTCCTTTGTTCGGTTAATATGAATAACTAGTGAACAAGGTCCTTGATCACGGGTACGCTACACTTGAGTTGGGCTACCCAGAAGAAGGTCAATTGAAGGAATTGAAGGGTGCCCAACGATCCTCCTCCCGTATCAGATAGATAAATTATGATTTAATGTTAATTTAATATCAATATACAATATTAAATATTTAATATAACAGACTACAGAGTACAAGAAGAACAAGAAGACGAACGTGAAAGTTTCCACTCATGGTATTAAAGTTGGAACTCAAGTCAAAAAAGGAAAGTCCGAACTTTGATAAATTTAGCAACTGCCAGATGCAAACTAAGCTACGCGCACCACATCAGTATTCCTGGCATTGGTATGTGTTGAAGCCTCTTATGTATCATGGCGAATCAGTATAATCACGTGATTAAAAGAAAATTATCGTGACTGTATTCAGAAATATGCAGCATTAAAGGAAACTTTTCTAAGGCGTTTATACAACCACAGAAATAATTTTGAAAAGCTGAAAGCTATTGATAGGTTGCTGGTCAGTAATAATTAGGGAAATACCTTCGTTAGGGTCCTCGATAGATGAAAGTCAGTGAAATTTCAACAGAATTACAACTATTGAAGACAATACTACAATAGATAAAGCACTATGAAAGCATCAAATGAAAGAAGCCCAAGTCTCATTTATGATTTACATTCCTGTAAGTGAGATTTATTTCTGCTGCATCTTTAAGGTTAGCTTACTCTTAGACGCCTTAAATTTTTTTCGATTCACCTATAAAAAGGAGTGGGGATCTGTCGGAGAGGTAAGACGACCCCTATTCATAGTGCGGCATAGAGAGGGTATGAGATATCGCATCAGCGTGACAGGGAGGGGCAATGAGATGTCGCATCAGCTCGGCATGGAGGAGGTGAGATGTCGCATCAGCGCGAGATGGAGAGGGCATGAGATATCGCATAAGATTAAGCGCGAGAGGGAGGGGGGATCAGATGTGGCATTAGCGCCAGAGGGAGGGGGAAATGGGGAATGTGATATCGCATCAGCGCGACATGGAAGGGGGCATGAGATGTCGCATCAGCCTGACAGGGAGGGGGAATGAGATGTCGCATCAGCGCGAGAGGGAGGGTATGAGATATCGCATCAGCGCGGCAGGGAGGGGGTATGAGATGTCGCATCAGCGAGACAGGGAGGGGGATGAAACGTCGCATCAGCGCGACAGGGAGAGGATATGCGATATCGCACTAATAGCGATAGGACATTTCACTCGAGTAGATGTTGACCTACGCACTACATATAAACATAAAATTTTGAAAATCCATGACTCTCGTTACATACGAATTATCCTATATAAGGTTAATGAATAAGGTTTTCAAGAGGTCCTCCTGAGCTATAAAAGCTGTGACATCTAATAAACTCAGCGGGAGGTTCAGCTACCGCACATTACAAGCACCGTGTGCACACATGGGCAGATCGTTGTCACTGAGTTACCATTCTTAACTCTGGTAATGGCGTCACTCTGGGTTGCCTTTTTCCAGGCTCATAGTTCATATTATGAGACTCACGTTGCTCAAGAAAATGCATGTGAGGATGGGAGAACCTGCTCATTTTTACACGAAATAACAAATAAATCTATACATACATGAAACCATGATCGCAGTATCTACGAAATTAGGAACTGAACAAATGCCACTACCAAACCAATTTTTGGAAATTTTGCCGAGATAAATAATATTTCATCGTCAGCCACAAGCTGGACGTATTTTCAGTTTTAAAGTGCACTGTCGTCAGGTCAATTCTCATGAAGTGGAAAAGAACGTTCCCCACGTCTTACCATACGTCTGACGTCAAGTATATGTATTTAGGGGAACAAACATATTACCTCAAAAAATTTTACTCACGAAACTTTTCCACAAGATATTTCAACTAGATAGGCTAAGGTTATGGTATGGGAGCGGCGTCAAGGGTTTCAGTTAGGTTATGGTTAGGCTATGGTTAGGCTCAGGAGTCAGTCAGTCAGGGGAGAGAACAAATTACTGTGAGGTAAAATGTCTGAGGTTATATATCGGGCTCCCATGCGTTTATAAATAACCTGGGACATATCGAATCGATATTATACCCAACTTGTCGACAATCTACCCTACTTGCATACTCCTAATCATTTTCATTCTCCATATTTTCCAAATAATAACTTCAAAACATGACACTGTGGTAGAATGAAGATAAGCTTTATTCATCAAAAAGCCCGCAATTTCTGAATCCTGGGACAGGGGGGACATCCCCCTCAGTTTTTGGGTAGACGCTGGGAAAGTTGTCAAAATTCAAGGATAAATCTAAAATTTGTTAAAATTTCACTTGCGGTGGGCACTTCTGCCACTTTAAATCAAGTTACTATTTTAATCAAAAAGTATTTCAATTTCTGAACGTAACATAAGGGGGCTGCATTGAGCAGTTTTAGAACAGTTCTGTATTATCCGAGACAAAAAAATTCATCCTGGAAATTCAACTTAACTTCCCTACACCTGATTTAGAATCAATTATATTTAAGATAAAATTGCTTTTAAGTTTAAACGTAACACAACCCGTGCTTCGATGAGCGTGATTCTAGAACAGTTCTGTATTATCCTTTAAAATTCCTATGAAATTCAAAAATAATATCAATGGTAATTGTGGCGGTTTAACCTAGGTGCACGAACTGTTCAAAACGCTTTCAGGCTTCACCATTGATTTAGAATATTATAATTTAAGATAAAAGTGTGATTATCGTACGCCTGTTTGCCTTGCTTGTGTGGAATACCTGCTCAAATTATTAACTCTTATCATTTCTCATTATCATTCTTTTGTTTTGATGAACACGTCCGTTATTGATATCATACCATTCATTTTATGTAACCATTCAGGATATAATAGTGAAAATGGTGATTGGAAACCTAGGTACGATTTGTTCAAAACGTTTGAGCCCATTTGGTCACCATTGATGTTCTGTCAACTTTAATATACAGGCTGCGTTTCACTTTAAATTTAACCTAGTGCGTTGACAGCTGGTGTATCGTACGCCTGTTTGCGTTGCTTGTGTGGAAGACTTGAACAAATTATTAACTCTTTTCATTTCTCACTGAATGTATCATTCTTGGGGGTGTTGATGAACACGTGATTAGAAAAACCAACAAAAGTCGTCAATATGATAGTGAGCATCATGGATTTAGGAGTGTGTAATGTGTTCTACTTGAGAGTTGACCCTGTAATACACAGTGGGAGCTTGAGATATACGAGAAATTAGACTTCATGCATGGTACAAATTGAAGGGAGTTTTAATTAGGGAAAAGAAATGTCTTGTGATATTTACCAGTAAAAACACCACATTGAAATCTTAAATCATCACATAAACCCATCTCATCACAAAAACCCATCTCGCTCTTCGATTAAATTGTAAATTGAGTAGTATAACAGCAAAGCTGAGTACGATTTTTGATCCAACATTCGAGTATTTAGAGTTGTCGAGGTTGATATTACAATTTTGAACTCTCAAGCAGACATGCATCACAATCATTCCATAGCACTGGAATCTTATAGCTGATCTATCCATTACTAAGGGTAAAGAAAGGCCATGTCTCGACTGGATCCAATAGATTTCCACGTGGTGTGTGCCCCTGATGGTTGTTCCTTCGAAATCCAGCCCCGAAACAGCAGCAGTGGATTCCAACCCATCAAGGTGGAGTCCTTCCACCTGAGCTGTCAGTCGGATGTTGGGCCCTGCCGTGCGGGCCGGGCCTGGGAAAACAAGAAATACGGAGGAATCATCATCTACTCCTTGGGAAAACTTGCAGACAAAGTTCGAGAAACCAAAGGACTGAGGATAAAACCGGGTTATGTCTACATCCGAGATTCTAGGAATATGTCGTGTACGACAGGAGATGAGGGGATGGTCCATGGCTGTCTGGCCCGTGTCTTGCTGGGCTTCCAGCCAGGGGAGTTAGTCAAGGCTGGGGGACTGCTTAGCGGCTTCTCAATTGACGCTAACGGAACCCCGACGTTCAATTCGTCGGCAACGAACGCCGCATGTGGGGATTACAAGTGCACGAACGACAGGAAGATGGGGCTCCCGGAACAGAGAGCGTTGCGAAATGCGGTACGAATGTGGAGGAGCGGGGAAGCGCGCGGACAGAACATTCCTGTGGAACGCCTCGCGATCAGTTGCATTCCTACGATCAGGTACATTCCTACTACCAGGTACATTCCTACGATCAGGTACATTCCTACAATCAGGTACATTCCTACGATCAGGTACATTCCTACGATCAGGTACATTCCTACGATCAGGTACATTCCTACGATCAGGTACATTCCTACGATCAGGTACATTCCTACGATCAGGTACATTCCTACGATCAGGTACATTCCTACGATCAGGTACATTCCTACGATCAGGTACATTCCTACGATCAGGTACATTCCTACGATCAGGTACATTCCTACGATCAGGTACATTACTACGATCAGGTACATTCCTACGATCAGGTACATTCCTACGATCAGGTACATTCCTACGATCAGGTACATTCCTACGATCAGGTACATTCCTACGATCAGGTACATTCCTACGATCAGGTACATTCCTACGATCAGGTACATTCCTACGATCAGGTACATTCCTACTACCAGGAAAATTCCTACGATCAGGTACATTCCTACGATCAGGTACATTCCTACGATCAGGTACATTCCTACTACCAGGTACATTCCTACGATCAGGTACATTCCTACGATCTGTTACATTCCTACGATCAGGTACATTCCTACGATCAGGTTCATTCTTACTATTATTATTTACACATTATTTACACACTATTCACACAGATTATTTACAAACTTCATTTCCACATTATTTGCAGTTGCATAGAAGATCCAGACCGCCCTTCATCCTCATCCGGAGGCCAGGTCTCCGGTTCCAGTGCAATAAGCGAGATAACCACACTCCTAGAGTACAATGACATGGTCCAGAAAGCGGCGATAAACACCCCCAACAGACTGGTAGTGGTGCAGTTCCATGCGGTTTGGTGTGGGCCCTGTCAAGAGTGAGTACTTGCAGATACCCTCTGAAGTTTTCATTGTTTCTGATCACAAACTTACATGATCGGGTTAGACCCTCACTCTTCGTGCTTAAGGCCTATGGGCTATGTTTTATTTATTTTTTTATGTATTTCAATATCATTCCAGCATCACCCCGGTAGTCGAGGAACTAGCACGCAATGAACAACAAGTGAGTTTCTACAAAGTGAATGTGGATGAAGCAGACGAGGTCACAGCGAAACTCAGAGTCAAGTAAGTCCTCTGAATTTACAAATTTAACGATCTTACTATCTTAGGTCTACTGCAGGAATGAATTAGAAAGCTACCAAACAAATAGACTACCTTAGGAGGTGTATTTATTTGGGATAAAATTTCGGTTTTTCAAATTTTGGTAGGTTGAAAATATGGGGATTTTTCAAGTCATTACTCTTGTTAACATATGATAATGACGTCATTTCGAAATTTCATGGTGGGTGAAAAAATGGGGATTTTTCTGAAAAATCCCCAAATTACAACTTTTATAAATAAACCTCCTAAGGTATATAGGTAAAACCTGCCAAGAAAGAGGCTTGTTCAGTAACACTTCGATTGCCTTTTTAATAACAATCCATTTTCAACCAACCCAATGGGTCGGTTAACACTGGTAAGGGTCAGGAGAGAGATAAATTCAAAATTTTGTGACTTTTAGGGGTTAGGCAAAATGTCCAGTTAGGCTAAATGATCTATAACCGGATTGTACAAACTTCTCCCAGGTCAATGCCAACCTTCCTGTTCATCAAAGGAGGGGAAATTATAGAGCTTCGGGATCTGTGTGAGAAGACTCTTAGCACCCAATTGGCCTTTTTTGCACTTCCGACAGCAGTTTTGACCTTAGTCGACCATTTCATGTCAGGGGTGAGCATTATGCCAAGGTCTTAATTAACATTTGGTGCCGGGAGGATTTCCTGACCAGATGAAGTGGTGTTCTTGGTCCACTGGGTGTGAATGGAAGCTGCTGGAAAAGGTGGCTTCTAGTTCTAGTTGTTCTGTAGGTGAGGATCTCGAACTTGTTTTCATGTAGTAGCGTGTTTTTTGCTACTACTTGAAGTACGGACCAGTCGAGGTCTTGTTGGAGGATAGACCGGTCTTCACAGCAGCTAATATGGATTACTGAGACGTGTGTCGTCAGCAATGCTTCCGGAAGTTTACCCGGAACCGAACAGTTTTCTAGGTCATCGATGTAGATGATGATGAGAATAGGACCAAGCACAGAGCCTTTTGGAACGCTTCCATTAATGCCGAACTTCTGGAGCTTGTGAATAAGGATCTCATGATCAACTTTACCGAACGCTTTAGCGAAGTCAAGATATGTTCGTTGCCGTCAAGGATACTCGGGATTACAGTGTCGATGTGTTTGAGGAGGTGCGTGACACAGCTTCTTCGTTTTTCGAATCCATGTTGATTCCTGGACAGTAAACTGTTTATTTTCAGGTGGTGTTTCTGATTACTCTGTCAAAGATGCATCTAAAAATGCTCGAAGCCTCTTATTAAAAGCGCAATTTGGATTATTTCGTGCAGCATTTAATAGATCTCAGCGTCTTTATTTGCAAATACTGTGACATCCATTTAAGGGGGGTCACTCCTGATACTTTATAAATACATGATTTTAGGATAGGAGTTGGCGAGAATGGCCTGGACATTTCCCAACCTTTTGGTGGTGGTCTCGAATCCATAGGTTCGACATTGCCCATGTGGCTTGAGACCACCACTGGCAACTCCTAGACAAAAATCGTGCTTTTCAAAATATCGTGGGTGAACTCTTCGCCCCCCCCCCCCCTAAATAATGCATATTGACTCTGCGAATGCTCAGGTCTCGGCAGTTTAATCATGAAGGGAATGAGTTAATGTCACTAGCGTGGTGGATGCCACTTCAAGGATTTAATTCCTCCCCCAGCCACCTACCTAATGTTTTCCTTTTATTTGCTAACAGTGTGTATTCTCTCTGCCCATTCCTCTGTGATTGTTGCAATGTATACGCCTTTTGTTTTAATCAATCATGTTTTTAATTGCATTGAACAGAGTTGGTTCAATCAAATAATAAATGAGTAAATATTCAAGGTTAAGTATGTGTGTTAACATTGATAATTACTCATTATTCAATTAGTAAAAAAATCAATTTTTTGTAAAAACTTCCTGACTCCTTACCCTTTCGACTTCCGTGTCTCTCAAGTCTCCCACTCACCTGATCACTGTCTGAGGATGAGAATGTCCTCTCCCACTCACCTCCTGATCACTGTCTGAGGATGAGAATGTCCCCCTCTCTCCCACTCACCTCCTGATCACTGTCTGAGGATGAGAATGTCCTCCTCTCTCCCACTCACCTCCTGATCACTGTCTGAGGATGAGAATGTCCTCCTCTCTCCCACTCACCTCCTGATCACTGTCTGAGGATGAGAATGTCCTCCTGTCTCCCACTCACCTCCTGATCACTGTCTGAGGATGAGAATGTCCCCCTCTCTCCCACTCACCTCCTGATCACTGTCTGAGAATGAGAATGTCCTCCTCTCTCCCACTCACCTCCTGATCACTGTCTGAGGATGAGAATGTCCTCCCCACTCCTCTCCCTGAGGATGAGAATGTCACCTCCTGATCACTGTCTGAGGATGAGAATGTCCTCCTCTCTCCCACTCACCTCCTGATCACTGTGTCTGAGGATGAGAATGTCCTCCTCTCTCCCACTGATCACTGTCTGAGGATGAGAATGTCCTCCTCTCTCCTACTCACCTCCTGATCACTGTCTGAGGATGAGAATGTCCTCCTCTCTCCCACTCACCTCCTGATCAATGTCTGAGGAAGAGAATGTCCCCCTCTCCCACTCACCTCCTGATCACTGTCTGAGGATGAGAATGTCCTCCTCTCTCCCACTCACCTCCTGATCACTGTCTGAGGATGAGAATGTCCTCCTCTCCCACTGTCTGATCACTGTCTGAGGATGAGAATGTCCTCCTCTCCCCACTCACCTCCTGATCACTGTCTGAGGATGAGAATGTCCTCCTCTCCCACTCACCTCCTGATCACTGTCTGAGGATGAGAATGTCCTCCTCTCTCCCACTCACCTCCTGATCACTGTCTGAGGATGAGAATGTCCTCCTCTCTCCCACCTCCTGATCACTGTCTGAGGAAGAGAATGTCCCTCTCCCACTCACCTCCTGATCACTGTCTGAGGATGAGAATGTCCTCCTCTCTCCCACTCACCTCCTGATCACTGTCTGAGGATGAGAATGTCCTCCTCTCTCCCACTCACCTCCTGATCACTGTCTGAGGATGAGAATGTCCTCCTCTCTCCCACTCACCTCCTGATCACTGTCTGAGGATGAGAATGTCCCCCTCTCCCACTCACCTCCTGATCACTGTCTGAGGATGAGAATGTCCTCCTCTCTCCCACTCACCTCCTGATCACTGTCTGAGGATGAGAATGTCCTCCTCTCTCCCACTCACCTCCTGGTCACTGTCTGAGGATGAGAATGTCCTCCTCTCTCCCACTCACTTCCTGATCACTGTCTGAGGATGAGAATGTCCTCCTCTCTCCCACTCACCTCCTGATCACTGTCTGAGGATGAGAATGTCCTCCTCTCTCCCACTCACCTCCTGATCACTGTCTGAGGATGAGAATGTCCTCCTCTCTCCCACTCACCTCCTGATCACTGTCTGAGGATGACAATTTCCCTCCTCTCTCCCCTCACCTCCCACTGTCTGAGGATGAGAATGTCCTTTCCTACTCACCTCCTGATCACTGTCTGAGGATGAGAATGTCCTCCTCTCCCACTCACCTCACCTCCCGATCACTGTCTGAGGATGAGAATGTCCTCCTCTCTCCCACTCACCTCCTGATCACTGTCTGAGGATGAGAATGTCCTCCTCTCCCCACTCACCTCCTGATCACTGAGAATCTGAGGATGATGAGAATGTCCTCCTCTCCCACTCACCTCCTGATCACTGTCTGAGGATGAGAATGTCCTCCTCTCTCCCACTCTGATCACTGTCTGAGGATGAGAATGTCCTCCTGGTCACTGTCTGAGGATGAGAATGTCCTCCTCTCTCCCACTCACCTCCTGATCACTGTCTGAGGATGAGAATGTCCTCCTCTCTCCCACTCACCTCCTGATCACTGTCTGAGGATGAGAATGTCCTCTCTCTCCCACTCAACTCCTGATCACTATCTGAGGATGAGAATGTCCTCCTCCGGGGGTTTAGTGAGATGTTCTCAGTGAGACTCTCTGCAGAAGCAGCAGCGGACAGGGCAGTGGAAGAGGAAGCTCTGCTGAGAGGGGAGGAGGATGAGGCCCTGCTCTTGAGATCCTCTCTGCCGCCTGGCTCAGGGGTACTCCAGCTGGCAGTAGAGTCTGCTGTCCTGCCGCCTGAGGGTGAATTCGTTGTCATCTTAAGTGTATTTGTTTAACCATAATTCAATAACCAACGATCTTATAGTTAATTAAGCGAGCAATAGTCTGTATAAATTTCTGCCCACTGCTATACAAGTTATTCGTAAGAAGTGCACTCTACCTCTACCTTCCTACGTACCATAACCAACGGCCATGGTACAGACACCAGGCCATACCGTTTCATTATTTTCTATACAAATAAGCGTTTCCATAATATTTGATTTTCGTATTCCCCAACTGATGGACTTACTTTTAACTTTATATTCTGTAATCTAATGACCACTGGGTCTCGTGCGGCAGCAGTCTTTTGTCTATTACGTCATGCTCTTATTAATGAAAAAGAAGCGATGAGACCTTGTGTTGTAGTGAGCACATGGGTCCCTTGCGATATATTGAAAAGGTGCCTTTTCATCTATAATGAATTTGGACTTGTTTTATCTTGAGGGCAATAAGCCTTCACTCAATACTCTTGGAAGCTCATGTAAAACGTTGTACTGCAAATTATTTGAACCATCATGTAAGATTTATTACAAAAGCGTTAAATGCAGCTACGAGGTTCGTCAGACTCGAGTGAAAATGCTGTTATCTTGTCAAGGTGAATTTGGTTTCGCTATCCCTGCTTTCTTATTTTGTCGGGGTATTATCCGGTTCCATAATCTCAGCTGTGACCGTATACCTTCGATAATGAACTTGACGCGCTTCTTTCATTATGCAACTTACACAGTCTCGGCTTTGCCTCGACTATGTAAGTTGCGGTACACAGTCATTGTAACACCATCATTACTTCATCATTTACAAATTAGACAATGTTTAACAGCTGTACGTAAGACACAATGAATTCCCAATGTGTCCATTATAGTTGGTGAACTTATCAAAGAATTGACGGTTGGCACATTGTACTATTGTACCTAGTTTCGGTAGAAAAAGACACAGTGTGTTTGTGTGTGTGTGTGTCCATGTTTGGGTGACGTTAGTAATAGTATTGTTTAGGCGCTGTTAAAAGCTTCATAATTACTTTGTTAGTAGCATTGAAATTTGAATGGCTCATATCTTTCAGAATTCAGTCACGTTAAATGTGTAACATAACAACGACGTACGGCTTATTGTTTGCTTTGAAATAGATGAACGAAAGCAACTTTGCCGCGCAGAGTTTCGCCACACTATGTGGATGTGGTATTTAACTATTGGGCAGTGTTTAGATGAGATTTAGTACATTGTGAACGATGAATACCTGACCATTCATCACACCTTTGTTCCCTATTCCTTAATCGGAATTCGTCATTTCGTCCTCATTTTTCTGCCGGCGGTTCTTTGGCTCAACCAAAAGTATTTTAACATTTCACTTTACTTTTTGTCGCTCCCCGATATGCACCTATAATAGCCTTGTCATTTATAAGATACGATCTGATTTGATCTACCATTTTGATCGTGATAAGTGACCAATGAAGTTAGTCATAGAATTCTAGTGATTGACTCTAGCTGAAGGATGCACGAGATTTTGATACCAATTTAAGTGGTTGATATTCCCTAATAAAGTTTAAACTTAAACGTATAATATTTTTAAGTTGGTTATCTGCTGTTGTGATAGGTACTGCTTGATTACTGGTTTCGAGGAAAGGTCCATAATAAAAGTTGATAAAATACATGGCAAAACGTCCGAGGGATGTACACGGTGCAAACCCGCAGCCCGAGGTTGGAGGTCTAAACCAATATAGGCTCGATCAGGCAAGTTTCCATGTACTATTGTAGACACCGATGAAAACGTCGGAGGGCTGTACCTATAATTATACATACACACATGCATGTAGTTACATACACACTTACAGTACTACATACGTACACACATGCGTACACACATACAAGACACACAATACAATATTAGACTTACTGTGTTATGATCCGGGGTTATGCTGGAACTCCGCCTGAGCTGCGGTGTGCAGGACTCTGGAACAATCTGTAGCACTACTGACAGGACTCCTCTACAACACATCTGCATGCGTAGTACTGCAACCCACTTTTAGCAACCCTCTCTGAGAAACCCCCTCTAAACAACACTTTGTTGTAATGTAATCTAAGCAACCCAATTTAAGCAATCCTATTTAGCGATGAGCGATATCGGATATCGTTTTTGCATAGTTGTAAGATGAAAATTATCGTGATTGGTGGCGAGAAAAAGCTGCTGCACGCACGGCTCCTAATATCATACAACAAGGCTAATGGAGAGAAGTGATATTCCGATGCTGCTGCGAGCGAAGATTATGCGGCGGTGGTTTCGAGTGGCTATCCTCCAATGAAAACGCGGCCTGGATGGTAACTGTCCAATAGGAAGGCAGCGTGAGATCACGTGGTTAACACCAGTTATTGTATGCACCTCTTTGTCACATGGCCCACATTAAGCGACCCACCTGCGGCTCTATACATTCACTTCTACTTTACTGTATGTGAGCAGCTCGAATTAATGGCGTGATTAACACATCCTGCTTTTAATTATGTATGCATGGGTTCTAAACATCTCGAAAATGGGTAATATTCTGTCAGGATCAGGATCTCTGACGCATCTACATGGATAGGGTGGATATGTTATCATCTAAGACATATTCCATGCGGGTATATGATTCTGATACGTCTGTATAGGCCACGGTCTGGTGGGCAGTTAGAGGGCACTATTATACTATCCTTTGAAAGAGACAAATGGATCATATTTTTCACTAATGTTACGAGTGATATTTATCTTTTGTAGTTTATACCTTCTCCGTGCATGTAATACTATTGAAATTCTGACGAGAGCTGTTGGTGAGACTGAAGAGCAACAGAATGATTGTCGCTTTTTTGACAAGTTCAGTTTTCGCATCAATACCCAGAGGCATGAATAAACGTCTGATTCGGCAATTTTCTAGTACTGTGGTCCTAAATTGGTCAGAAAATTGCTATGCTATTGTTAATCAGTGAACAGTGTTCAACAAGTTTATGTCAAAGCACGCGAAGTTTTACCAATTTCTCCAATTAACGATAGCTTGAATTATATCGTTATCATTATGGGACTTCTGCGTCTCGTTACAGAGAAGCTGAGCATCCTTCTCTTATAGGCGTGAGAACCAAACACCACATATTGTGTCAACATTCCATGAGGTAAACCTATAACATGAGCATATATTCTTAGGACACTAACATGAGCAATCCGCGGTTCAAATGATGGCATTATCATTGCTTAAAGTAGTGATTCGATGACGGGGGTACTTTCCTGAATCCGAATAGACTTTACGAGTAATTACTTTCATCTCATACTGTTTAGGAGTTACTATTTAGGAGTATTTAGGAGTTACTCATGTGAGTATCGCTACCAAGGGGTGATCATCTTATCATCTGGAACTAGTGCTGTCCATCGAGTAGAAAGCGACTTATGACGTCACCAGTTTCACGCTCGAAACATAGCAATAATACGTCTTTCCACTGGTCTATTCTTTGGCTGTGTGATGACCTTTTAGCGAAACATTGAAATATTTTGAAATGTTCTCGGCTGATGATCAGAAGTTTCGTGCGGTTTACTGCGTCGTGTTTGAGAGTTAGTACCACTGTCCTTCCTTTGTTCGCACCGTACACGGAGTTAAGACATCATTCATCAGACTGGTAGCGAAGCATAAACTTGACAACACATTTTAAACATGCCCTGTTGGAATGAACATCCTCAGTTGTTAACGGTAACCGAGGGGAAGCCAATCGATCCATCGTATGCGTTTAAGAGTTGGATTTCATCTCAGTTCGCACCTATTTGGGCATAACTGTACCAGGGATTTAGTGCAAAGCTTGCATGGAACCATTAAAGAACATTTGAACGCAGAATTAATGTTGTTGGATTTTACCCTACCCTTTGCTAAACACGTATACCCCTGTTATCGTCGCGCTCGCTCAGGGAAGCGCGCGGCACGGCGCGTACACACAACTATGCGGGCTTAGGAACCCTACCTCCGTCGCGTGAACTTTTTTGCAACACGACCCTCCAAATGTCCGAGTGTTGCGCGCTAAGGATGGGATTAATCCATCTCGCTGTTGCTTTGGAGCAGCTTTGAAACGCTCGCACTGCTGTGCTGAAAGATCTATTTGATTTTCTGGTGAGCATCTATATCCTGATCCAGTATCCACGCCTTTTATCAACTGTAAAATCATTTTCAAATCGTTTTTTAAAGTGTCGTGTTTTGATTATGCTTCGTCCTGTAGTTGTACTTAATTATTATATTATGCAATGATACACAATTACAAAATGATTTATCACGCAATTTTTTCAAACTTTAAAGTCGCAAATTTTTCAAAATTTAAAATCGTCATTTTTCAAAATTGATTGATTTACATAATTAAAAATTGTAATACTGATTATTAGAGACTATAGAATCGAGTCTACATTGATTTATTGGGTTAAAAAGTTTAAACATTGAAAAAAGAGTCGGTCAGCTCAAAAGTGGTGATACTGATAACAACTTCTTATTTATGAAGTTGACAAATACAAATACAGAGCAACAATATGATATGTAAAGCAAGAAAACATTGCTTGAGCACCATTCCTCATTGACGCTTCCTACTTGAATCTTTTACATTGTCCTTTACATTGCACTGGAACCGGAGACCTGCGCGGCCTCCAGATGAGGATGAAGGGCGGTCAGGGTCTTCTATGCAACTGGTTTTAAGGTGGAAATATTGAAATAATGTGGAAATAATGTGGAAAAGTGTAAATAATGTGCGAAAATAATGTGGAAATGTGTAAATAATCATGTGTAAATAAAGTTTGTAAATAATCTGTGTGAATAGTGTGTCTAAAATATCTGTGAATGTACCTGATTGTAGGAATGTACCTGATCGTAAGAATGTACCTGGTTTTAAGCGTTCCACAGAAATGTTCCGTCCGCCCGCTTCCCCGCTCCTCCACATTCTTACCGCATTCCGCAACGCTCTCTGTTCCTTGAGCCCCATCTCTCTGTCGTTCGTGCACTTGTAATCCCCACATGCGGCGTTCGTTGACGTCGAATTGAACGTCGGGGTTCCGTTAGCGTCAATCGAGAAGCCGCTAAGCAGTCCCCCAGCCTTGACTAACTCCCCTGGCTGGAAGCCCAGCAAGACACGGGCCAAACAGCCATGGACAATCCCCTCGTCATCTGTCGTACACGACAATTTCCCAGAATCTCGGATGTAGACATAACCCGGTTGTATCGTCATTTTTTTGGTTTCTCGAACTTCGTCTGCTAGTTTTCCCAAGGAGTAGATGATGATCCCACCTTTGACTTTCTTGTTTTTCCAGCCCCCGCCCCCACGGGGCCCAACGTCCGACTGATTGCTCAAGTGGAAGGACTCCACCTTGATGGGTTTGAATCCACTGCTGCTGTTTCGGGGCTGGATTTCGAAGGAACAACCATCAGGGGCACACTCCACGTGGAAATCTATTGGATCCTGTCGGGACATGGCCTTGCTTTACCCTTAGTAATGGATAGATAATTCAATGTGAATT